>RWGZ01001415.1:0-126236 GCA_009725065.1 Utricularia reniformis
ACTGTAACTTGGATTACTAAAAAATGTAACTTTATGTACAATTTGTTGACAGTTAACAAATGGATTGCGAATTTGATTGCAAAAGCCACCAAAATTATGATGGAGAAAAAAGATGAAAGGTTTGTGTGATCTTACTCCGACGGTTATTCATCAAATATTATTTCCAATTCTCTCGCAGTTGGCAAACTTGCTTGCATTTCTTAAACGGAGTTTCAGTATATTGATGTTAAGTCACTAATATAATATTTGAACCATTTATCAGGATTAGAATGACAACAGAGCTATTAAATCATATCCATACTTTAAAAATGTATGCATGGGAGCTTCACTTTGCCAAATGGTTGATGAAGACAAGATCCTCCGAAATCGATTATTTATCCGTAAGAATCATTTCTTACATTTATTGCTCTGATGTACATGAAGTTATGAAAATTACATTGTATTTGCCAGACTAGGAAGTATCTGGATGCTTGGTGTGTGTTTTTTTGGGCGACAACACCAACACTTTTCTCTTTGTTCACATTTGGTCTGCATTCTCTAATGGGACATCAGCTTGATGCTGCAACAGTATTTTTACTATCTTCTAATTATACTTTCATAAGATAAATAAAGTACATTGATTATTGAATTCTTATTACCCTTTATCATATTAAACTACAGGTTTTTACTTGTTTAGCTTTGTTTAACAATTTGATCTCCCCACTAAACTCATTTCCATGGGTCATTAATGGCTTAATCGATGTAAGTATTCTATAATTTCTCCATTAAACTCGTTTTCATGAATAAAGTATACCAGTTTGGCTTTGGTTTTTCTAGGCAACTATATCCTTAAGGCGAGTGGGCAATTATCTATCTTGTTACGAGAATGATGTTACTGAAAGTTCATCTCCGGTGACATACAATGAGAACTCCGAAACGACGGAGACGGTTCTTAGCATTCGTAATGCATCTAGTACATGGGCAAGCCATGACAATGATTTCAATCCTATTCTGAAATATGTGAATCTTAGAGTTTCAAAGGGTCTCTTTGTTGTGATAGTTGGAGAGGTGCATTCATTTTCGTAGTAGAATCTCGTAAAAAATAACTTCTTCTAATTTTTCTAGCTTTATTACAGGTTGGTTCAGGTAAATCATCTCTTTTAAACATGATTCTTGGTGAAACGAGGCTCATTCATGGATCAATATTTGTCAATGGTTACAAATCATATGTCCCACAGGTAAAATAATCCTTTAGTAGTGATTGCAACTATGTTTTTGTACTTACTTCTTTACTTAAGGTCCCTTGGATAATATCCGGAACTATTCGTGATAATGTTCTGCTTGGCAATGACTTTGAATCTACAAGGTATTAATTAGTTTTTTATTCTTTATGAAACTTGTTTGAACAAGGTATTAACCCATCTTGTACATCATCAGATACAATGAAGCATTACATTCATGTTGTCTGAATCTTGATATATCATTGATGGTCGGAGGTGATATGACTTTTATAGGCGAGAAAGGGGTTAGTTTATCTGGAGGACAACGAGCTCGTCTTGCCCTTGCTAGGTAGTACAAATATACTTATGACAATGTTTTGTTTCGTCTTTTTTATGCCATTATTTATACATCTTGTGGTTATTTGGACAGAGCTATTTATAATAATTCCGACATATACTTGTTTGATGATGTTCTGAGTGCAGTCGATGCACATGTTGCGAGATCGATTCTCCACAACGCCATTCTTGGTCCTCTCATGAACCAAAAGACACGGATTCTTTGTACACATAACACTCAGGTTATATTAATCCTCTATTTCATTTTATTTGTCCTCTGATTTTGTAAACTTATTTTCATCCCTATACACTACTCAAACATGGCTACGAAGGCGATAAACATGGCTGATCTGGTGGTTAAGATGGATAAAGGGACTATAAAGTATGCAGGAAAGTTGGCCAACCGTCCGCTTACCTTCGTAAATGAGATCGTCAACACATTTTCGGACTCAAAAGTTGACAAAATATCAAATGCTCACTTTAACTCTAATGAAGTTCAAGAGATTGTGTGTCTTGTCAGTTCATCTTTGGATACTGAAGAAATTGTTGAGGCCGAGTCAAGAAAAGAGGGTAGAGTAGAATCAACTGTTTATAAGTGAGTTCTCATATATAATTACTGTAAGAAAAGGTAGTTTTGCAATCATTATAGATAAATATTTTGGAACTCCATCTTTTACAGAAAGTATGCTACATTTGCTGGTTGGTTCATTACCATCGTGATATGCATTTCAGCGGTTTTGATGCAGGCATCACGAAATGGTAATGATCTCTGGTTGTCATTTTGGGTTGACACAACTAAGAGCAGCCAAAGCAAGTATTCTATATCCTTATATTTGGTGAGGAGTTCATTTAGTATTCTCAAACATGATTTCGAGTTTTTTTTTCGAATACTAATGTTGAATGAAAACTTATGCTTGCATACACAGATGATACTCGGTGTATTTTGTGCTACAAATGCATTCTTGACGTTAATTAGAGCATTTTCATTTGCTTTTGGTGGATTACGAGCTGCTGTTAAAGTGCATGAAGCATTGCTGCATAACTTGATTGATGCACCTATTAGTTTCTTCAACCAAACTCCAACAGGACGAATATTGAACAGGTAACTTAGAATAATTCAAGGGGAAGAAAGAGTGACTTTACTACACTAAAGTTGATTTTATAGGTTGTCTTCAGATCTATATGCGATAGACGATTCTCTTCCGTTCATTCTCAATATTTTGTTAGCTAATTTTGTGGGTCTCCTTGGAATCATCTTAGTTCTATCATTTGTACAGGTATCAACTTG
Source organism: Utricularia reniformis (assembly GCA_009725065.1). Lineage (NCBI taxonomy): Eukaryota > Viridiplantae > Streptophyta > Magnoliopsida > Lamiales > Lentibulariaceae > Utricularia > Utricularia reniformis. The sequence continues at coordinate 2,824 of RWGZ01001415.1, forward strand.
TGAATATTATTATTTTTTTGAATAGAACTATGAAATTTTATAACAGAAATAACGAACAACTTGTGAATATTATGTTGAGCCATTTGTTTTTTGTCACAAAAATGGTTCTTTTCACTTGTAGGTTATGCTTTTGCTACTACTCGTACCCTTCTGGTGTTATTACAGAAAATTGCAGGTAGAAATTATTAATTGAATTAGTATTTTCAAATAGAAAACTCCACTGCAGATGGTTGATGTTGTTTTTTCAGTTATACTACAGATCGACGTCTCGTGAATTACGAAGACTTGACAGTGTGTCTCGGTCACCTATATATACCTCATTCATAGAGACATTAGATGGTTCTTCGACTATACGAGCATTTAATTGTGTGGTAAGAGCCTAAAAATGTTTGCTTCTTGAGAAGAAATATCAATCAACTGTAAATGTATTTGCTTCACAGGAAAATTTCTTATTAAAGTTCATGCAACATGTTCATGTATATCAACGAACTTCGTATTCCGAAATCATTGCAAGTTTATGGCTCTCTCTTCGCCTTCAGGTATAACTAGAATCTATCTATTGAAATTTTTGTACTAATCAGAAAACTTTGGTTTAGTTGTTGGCAGCGTTTATAGTTTCATTCATTGCGGTGATGGCTATTTTTGAAACTCATGGATACGTACCTGTTAGTTTAAGAACTTCTGGTCTGGTAAATATCAACAAGTGTTACTAAAGCTTTAGTTTTTTAACCAAATTTTGATAAAAAATGCCTCTTGTGTGTCTTAGGTTGGTTTGGCTCTTTCTTACGCATCACCAATCGTTTCGTTGCTGGGAAGCTTAATGACGAGCTTCGCTGAGACTGAGAAAGAGATGATTTCATTTGAGAGAGTTGTTGAGGTGTTAAGTAATATTTTCTTGATTTTTTGTCTTATTTTTAAACTTCCATTTTTGTCAATGCAGTACATGAACATCCCTCAAGAAGAATTAAGTGGTGAAAATCTATTAAATCTAAATTGGCCCTTAAAGGGAGAGATCAAATTTCACAATGTTATTCTTCATTATAAGCCATCTTCACCGCCTTCTTTGTTCGATCTTTCTTTTTGTATTTCCGGAGGAACTCGGGTTAGTTTTAACTTGCATTTTGAGTTGAATATTATCATTATGAAATATTATATGGTTGTTGAATCAGGTTGGTATTGTTGGACGAACCGGAGCTGGAAAATCAAGCATCCTAAATGCTTTGTTTCGTTTGAATCCTATTAATAGTGGATGCATTTTAATCGATGGTTTAGATATAGCTCGAGTTCCAGTTCGAGATTTACGTGCAAAGCTTGCTATTGTTCCTCAAAGTTGTTTCTTGTTTGAAGGTTCGTTAAGGTCGAATTTAGATCCTATTGAGACGAGTAACGATATGAAGATTTGGGAGACTCTTGAACGTTGTTGTATAAAGGAGGAAATTGAAGTAGCAGGTGGATTAGATATTCATGTAAAAGATGGAGGAGCACCATTCTCAGTTGGACAATGTCAACTTATTTGCCTTGCAAGAGCACTTCTCAAGTCATCCAAGGTGAAAAAACTAACTACGAACGAGATTAAAGGAGAAAACCACACATTTATGTGATGACATTCCTCAGCTTTATAAACTTAATCAATCTCATTTCTATAACCAATGTGAGGCAAATTCAACATAAATGATTGATGATTAAATTTCAGGTGTTGTGTTTGGATGAATGCACTGCAAATGTAGATGATGAAACAACTTGGAAGTTGGAAAAGGCGATTGCGAACGAAGAAGAAGGACGAACAATCATTACAATTGCACACCGTATTTCTACAGTTGTTTCGATGGAAAGTATATTGGTTTTGGACCAAGGAATGTTGGTAAGTGTAATGACTTCAAATCATATAGTTTAGTTTAAGAAATAGTTGGTCTAAAAACTAGATATGGAATAGGTTGAAGAAGGTGATCCACAACTACTTCTACAAGATGAGTATTCAAGATTCTCAAGACTTGCACGAGCATCAACCAACTAAACTCACTCATAATACTCGTTTCCACGTCAGCTCAAATAATCAATCCTATATTTTGTTGAATTTGCAAGAAACTTGTCAAATTTAAAATTTTTTCGGTTTTTTGTTGGAATAATATATACCACCTTATAAAATATATAATAGACATATATGGTATATATATATTATTTCATATATAAAATATTTGATATATTTACTTTCTAACACTTCCCGTCAAACGTTGTGTGTAAGACTTTCATATCAAGCTTGCTAGACAAGTAATCGAACTTCTCTCGTGTGAGTCCATTTGTCAATATGCAAGTTGCTTATATGTTTCAATCTTCCATGTGTTTCTCTCATAATTGGATTTTCTTTGGTACTGATTGACAATCCATCTCTATGTGCTTAGTTCCCTTATGGAATAGAGGTTGTTTGCTATCCACACTATCGCTTGATTATCGCAATGTAGAGGTGTTACACGTCCAATAGCCATCATAACCAAAATATATCGCTTACATTTGTCTTCATTGCTCTGTACTCGGCCTCGATCGCCGACCATGTCACTATTGTCTACTTCTTTAACTCCATTAGATCAGTCACTCTTCAAGTTCAATAAAATAACATGTCATGGATTGTCAAGGTAGATGTCATGTCCCACAGTCAGCGTCACAATATGCCATTAGATGGAGAACTCTATCTCTCGTTAGTATGATCCCTCGTCCATGTTCATTCTTCATGTATTTCGTTAGATTGAGATAGTTGTTTGCTATCGTGCATCGGCTTGCCGAAGTGCTACCTTAGAGCACTCACTACAAAGATGATGTATGTCCGAGTGATCGTCGGGTACATCAACTTTCTTACCAGATATATGTAACTATCATTGGTCATCACAGCTACTAACTCAAAAATGACGATGTCGGCTTTTTACCGATCCAGGTGCCATGACTATTGAGCATTTCAGTCTCTGTCAAGATATATAGTGCGTAATTTGTTGAATAAAAGTGATGTCCTTAGTTGAGTGTGTCACTTCTATCCCTAAAAATATACATGAGTGGTATGAGATCCTTGATTCAAAAGCAAGAACCCAACATCTTCTTAATGAATAATTTATGTAAATTGTCATTGCCCGTTAAGATCACATCGTCCACATTTATGAGTGTCTAAACAAAGTGAACATCCATCTAGGATGTTAATAACGAATGATCAGCCTTTGACTCTACAAATTTCAAACTTTTGAGAGGCTCCGAGAACTTCTGGTGCCAATTCTGATAGGTTTGCAAAAGACCATAGATAGATTTTCTAACACTAGACACTATGTCTCCCCCTATTGAACAAAGTTTTAAGGAATTCTCATGTAAATTTCATTATGTCATTGTACATAAACATGGTTGATAGTCAACTTATAAAGTGTCCATCCTTTAATGGATGTCACTTGAAGAAGACACGGAATTGTGGGTAACATTGTTACATGGACGAACGTCTCATGGAAGTCAACGCCTTCCTCACGACTGAAGTCACGAGTACAACTTCTCCAATAAGTTGATATTTGAGTCCCCATCTCAACCTTTCTAAAACATTTCCTAAACATAGGTAACGAAGATGTGGTTATTTGGTGTAGCATTACAAGAAGCAATTTCAAATATGCTTTTGCCATTAGATAGATAATTTCCAACCATTTTGCAATATAGTCATCGAGCTATAGATACTCCATGTTTATGTATCAATCCAAGAAATCGAAGTAGAAGTGATCCCTCGCTTTGAATAAACTTGGATTTAAACGTCCTCTCCATTTTCTCGTATAATTCTTTTGCATTAGCTTCAGAACTTACATGATGATATTGAGAAGAATCAATCCATTGTCTGGTGAATTATAATGTATGTTTGTCCATTTTCCTCCATATTTTAGGAGTGTATTATGAAGGTTTCTAATCCTCAAATTTTAAAGGATCGAACATGCTCATGCTATTAAGCAAATCTTGTTTTTTTCATTTAGGATTCTTATTTAAGGTCGATCGAATGATAGAATATGATTCAGAAACTCCACTAATTTGGTAGTTCATTTATTTGGTTTTCTTTCTTAATTTCTTTAATTTCTTCTTGATTAGTGATCAATTGAAGGATCTGCATGAACCACCACTTTGAAGAGCAAGAGTAAGAACAGCAAGATCCACTTCTGATCTACTATGGTAAGGAAGAATAACAAGAACCACGCATGGTCTTTTCAATTTGCACTAGGTTTATCCAAGAGGAAAGAAATGTATGAGAGAAATTTACAGGTTAGATACTTCTTCTTTTACTTGGAAACTGAGCGTACCAATAGGAAAACCACAAGACCTCACCAGTTTAATTCACTAACACAAATCCAAGTTTATAGATACATGTTGAATATTATAAGAACATAAATTCACAACAATATCCAGATTTCTAGTGTCATTTTCCATCCTTAAATGTATTTCTTCATTAATATCATTCGAGTCTTCTTCCAATGGATAAGTCCTACTTGTAACAATTGTTTAGTGTTAATTGATGCAAATAACGTATTTAGGGGCATCCAATTCTTAATGGATAATTAAGATGTGATTAGTGAATAAGTCCTAAGGAATAATATCTCTGCATCGTTATTTTTTACTTTTCAAAATGCATTACTGAATTTTCAATATAAAATAAAGGATAGTATAGTCATTTTAACTTCTAAATATTTAATGACCTTAAGAGTTATTTATGTTTATTTGCTGGACATTTTTTACTTTTCAAATTATTTACGATTGAAGATTTTACACAAGGTTTCTACGAGACACCTCGGAACATAGACCCCTTTTTCTCGACCTTCTCTTTGTGTGGTGCGACCGCATGAAAGTTATATGTAAGTTTTTTAGATTTTTTATAGTAATATGTCGAATCAACGAAAGCCCACCTTTTTCTTACTTCATTGGTTTCTTTTACATATTTCTTTGCCGATCACTATAAAAGGGAACAGTGTGTATCTAAATCTCCACAAGTTTTCTTCCTCAAGTTTTCAGTCTTCAAATTTGGTGAGTATTTTTATTGAAGTGGTTTAGATTGTACACTTCAAGACATTATTGGAAAACAAAAAATTTGGAGGAAAGACTATTATTCTTGGAGGAGATTTCTATAACTTCTTTCAGTTATCATATCAAGGACCGAATAGCAAATAATAAATTAAATTCCAACATCATCAAGTTAACAGTATGGAGTGCAGTCACACCTCTTTCATTGGTCCAGAATATATGTGCCTATCAAGATGACATATTTTCTAGTTTCAATGGCAAAGAAATTAGTGTTGGAGAAGACTTTATTAGAATATTGGACGACATTGCTTCTGTCGGGATAAATCTGACCCCTTCCCCTATTTCCCCCTACCTAGATAGGATATTTTAAAAAGTATGGGAAGGAAAAACAGTTTGAACGATTGATAAATTTTGTCTATGAAGATCTCAAGTTGTATATATATGATTCAGAATACATAACAGAAAGAGTCTTACTAACTACTTTAAATGAAGATGTAGAGAGACTGAATACAAAAATACTACATGTGTTCCCAGGTGAACTGGTTACATACTATTCATCAGATTCTACAAAAGATCATCAACACTTATATGCTCCAGAATTTCTACTCAATGTGCCGTGGGAGTGTACCACTTCATCTTAAGCTTAAACTAGGTGAACCTATCATGCTTCTCCATAATCTTGACAATTATATCAATTTATCCAATGAAACACGTCTGATTTGCAAGAAATTATGAAAAACACTATACAATAGGATGTCATTTGTTGTCAATAAAAAACAAGATGGTATTTATTCCTCGAATACCAATGAAAAATGCAGAGGACAAAATATTGCTATTTCAAAATGACTAGGAAACAATTCAAATCACGTTTAAGTTTTTCGCTAACAATCAACAAATCTCAAGGAAAAACAATTCGACATTTATCTACCAAATAATATTTTCAATTATAGACAATTATATGCTTCACTATCTAGAAGAATTTCAAATAATACTACAAAAATTTTGATGATGGAAATCAATGCAAAGTTCCAAAGACACATACAAAAAATGTAGTATAGAAAGAAGTGTTTAAATATATTAATATGTAAGAAACTTGTTGATCTTACTATATCAAACATCATAATCTATTCATTTATCATTTAAATTTAATATGAAAAAATCAATCACTTTACTCAAGTTTTACAAATTAGCATCTTAAAAAGATATAAAAACAAAATAAATAAGTTAAAAGATATTCAATTATTATTGTTGTGGTTATGAAAATCGGGGTACATAACCAAAATGATCGGAGATCCGTTTTTATTATTTTATTGTTTGTGAGACAATTCAATAAATAGTAGATGATACGAGAGAATACGATTTAACATGAAAAACTCATAAGAACATAGAAGAACAAGGAAAAAACCACAGGATTTAGAGTAATAATACTCTTAGTCATTCTATTATCGACAATAACAGTTTGCAATATTAAATAAATAACAAAGGGAAATGGAAAATAGCATGAAAAGACGAGCGATGTAACTAATAAGAGACTTGTATGCCCGGAAAAGGTCCCCTCAGCTCCTGGATTCACCTCAATTATATAGATGGAGAGAAGAAACCGCTAGGAAACTACTCTAACAACATAACTCATGCCCGCCTCATCATATTCTGTCCATCCGTAACTGATGATCTGACATAATCGATCCATTGTCTGCATCAGGCCAGATCGCTATGGAGGCCCGATCTCATGCGTCTCTAAAGGACCGATCCACATGCTCTTGTATGACTTCTTTGGCCCACCTAGCCTTTTGGGCCCAGTCCGAGATCTTCCGAGGAAAAGATTGTTACCAAGTTATAGGTCTAATCTGTCTCGGCATGATTCTTCAGTGCCTGGGTCAACCCAGTGCATCAATGTATCATAGGTTCCCCTCTATCCAAGGTATCGGGTCCTAAGAATCCTCATCAATTATATACAATATAAATTAAACCAACTACATTTATTTGCAAAAGTACAATGTACCACATCCTTGGACATGCATATGGCTAGTTGTTAGTCGAATGGAACATGTTTCAATGTCACCCATAGTCTTCTTACGAAAAATAATGTAATCTTTAATTGTTTTAGTCGATGCATTAATTTTAAATATAGTTATAATCAAAAGGAGAAGAATACAAATAATAATCTTAATAGATCAATAATTATGCATCAAACAATATAATTTAGGGATGTGTTTGGATTGTATATCCAATCCGAATTAGTGGATCGGTATACGAATCAATTCAAGAATAGAATATTATATAAAATAAATATTTTTGAATTTACGATTAAAGCAAAAATCGTCAATTATAATCAATAAAATATTTTTAACGATATAAAATGACCTTACAAATTAAAAACAATAACTCTAGGTTGCACAAGTAGCTTCGATTCATGCAACCTAGCGCGCCCGGTGCGCATCGGGTGTGTAAAAAATTAAAAATTACAAAAAAACGAAAAAAATATTTTTTAATTAATTTTAATGAAATTTTATATAATATATCATATTAGTATTCGAAATGATTTGTAATATTATTAGATTATTGAGTAAATTGAAAAAAAATTATATTATTTTAATTAACGAATCCGAACACTAATTGGATTCGTAAAAAACTCGCACCCTCGCACCCAAAATCTCGCATCCCACACCCTTGTTGGTGCAATATATCACTAAACACATATGTTCTTCATTTTTAAGTTTATTATTATTGTGGTTCGAAAACCGGGGGTGTCAACAGTCGACCGGTTCGTAGCAAGACGAACTCGGTTATAATTTATTTGATGTGTGGAGAATGATTATAAACCNGGCCTCGTCCTCGTCTAACCCCGAGACCATTCAGGAGGCTATCCAAGAGATGGTAATCTCTGTTTCTAAAGCCCGGGGATCGAAAAGGGTCCCCCCTTCATGGAAGGATGCCGCCCTTGAAGAATACCGGCTCTTGGGGAGGAAAAACCCACCCGGTATTGACGGCGCGCTTCCGGGCCTGGTGTTAGCCTATCTGGAGTCCCAGGCTGTGGTAAGCTATATTCATACTCCAATTTGTTTCTTGCAGACACATAGAAGGGCTTTGGACCTTGCTTCTGCCGTCCAGCTAAGCCGAAGTATCTCTTCGGCTTCTGAAGATCTGGAAAGCCAACTTGCCTTAGTTCAGCAGCAAGTTGAGATCAAATAGAAGGAGTTGGAATCGGTCCGAGCCGATCGGGACCGTTTGAATGGAGAGTTACTTGGAGCGGGTACTGAGCTCTCCCTAGCTGCTTCTAAGGCGGGAGAGGCCCAAGCAGCTGCTAACTCCGCCACGGCCCGTGTTTTGGAATTGGAGCGTCAGATTCAAGAAATATCTGACGAGAGCAACAGACTTCTCCTGCAGTCCCAGGAAGAGAAGAATGCCTTAAAGGAAGAAAGGGAAGTATTGAAAGAAGATTTGGTTAGGGTCCAAGGATCAACTGAGGGTGCGGTTCGAGAAGCCCTTTTGGGTTTTGCCCGATCGCCCCTAATGTTTGCCTTAGCGGCAAACGTTTATGGACCGATCGTCTCCCAGTATATGGATAATATGAAGGACCAAATGATTAGCAAGTTTGGTCTGGATCCCGAAGATGAACGTTGGGAGACGATCGATCCCCTAACCAAAGATGGAAGCTTCCGTGAGATCCCAGAGCTGGAAGAACCCCCGCTGGAGAACGATCCACTCTTTGATCTGATGGAGAGATCGGTCAACGAAATAGTTGAAGAAAGAGGAAAAAAGTGGAGGATATCAAGGCATGGATTGCGGAGAAATCTGGGGAAGCAGACAATGAGGAAGAACAAATAGACTAAGATTTGAATTCCCAGTCCCTTCCTTTCTATATTTGTAAACTCCGTTTTTGAATAAAATGTCTTTTTGCTAAGTGTAAGTTCGGGGCTCAAGCTAAACATGGACCAAACGGTCCTCTCTATTTAACTCTGAATCCTGCTAGGTTTAAAAAGTTAGGGAATTCTAACTGCACCAACAGACCACACTTGAATCAGTCCCTGTAAAATATTATGACTTTGGCGGCGTTGCCTTGGTTCTCTATAAGTCCCATGACAAATGCCGAAGCCCCGGTTATTAAAATAGTCCCATGGCGAGCTTTGGCTTGCAATTTGACCGGTTAGCTCTGTCCTTGTTGTCTCGCTCATGGATCAAGCACAAGAAGGCAAGAGCCACTTCTTGGTGGTGGGTGCCGCTGAAGGGGAAATTGAGTTCGTAGTGAGTTCTGGGAGTATGTGATTCATTTAAGTACTCAGCAAGTGTGGAAGCAACTGACTCGTCAGAGCGGTCACACTACTTGGGAGCCTTATGGATGGATCGCTACAGTTACCAGTCCAAACTCGTCCAGAAAATCCAACTTCGAGATCGGTCACTCGTCTAGCTAGAAATGATTTGTATTGCACTCATTGTAACTTATTCATGTTTGAGAAACATTTTATAATTCAGAATTACCGAATAACGTCAAATGCTTTATATAAAATAACTCCTTAAGTTCATAGCATTCCAGGTTCGAGGGATCTCACTTCCATCCAAATTTTCTAACTTATAAGCCCCAGCACCTAGGTTTTAAAGGACCCGATAGGGAACTTCCCAATTCCTGTCCAGCTTCCCAACGTTTCTCTGAACACTGACATTCCTGAGAACGAGGTCGTCTTCTAAGAATTCTCTGGGCACGACCAGTTTGTTATAAGATCGCTCTATTGTTCTTTGATAAGCACACATGCGCTCATAGATGACGTTTCTTTTCTCTTCAATCATTTCTAAATCCAAGGATCTTCGCTCATTATTCAGATGCTCGTCATATTGGGTTATCAGAGGTGATCGTATGGCTACCTCTGCTGGACTGACCACTTCGGACCCATATACTAAAGAGAATGGAGATTCATGGGTCGTTGAACGGGGAGTAGTGCGGTAAGCCCATAGAACCTCGTAGATGTGATCGGGCCACTTTCCCCCAAAATCTTCCAACTTAGTTTTAATCCCTTCAGGATAACTTTGTTCGACACCTCCGTCAATCCGTTGGTCTGGCGATGAGCCACGATGAGAAGTGTTGAGCGATACCCAATTTGATGAGAAGTGTGGTTCGAAAACCGGGGGTGTCAACAGTCGACCGGTTCGTAGCAAGACGAACTCGGTTATAATTTATTAGATGTGTGGAGAACGATTATAAACCAAATGTAAAGGGACACATCAGTCTTTAGAGTGGAAAACCTCAAAGATGAGAAAAAAATCACTTGACTAAGGGCTGGAAAGAGGAAATGAGTTATCACAAATTGATAATCACAAAGATCATGTTTGTTCTTCAGACAACAAAGAGGAAATGAGTTATCGAAAATAAATCGACAGGAGATCCTTTGTAAGAAAGCTCGAAAGAGAAATCGGAAGATGCCTTCTTCACACCCCAAGTGTCCTTTTTATACGCGTACTGTGCTGTGTGGACAGTAAGGTGTCGTTTTGTACTTGTCCTTTGCGGCTAGGTCGGCTCGTGTCAGGCGGGACAGCCGCCGGGAATGGCTTCATAGAGCTACATGGCGCTAGACCTTTCGGCGCTACTAGCCGGCTATTCCCAGGCTAAGAGAGACTCGTACGACTTCACCAGACCACGCTTCTGACAAGATTGTCGGAGGTTGTCGTCGTATGTGAGGAATATGGATGGCCCGAAACATGGCCTGTAAAGTGTGGACCGATCGGTCCTGGTGCGCGGGAGAAAGATGGGCTCCCACCTATCGGGACCAATCGATATGAATGGCCGATCGGACCGCCTGGCCTGGCTGGGCCACTCATTCACATGGGATGGATCTGGGCTTCCAAGTTCGGCTTATGTTATTTGGGCTTCTCTGATCAGGTTCAAGGTACCGGGTTCCGAGGATCTCATCAATTATATTAAAACTTAAAATATATAACGAATATATTTTTCAACAAATAGCATTAAATCCACAAAAAATCACAATTTATTATATGTACGTGTCATTTATTGTTGTCCAATCTGAAGGTCTTTATGTAAAAAAAAATATTTTACTCTAAAATTGTTGAATGATTACTCTATAAATATTATTACTCAAAATTTGAAAAATAACATAACGTAATATAAGAAACTCCAATATATATATAATATATTAATAAACACAGGATCAGACCAAAGTATTCGAAAACCATCCGATCTACAAACGTATGTGATCTGATCCGATTAAATTTTATAATTTAGATACCCGAAAAAAATTTCGAATCCAATTCGATTAGTTCGGATATTCTTACTCTTTTGCATACCCTATAACATAATATTGATAAAGCATGAGAAAACTGAAGTGAAAGTCTTTTCTTTGTTAACTTTCCCCTGCGGGGTCACTTAAAATTTCATTGATGACTCAGCAGTATGAATATGAACCTTATCAATCAATACCTCTTCTAAAATGCATATCTATTCATGCTATGTTTTACAAAAGCAGCAAACCTCTATCTCAATCAACTATGGTTAGATTTGAGCCCTTACTCTATTACTATGGTTATCAATTCTCATATAGCTTACACCCAAAGCATAGTCAAAGTTACCGGGACGACATTCAGATCCGGGAGGAGAAGTTTGAACCCAGAGGATGGCAGTTCAAGCTTGCCTTCTGATACCATAGAAGTATTTGCTGACAAATCTTGCTCATGTGTTGTACAAACGGGAATTGTCTTTGACATTACATCCAGCACTCCAATCTGTAGAAAAACATATTGTTTTTGCTGTTTTATTCATGCTTATGCAAGGAATGAGAAATGTACCTTCATTTTCTTGATGATTTCATTTTTAAACCTTTGTTTCTCGATGTTGGAACACACTGCTTCCATTTCCTGAACAACATATGTGAGTGAGAACTGAGAAGACTTTTGCATATGGTAATTTTCACATTCAGACAACGTACCCTTTTAAGAACTATTTGTTCCTTCATCAGTGAGTTTTCCTCATCTTTCAGTTCTTTCATTGTCTGTAAGTGAATAAAAACAAAAGCCCTTATCAACACAAATCCTTATATGGTATAAACAAGATTCTAAACTCACTCACAGGTAAAAATCAAAGAGCCTAGACTACCAAATGCGAAATTTAACTAGATGATTGTGTTGTGAGTTAGCAAACTGTCGTATGAAGTAAAATGCGTAACAAAATATCAAACCTTTTTCTTTGTAGCCCTTTTGATGAACTTTCTTTTATTGTCAGTGTTTATCTGCATAACAAATGGAATAAGATAAGATAAGATGCTACAAACAGAGAATTAAACTTATAAAAAACACGCTAGATACGGAGCATGTTTAACACTAAACCAAATTCACAATGTTGCAAAGAAATTCATTATTGTAGCACAGCAGTCGGTAAATTAAACGACGGTTCAACTCCGGCGGTGCTAGTTGACCTCAGAGAACCATCATTAGACAATGACTTAAGTACCCCTATTGACAGCCGCATACTACGTAGTCCAACGTGGAACATAGGTAATAGGACCTCGTTCAATTTGGAAAAGACGGAAAAGGCCGAGAGGATAGGATTGAAGGGGAGGGTATTCTTGTCAATTAACCCTCGGAAACACGGGAAGAGGAAACAAGGAAAGAAGTCAAGCCAAGCCTCTCCAATGGCGGTGAAATCAACAATATGGAAAGAATACCACGTTAATTCGACGGAATCCGGCGACAGAAAACCGAATCGAGAAGCAAATAAGAAACAATTAACATGAAATCAAGACGGAAAAGATGGGAAAAACACCAAAATTTAATGTGATTCGAAGTACAATGCAAACCTTAGATCTTTTGTAGCCGGAGAGACGTCGGCCCGCCGATTTACCCAAGTCTTCAGAAATAACGCCTGGGGATCCGGCGCTAACGTATGTCCCGCCGCTCCAAGAAAGTGGATTCGTTGGGCTGTTTCTTAAACCAAAACTCGGTTTCTTCACTCTATCATTAACAGAAATCAATTTTGACCTCGGTTTACGTACGCTCCACTCAAGGTGGAACACTCCCCGCCGCTCCATCGGCGTTGCGTTACTCATCTTTATAAGCAACCCATCCGTCTCCGGAGGTAGCCATCTTTACTTGCGAAGGAGAGAAAAGGGTTTCCGTTGGAGAGAAGGATAAAATCCACAAAAGTACGTGATGTGGAAGAGGAAGATCTCGAGAAAGGAAAGAGTTTATTTACTTCAGCGCAGGGGGATTATATACTTCCTTCGACAAGGTGGATTTATAGATACAAATACTATGTATGTATATTTCATAAGCGCTTTTTCTATTGTTTTTTAGGTAATATAATTCTAATAATACCTATCTTTTTAAAAATGATTATTAATTCATTAAATTTAATTTAAAATCAATTTTAACCTTTCTTCTATTCAAAAAATATCATTTATATTTTATATTTTTTTTATAAAATAATTAAATAACATTAATATCAAATCATTATATTTGAATGAAGGATTAAATTACTTTTTTTAATATAAAATCAAAGTTTAAAATTTGGAAACATTTTGGAGTGTATTCTAAAAACCATTTTTTTTAAATGAAATGATTAAGATTTCGGTGAAATTAATGATTGAATCATGTTTATATTAATTGAATTTATTTTATATTTTAGAGTTTATAAATCCAAATACACACATTAATGGAAATCTCCCTAAACCTACTGATTTTAATGGGAGTTATTTTTTCTACCAATCATGGATAGTGATAGCCTAAATTTTTGTGTAATTTTCGATAGGTTATCGAAATTCTTGATAGCCAATTGTGAATTGTTATTTCGTATATATTTAATTCTTTCATTTAATATTATTATTTTGAGTTAATCAATACACGAATAAAAAATACAATAGAAATGCATAACAATAATTAAGTTATTTATTTGATATATTTCATTTTATGTAGTACACGAAAAAAAACATTAATCTTTCATATCAAAATAGCAACAAATATACTATTACGATAAAAATATTAATACATTTTAAAACGAATATCAATATCTTCTATGTCTTTCATTTTCTTGAGGCGCAAGGGGTGACCTCATTGTCGCATGTCCGCCTACTCCTAATTCAATGTCATCTTCTCCTAGGATCGTGCAGAAGCTTATCATCACCAAGATGGGTAACTTTGATAGGTAATTAATAATTTTTGACTTTCTTTGCCTTGTTTAGGTTTCAATATGTTCAATGTAGTATCCTCGCATCCCATTCCACACTACTAATGTATTCCTCTAATTGGCCTCATGAACACCTAATCATATTTTCGATCGGATATTGAAAAAGATGACAAAGTTACCAATCTTGGTGACGAGGAGCCTTAGCACGAACCCGAGAGAAGAGGACACCGAATTAGCAGTAGGCGAACATGCGAAACCAAGTTCACCTTGCGCCTTAGAAAAATGAAAGACATAGGAAATGTTGATATCCGTTTTAGAATCTATTAGTGTTTTATCCTACATATGCTATTATTTTAAATAAAATATTAATGTTTCTTGTATTAAGGGATATAAAGAGTCACCCAACTTGGAGTAATTAATATTCGTAAAAGAGAGTTTTAGATTTTAGTTGTTTCTAGAGACAACTGAGTGTATTCTGTATGTATTATGAGAATGTAAATGTGTTTTCAGAATGTATTTATAGAATGTGAATCTGTTTAAGTATTATGCATGGTAAATAATGAATAATGAATTAAGAATTGTGTTCTGTAAAAAATGGTTATGAGAATACATTTTAAATAATAAAAGATATTTTTACCCTTTACATTATTAAAACATTAATATCACTTTTATTGAATACAAAACACATCATACATACTCAAACTCTAGCCGGTAATAAATACCGAGGCTTTCAAGATTCATAATTCATGTCGAATAATCTTATCTAGATGGTCTGTTGACACCATAATGCATCATCCACATCTCTGCAGTAATATTATCCCTCAGTGTCTTCATGTTAATATCACTATTAGTATTATTTGGCTTCTCACATTCTGAGTTAGATTGATTTGTACCTTCATTCATTTTCTTATATTTGTCTAAGTTGGAACTATCATCAACAGCATCTATATGTCGAAGAAAATTATGTATAGCCATTGTTGTAGGAATCAAGAGAACCTAGTGTTTAAATTTTTTATTCGACGGTATATCAACTAAAATATGAAAGCGTTTCTTCCAAACTTCAAATGCCCTTTCAATGACAGTTCGAAGAGATGAATGGTTGTGGTTGAATAATTCAATTGGACCATTATAACCTGGGGCACGTCGAAAATCAGGCCTATGATATCGCATACACCGATAAGGAGCCATAAAACCCACAGTATTAGAAAATCCGGCATCAACCAAATAGAATTTGCCTGTAATTTAAAAACATTAATGACAATATAAAAATAAAAATATGGAACATTATAATACTATATTAATGTAATACATCCCGAACCTAGTGGTGGTTTGGGAAACTGGTATCGATCGTGTTCAAGGCAATGAGAAAGTATCATACTGTCATGTGTGATACCTTCCGAACCAGCCATTACAAATATGAAACGCATATCAAAGTCACATATAGCTAGAACGGTTTGCGTTGGGACACATTTTCTCCCAATAAAACGAACTTGGTCTTTTTCGGGCAAAGTTGCCTCAATATGAGTTCCATCAATAGCTCCTATAGCATCCTTAAAGTACGGATAATACTTGGGATTAGATCGTATATAGGGGTTTACCTGAAGAGAATTTTCATTAGGGACAATCCATTTTGAAACCATCCTCGTACATGCTTGAAACACATTATGAAAAGCCGTGTAAATTGTATCCGCTCCTCCATGAAAAAACTCTTGCATGTCTCTATTTCCTTGCGTTTTTCCCACTATCATAAGAAAAATAGCTACATCTTCTTCAACATTTACGTATTTTATTTCCAACCCAAATTCGTTCACGAGTAGAGCACAAAAATGTAGGAATGTAGATGTATTCATACGCAGTGATCGATATACCCTTATATCATGACCATTGAGCATAGATAATAACATTGTCCACCCACTTGTTGGTCGATCATAAATTGAATTTTTTACCATGAATCTTTCATGGTATGCAGTAATTTGGACAACGATCTCCTTATAACGTTTCAATTTCCTACGAATGCTTGAAACTCGATCAGTCTTCTCATCACTAGAAGACCTGCTATTCGAACGAGAAGAATGTAAGCTCATTGTAAGCGATATGATGATAATTTCACTATAAGATAATCTCTTATAAAGCATTTTTTGTATATTTTTTCATGGGTCCCAATGTAAAATCAAAGAAACACAAATGTGTTTGTTTCACGGATCTCTATATGAAGATAAGGAAAGTGTTTGTTTCTTATAGATTTATCATATAACCTTACAAATATTAATATAATTAACATTAATCATATCTTAACATGAAGTAAAACCATCAAAATATAACTCTAAATAAAATCATATGTCTAATAAGTTCTTGTAAATTGAAAATAACATGATAGTCTTTCAAAATGTCCTCACAATTCTCATTTTCTTGGAGATGTGACATCTGAACAACGTGAGTTGATCTTGTCATGTTGTTCCACATTGTACGACTGTATCCAAGCTAAGCGACTTGCATTATTCGAAATCAAAACAAATAGCTCACGGTTAACTATTTTGCCGAATAGCTTTAGTGCTTCACACCATAAAGGATCACCGCTTGATATGTCTTCGATTGATTGTAGGATTTCCATGCAGCGTTTTGAACTATGTTCATTTAATTGCACGATTATCATACTCCAATTTGAAAATCTCTTTTATATGCTCCACGGAAGCAGTAATTCGATCGCTATTGCTGCCATGACTTGAACGACGCCGTTTTATGATAATTGACTTTTTCTTTGGACAACAAGAACTATTTTCCCCCTGAAAACTCGCCGTCGTATCAATATCATCTATTGATGCATCCTCTTGTCGATGCTCCATAGTGTGATTGTCTTCATCGAATTCTACATTCTCGTCCTCTACATTTGGTAATATACCCGCATTTGGCGTGTAGCAAAACTCCCCAGTAGCAATGACACCAACAAACAATTGTTGTTGGATATATGGAAGTAGTGGTCATTTATATCCAAAAGTTTTTGCTGCGGGGAATTTTCTACAGATAATTTAACTAAGTTAGTCTACTAATATAATTCAAACAAATCAAATAATATCTAATAGTTTGAAACAAGTTATTCATACCTTGATTTTATCATCCCACCAATCCTTATCAGCTTAAAGTGTATTCGTCGCTTTATCCCATACGACACAAGTGTTATTATACAACTTGTTCCATAAGGTCCATTGACTCCGAATGTCTCTATATTTGTTCTTCATCTACATCATATTGTATTGACAACATGTGTCCTTATTGAACTGTAGCAAAATATTATCTCAACCAACTTTATTAAATGAAGTGTTGCGCCTATTCCCAGCTATCAATTCCTACAAACAAATATTAAGAAACAACTCTAAACGCGAATCCGTCCAAATAGCCTTTTCCGTAGGAGTTGATTCATTTCTCTTTGATTTTAAGAGACTAGATGTCATTTGTATCCAAACTGAAAATATAAACATGAGTGATATAAATATACAATAATCAACCAAAACATGAATAAAATTAACGTTAATGAGTAGAAACAACAAATTTGCAATCACGTATAAGTCATAATTCACTCTTACACATAATTATACAATAAAGGAAGCAATCCTTATGAATCATAATCGCTACACAAAAATTTCAATTGCACCAATGCACCTTAATAATAACATATTTTCTCAATAACGGTATCATAAACCGTGCAAATAAGAACTTATTGTATTAAGAATTTGAAATATTTGATAGAAAAAATGCATAATCTAACAAAGAGTCTAAAAATAATAATGTGCATAATCATGCATGATATACACAAGTTCAAATCGAATGCCTCAATAAACTCGAATAAACACAAAACACCAAACACAAAAATCATATGCCTAAATATACCTAAACTAAAAAAAGTTTAATGATTTGTTTTGCAAAGTGAGCAACATTGAATATATATGCAAAAGTTTAATGGTTTATGTCGCAATTTTACTCAATTTTAAAAATTCCTCTTCATATGTAACATCAAAACGCTCACTATTATTTTAATTGGTTAAGAGACAAAAAATGAATATTTTAGAAACTTAAAAATTGTACTATGAACAAAATCTATGACTAAGTTAAGGAAAATTTATAAAATCAACAAAAATTAGGGATAAAATCGATAACAAAATCCACGATTTCTATATCGTGTATCATATAAAACCTTCTCTATTGCTATACACCACCCATTTTCACAAATTTCGCCAACATAATAATGCACATAAAAATGGCTAAACCCAAAATCTCAAAAAATGGATGAAACTCATTCATTGCACCCTAAAACCCCATAAATGAGAACGAAATTTGAAGAACAATAGCAAAAGTAGAGAACCCATGACAAATACCACACAAATTAGAACAAAAAACCATTGCCGTAAGTGAAATGAATGAATTTTAGGAAGAATTTGGTCTCTTTTAAGGGTTAGGGTTAGGGTTAGAAGGGTTAAATAGTAATTTTGTATTAATAATGTATTCTGAAAGATGAGAATGTCCATTACCCTTTATTTTGTATTTATATGTAAAATTGAAACGCATTTTGATCATTCTTATTCTAACGAGAATTGAAATGGTGTACCGTTCTGCAGAAACTTTTAAAATGCATTCTGAGTCTGAAAATGGATTGTGAGAATTGATATAGAACACCTACTTAGAAAGGAGGGAAAAAAACTACTTAGAATACGAGACATGCATGATATTTAAGTAGAAATCCTCATAAAGGAGGGAAAAAACTACGGTACCAAAATAGAAACCTAAACGAATGCTAGATGCTAAATGATTAGGCATTTATATATGTTCCAAAATTTCTATGGTTAAACGATAGAAACAATTTTGGCATAATGATTAGCCCTATGCTAAATGAAATTAAATAATTCCCATTTCTGGAACTATTCACACAGGCTAGGCTTTTTATCCTTAAGGGTAAAAATGAAGGGCGCGTTAATTACACATCCACGTCATTTTAATAAACTAATAATTTCTTGTAATCCATTCAGCTATTAAATACATATTGATTTTTTTAATCGTAGATATATTAAATAAAATGATAGAGGGCAGGGCCCTGCGAATATCCGCCCTTGCATGTGAAGTGTATATTTTGAAAACAAATATATTATCTCATGAAAGAAATGACGTTTTTAGTTCTACATTATTATAGTTTTGATAAATTTAGTCGCTAAAATTTCTAATTATATATTTAGTTCTCAACTCTAAAGTTTCTTCAAATTTGATTCTCAAAATTTATAAATCAAATCACTAAAATGACAAAATCGGTCCCTAAAATTTTATTTTGATATATAATATCATTTGTCAAAAATGAAAATTTTGCAAACAATTATATCATTCATATTAAATTTTAGGGATTGATTTTCCATAATTTACAAAATATGGAGATCAATTTTGCTATCCTCATACTTTTAGGACTTCAACTTTCACAATCATAAAATTTTAGAAATCGAAATTATCAAAATCATGAAGTTAAGGGACTAAATTCTGGTCTCACACCAACTTTTTGGATATTTTGTGAGTAGGAGAGGTCAAGGGTTTAAAATGAAAAAAGTTAAAACATAGAGTTGTGAATGCGGATTTCCACTTGAACTCATGTCAATCCTACCGGTCAAACGTAATTAAATATTTATAATTTTCATTAATATCTAATATTTTTTCAAATATTGTATATGTCATTACTTTTGTATTCATAATTATTACTAAGTTTGATATATATATATATATAAATTATCCTACAAAGATTTGTATTGTTATCAAGTTTATGAAACTACGTTGGTTTGGATGTATACATTTTAGTGTTAATGTAATATTGTTCGTTTATTTTGTAATCAAATATAATGTAAAAATGATTTCCAAAATTTATAAATTTGGATCATTAATTTACCTATTGAAATATCGCGTGCCTCTACCCAATATCCCAACATCACAATTCCGTCTTAGCTAAATTGCGAAGTAAATGGATGTGCATTTTGCACCACTTATGATGATCGCACATGAAACAATGATTTCTCATCCATTTTTTGATAAGAAATTACGAAAAATTAAAATATTTTTTGTCATTTTCAATGTATAAATATATTATTTATACTATTTTAAAATTTAAATATATTTTTACATTTTTTATGGTTAAGTGGTGAAACATAAATAATACTGGTGTTTAAAATATTAACATATATTCAAGCCAAACGAAACAATGATCTTAAATTGTTGGGGTTAAATGTATAATCATAAAATTAAAGAATATATTTTAACAACTTTTGTACTATGTTATATTTTTTAAAGTTTGTTGTATGCTTTATACTATTTTATAGTTTAGATATTATAAATATAGTAATAAATTAAAGTAATTTATTTTAAAATATTTATTGCTTTTATTTTAAATATTTTATAAGTTAAAAAAATATCGGAAAAAAGTGAAAAAATAATTTATATTTGATTATTCGGAAAATGGCGGCTTTGGTCCCCAAATTTTGTTGATTTTGACAAATTTGATTCTCAAATTATTTTTTGGCGTATAGAGTCCCCAAACTTCAATTAATTGGCAATATTCATTCTCATAGTTTGTAAAATTTGGCAAATTCAATCCCCAAAGTTCATAATTAGTCCGTAAAGTTTAAAAAATGCAAAACATGTCCTCATTATTTACGTTTGGTGGCAAAACTAGTCCCAAAATTTGGGGAATTTGGCGAAATTGGTCCCTAAATTATTTAACGGCCGTTAGGGTTTACGTTTTTCAAAACGTTGAGGAACACCGTTGCAAAATTATTTAACAACCGTAATTGTCATATTTCAAAACGTTGAGAATCTCTAACACCGTTAGAGACCTTTTTTGCCAAAACTCTGGAATTATGAGGATCAAATACGCAATTGTTTTTGTTTGGTGACTAACATTGCCGAAATTGAAGAGTTTGTGGACTAATATTGTCAATTTTGATAAACAATGTGGACTAGTTTTGCCAAACCATACAAAAGTCGGGGACCTGTTTTACCATTCTAAAACTTTGGGGTTTAAAATTGCCAAAATTTTAAAATGATGGGGACTCAATTTGCCATTATTCCTAAACAATAGGTACTATATTTGCGCATCGTCCTTGTTTATTATTTGAAAATTTACACAGATTTTATTATCTTCCGTAATACAAATATCCGTAAGGATGGAAAAGAAGTAGAATTTATAAATGAGGATGCTAGCATGCATTTGTCCAAAATTGATCCAAACTCTACCTATTGTAATTCCTAAAATTAACTTTATTAACTAATTCTATATCATTCATGAATTCTACGATATACAAAGCAAAAAAATGTTGATATTTGAGATCTATATGTAATTATCCAATAAATTGTATTAATTACTCTTTATCTCGGTGTCATAATCTACTCTCGCGGTTGGACATTTTATGATTCAATATATCAAATAATGTAGTTTTATCTTATGGTTTAACCACAGTTTGTCATATGATTTAAATTGTTATATAATAATTATACATACATGTTAAGATTCTATTCATCGACTAAGAACTTGATGCTACTAGTTTTCAATACGCACGGTTTAGATTGTTGCTTCGTGATTTCGAAATTGCAATTAAGGTTCAAATATTGGTGATCAATGTTTATTATAAAATGATTTACAATTAAGGTTGTGCAATTAAAAAATAATGGATGAATATAGAAAGTGGAATACTTGTATAATAATTTATTTTACACGTTAAAAACTTTGCCAATTGTGAATGAAAGATAAGGTAGTTCGATCTTCCAACTAAAATTTGTTGAAATGTCATACATTTCCCAAACTAAAAATCACTAACATTACGAGTCAAATGCATACAAAACGAAGCCAAATAACACCGATATGGAACTGGTGCCTAGAAACCACCATAATGACTTAGTTGCGAAGTGATCTAAATGATTTGAAATTCTTTGGATATGAAACTATGAGATAGCGCTACGTTTGAGCGAAGTAGAAATTCGAGATCTTCATTATTGTTAAATACTATAAAGTAAATATTTGTAATGTCAATATATTAACCAAATACACTCAATGCTTTAGTGATTTGAGATTTGGTTCGACTTAAGTTCGATTATGATATTCGAATTATTGAAAAATAATGCTTATATAATATTAAATAACTCACAAACATCTAACAAAGTTAATAATTGATGACTTTAATTCATTAGAAATTCAAAATCGACTCGATTTTGAAAGATTATAACTCAAATTTTAATTTTAACCAAATAAGCTCGAGTCGATTTAATTTTTGGTTCGTAGACATGAAAGGATAGGTTAGTTCTTTAGGGTAAGTATTTTAAAATAAAAATATTTTAAATTATATTTAATTTATTTAAATATTGATTCAATAATGATTTGATAATAATGTGATGAAATTTGTAATTCAATGAAAAAGCAAGCATATTTGATGACACTAATTTATGGTACAATCATTTACTCTTCCAAAATTAAAATATAAGAAAATAAGGCTCCACCAATCACGGCTGTCGGAGTTCATCTTTGAGTGGAGCCCATTGTGTGTACAATTTGTCTGAATAAAATATTACAAATTTCTTAATCATTGGGATTACGATTTATGCTAATGGATTCAATACATTGATCAAAAAATCATTGCATTAAAAGCAATATTTGCTTTTATGATATGAATAGGATTGCCATGATACATGTTTGAGGTAGATATTGGGAATGAACTGAATTTAATTCTGATTGTGAAGAAGAGCTTTGTTTTTCTATTTTTTCCTTATTGTTTTTGGAATGAGCATTGAATTTGAAACGTGATTTCGAGAGAGAGAAAGAGAGTTGTAGAGGAGAAAGGATCTTCATCTTTAATTGCTGCCACATGATTTTGATGCATTTCCTTTTGTTTTTTCTTTCGGATATCCAAAAAGTAGTCTTAGCTTTTGGAATTTGAATTTCAGACAACGCAAGCGAAGTGGTTTCTTTGTAAAAAATCCGTCCCAGAATTTTTGTCGCAAATGAAGCTTCTTGTTTTGCTGCTTGTACCCACTTGGGTTTTGGGTTCCCTTTCGATCCCGACTCCAGTTCATGTAAATTCTGATCCTCCTGTTTCAGACCCTGTTCTTCCCACTGAAAAAAACCCTGATTTTAGTAAGAATTCTTCTGATATCGTGGCTAGTACTCCAGGTAAATTGCCGCATTCTTTTCCTTGCTTCAGTAATTAGCTCATTCTTTCTTTTTTGCCCTAAAGTTTCAAAAAAATTCTGAAACATAATGTGAGGCATTGTTCTTGCATGATAGCCCATTGTCTTTGCTCTTACAGAAAACGCTCTTCTAATTTGAATTTCGACTGTCTATATAATGAATGAAACCCTGTGTCATATTGCAGGGTTTAAAGTGGTGCATCACCCAGATTTGAACAAGAAAATACTTATTGCTTTAGTTGTTTCTTCATCCCTTCTTGGTGGGATTCTTCTTTTGTTATCTTGTTTTTCAATCTACAGACTTAAAAGGTTGAAAATATTGAACCAAAGATACGAACAAGAATCGGGTAAATCTCCATTTTATTCTTTAAATCTCATGTTCTGTGCATTGAATTAGAGTTTGATCACAGATCATTCCAAGACCATTTCGTTTGGTCCGATTTTAGACAAGTTTAGTTACTTTAAAGGTAATGGGAAGAAGGATTCGATTGGTACAATTGATTATCAGTTGTTAGTTGCAGCTACTAACAATTTCAATGAAGCAAATGTAATAAGTGAGAGTGGATCAGGAAGAGTTTACAAGGCACATTTCAATGCTGATTTTAGTGCTTCTGTTAAGAAAATACGAGGCGATGGACACGAAGCTCATAAAGAGTTTGAGGTTTGAGTTTCGATTAATTTTACTTAGCTGTTGATTACACTATTTATAATGACCATGAATATTCAGAATGAGCTCAAATGGCTTACTAGAATTGAGCATCAGAATATAGTTTCCCTATTGGGATACTGCTTGCACGAAGATGCACGGTTCCTCGTTTACGAAATGATGGAGAATGGTTCTCTCGACTTCCATTTGCATGGTATAATAAATCTTGCTCTTAAAAGTCTAGTTTATGTGCTTCTGAACATGTTCCTTTCGTTAGGACCTTTTCGACAATCTTCTTTTTTGTGGCATTTGAGAATGAAAATTGCATTAGATGTCGCAAGGTATATATATATATCAACTTTTAGTATTTGTATCTCAATAGAAGTTTGTGGTTAAGTTATTCAACTAATTGTTCAGAGCACTCGAATACCTGCACGAACGTTGTGAGCCTCTAGTGATTCATCGAAACCTCAGATGTTCGAATATTCTGCTTGATTCTAACTTCAATGCTAAGGTCTCTCTTTTTGTTATTGAAAATGGCAAATGATGCTAACTTGTTACTTATATTTCTGCTTTTTTTACAGCTTTCTGATTTTGGTCTAGCAATAACTGGTGGCAATTCAAACAAATCAACGATCAGGCTTTCGGGGAACGCGGGATATGTGGCTCCGGAGTACCTTCTCGATGGTGAAATTCCGTTATTCGATTATCGTAACTTCAGCAAAATCTAGTGGTTTTTTATATATTTGTCTCTATCAGGTAAGCTTACTGATAAAAGTGATGTGTATGCATTCGGTGTGGTTCTTCTCGAACTTCTGATCGGACGACATCGTTCCGATAAAGTAGGCGAATCCATAGTCACATGGGTACGCATTTTATTTACATTTTCATTTTCATTTTCATTTTCATTTTCATTTTCATTTTCATTTACAACAGGCAATGCCTCAGCTTACTGATAGATCAAAGCTCCCAAGTATGGTGGATCCAGCAATAAGAAACGCAATGGATTTGAAGCACTTGTATCAAGTAATTTCATTCATCCCTTTCATCTTTCGTTTTGGTTCAACTTATGATTGTCGTCTCTTAAACAGGTAGCAGCCATAACCGTGCTATGCATTCAACCGGAGCCGAGTTACCGGCCACTTATAACCGATGTGTTACATTCGTTCATCCCTTTGGTTCCGGTTGATCTCGGAGGTTCCCTAAGAAAAACAGATTCATCTTTTTCTACATGCTCCTAATTATTCTCTTCTGTAATGTAATCTAAACATCTTTGCTGTTCAAAAATGCTGAAAATTTGGTTTCATTTGTATAAACTACAAGGCATACATAATAAACGTTATTGTAGATTTGGATCAAGAAGAACATGAGAGCATACAAACACCTGGACGATAAGCCCACGCGGGAGGAAGCCGGGCGTATTTTTCCATCCCGGGTTGCTCATCGTATGGTCGAGACATAACTTTTAGTACACGCCGAACCTCTTCGAAGTTACCTACTTCTGCAGCATCGATAGCACTTTGGCATAGGTAGTTTCGAAGGATATATTTGGGATTCACCGAGTTCATCGAAATTTTCCTCTCGCTATCAGTCATTTCACCAGTGGAAAGCTATAACAGTTCAATAACGATTCGACTGAGTTTAAAATATCACCGGGATTAAGACAATAAAACGGTAGCTAAACTAAAGATCATCATGTACCTCTTGGATGTAGAGTTTCACCCATTTTGTCCATGCGTCTTTACGTTCCTTACCGATATCTAATAAAGAAGCTTTCAATGGGATCAATAACCCGTCTTCTTTAGTAATCGGATCGGATTTGACATTAGAAAGCAAACGGAAGAAATTTGTGTAGTCGACTTTATCAACTGCCATGTTTTTAAGGAGCTCACTAATCAAATGCTTGTTATAGTTGGGTAAGCCAAGCTTTTTAGTCATTATAGCTTGATACTCATCCATAAACTTTGTGCCATACCTGAAAAATTCAACAAGAACAATCAAACTAACGAAGTCGTATAAACACAATGACTTTATAAAGATACCTTTCCATAGCAAAATTAGCCTCCTTGTCATTTATTAAGTCGGCAGCTGAAAGTGTTGTGGCAAATTGTGCTACGTTCCATAAACCGACATCGGGTTGGTTTGCAAAACAATATCTTCGGCCTGGGAGATCGGTAGTATTCGGAGTGTACTGTGGATCAAAAGCATCCAAAAATCCGAAAGGACCATAATCGATCGTAAGCCCCAAAACACTCATATTATCAGTGTTGAGAACTCCATGTGTGAAGCCAACACCTTGCCATTTTGCAACTAAGGAAGCTGTTCGCTCTGCAACTTCAACAGCCCATGCTGTTGAAAAACAAGTAAAATGATTAAACGTGAAGATATAATACAAAACGGAAAGAAACAAAGTAATTCGAGTAACGTGTTGAAAAATATGAAGAACCTGCATATTTGTTTGAAGTTAAGTCCACCAATGAATCATCACCTTCACCAGTGTTGAATGATAAAGTATCACTTCTACTAAGGTTCTGTAAATGTGGAAAGTGATGCCTTATGGTATAATCAGCTAAAACCCGAACAAGCTCAAGATCTTCATTTCCCCTGGAAGCATGTATTTGGAATGAGCCGAAGCGAATAAAAGATTGTGCAACTCTGCAAACTATTGCACCAGGTTCATCCTTCGGATTGCCACTGCATTTATACCATACTTGTAAACTTAGATTGCTATTCCAGCTTTATATTAGATCAGAAAAACTAAGATCAGCTAAAAATACTTACTCATAAAACATATCTCTAGAAACAGACTTCCCAGTTTCTACGAGGCATAATGCACGCGTTGTTGCAATTCCTAGACTGTGCATCGCTTCACTACAGAGGAATTCACGGATACTACTACGTAAAACAGCAAGGCCATCAGCAAATCGACTGTATGGAGTCCTTCCTGCTCCCTTTAGCTGCAATTCCCATCTCTGAGACTTGGAATTAAGAATCTCGCCTAATGTGATTGCTCTGCCATCTCCAAGCTGGCCAGCCCACATTCCAAACTGATGACCCCCATAACATTGAGCATAGGGAACCCTGCATATAAAGTAAGGAATTATAGCTATTTCTATTTTTACTTCATAGCCAGAGTGATATATAAGTATTTAGCAAACTCACGCTCCAACTAGAAGTGATTCACCAGAGAATATTAGTGGAAAATCAGGTCTTTCAAATCTGCGATTTCAAATGAATAAGGGATGAATATATAATAAATCTACAAGAGAAGAAAACACTTTTATGTAGAAAAACTGAAAGCTTGACATCAGAAAGATAGCTGAAAATGTTTACTCTGCAGGATCCAAATCAAGGAGCATTGCCACTGAATCCGACCATACCACAAGTTGAGGATTGTCAACCTCAACTGATGGCGATACTTTGGTATAAAACGAATGTCGTACCTGTAAAAACTCCCATGAGTTGGATCAGAAAATATGGGGATACAGGATGTGTAGCTAATATATACAATCAATTCATCAAAAGCCCTTTTCGAGATTAATACATAGCTCCAAATTGCTAATACTAAAAGAATCATGCAGGGAACATTGAAAATCCAAAATTTCACAACCGATAACACAACAGAACAAAATCAAAGAAAAAAACATGAAAAAGTGTAAATAAAACAAACCTCCCTAGGGATATTATCAGTTCTGGGATCACCCGGTAGCTCATTTACGAAAGAGTGGTCCCAATTAAACTCTTCCAGCTTCTTTTTCACCGAATTCTGGCTTAAAGTGTCTTTATTTGTGCCGTTATTTTGATTATCCAAATTCTGATTCCTCAAAGCTCTAGAAATAGAATCAACGGAGACCTGGGCATCTGAGGAACTTCCATCCATTGAAACGGAGGCGGTGAACTGGGAATTCCTAAAGAGATTACTGTAGGTTCTGGGCCTGAAAGAATTGCGGAAAGAACAGACCGCAGCGAGAGAATTTGAACCGTAAGTGCGTACGGCAGAAATATGTGAAAACATTTGTCCAACCTCTTCAATGAATACCTTTCCTTGTGGCAATCTCGAGAATTTCGTAGACAATTATCGTAATATAAAAATAAATATATTTGAGAAATTACCTTTACTGTTCTTTGTTGCAAGCTCGGGAAATCCCTAATGGTTGTTGTCGCCTCTCGGTCTCTCTTTCTTCTATACTGACAGAGTTAATGTAATTTAATTTGTTGTTATAATTTCTCATTTTAATTTAATTTCAGAGTAAATTTGCATGGTTGGAAGCAATGTTTTAAAAACCGATACCGGACAAATCATTGGATCGATATACCGGATATGTAACGGAATATTAAAATAAATTAAATTATAAAATATTAATATTTTTTAAAAAAACAAAAAACGATCCGACCCCGCAAAAACCCGACCCGACCTAGAAAAAACCCGTACCGACTAGTATTTTACCAAAATACCGGCCGAAACCGATACGCCCGAAATTTTAGATATACCGAAAATTTAAAAAATTAGTTGAAAGTTGGAACTTGAAATGCCACTGCCGGAATTTGTGCCAAGTCTAGTATGTTGTTCCATATGAAACATGGGAAAATTTTGTCATATAAGACATTCTTATTGAACAAATTAACATGATTTTTAGAAACATTTCTGAATTAATATTGATGCAAATTATTTCAATATATTATGGCAGTGGAGTGAGATCATATTCTATAATTATACAACACGACCTCAATGAAAATTACATGCTTAATTTACTCCCACCAAACAATAGCAATTCATTTCTAGGGGGTTCACAACCAAAAACACGGTTAAGATGGAGTCTTTCGGTAAGAAATTATGAGAATAGAGAAATACAAATTTAGGGGATATTGCGTAAAATGACGTGGATTTTGAACGGATTATGTTTTTGTGGTGGTTCGCGTTTGAGAAAAGTAAGTGTTGATTTCTGCTTTGAATCGCATTCCCCAAACGTGAGGGCGTTATTCTATCAATTGCTCGCTTTTGAGAAACGCTTGCCGAGATTCCCAAACATGAGACCAATCGATTTAGGTTAAGCTAAGTTGCGGTTCTTTCTTATTTCTATGCTCGTTGCTGCCTCTCCTTCGCTGCCTTCTTGTCCCCCTTGGCTGCCTCCTTCGCTGAGTGTTGTGGGTTTAGATTCGGAGCTGTCCCGTTCTGATTTCCAGCGATATTGTGCGACTTCTGTTACCGGTAACATTTTGGTTACCAATCATTACCGTTCCACTATATGTTTTTGAATTTTTTACGTATTGTTTTCGTAACGTATGTTAGTTTGAATCATAATGTTGAGCTTCGGAAATCTTACAATTTGAGATTAGGATTAAGTGATATTAGTGTTAGTTTTACGTTTAGTTTTAGATTAAATCTGAGTAACAATTTAGAACTGTGTATGTAATTGATTTAATTTTAGTTTAAAAGTGTGGACATGAGTATATGGTCTAATGTTTGTAAATTGTGTATGTATTTGGTTTAATGTTAGTTTAAAAGTATTGGAAATGAGTATATGTTTGTAAAATATACATTAGTTTAGATTTGATTATATTGATTATGGAATTGTGAATGTGTATGTATTTGAATTAATTTTAGTTTAAAAGTATTACAAATTAATATATGTTTTTAAAATATACATTTTAGTATAAATTTGATGATGTTGATTATAATGATTTACTTTTAGTGTAAAAGTATTGGTGATAATAACTCCGGAACCCAATATTCCGAACTAGTGAAGGTCCAAACCATTTTGGATCGGCTCACGTGACGGAAGATAAACATAGAAGACCAATGATCCAATAATTGTCAAGGGTTCAACCCAATGAAGATAACAAGACCATATGCCCCACTTAGCTAAAGAAGTGCGCAAGTCCAATTAACTATCAGGATCGAAGGTTAGAATTAGACATAACTGGGCCATTCGGGATCGATATCTTAGATCGGTCCAAACGGTTATAGTTGGCTGCGGTCACGCACACATTTTCTATGCTTCGGGTATGCTCACGTTGTCTGCACTTCGGGCTTATCCACGTTTTCTGTCAAGAGAAAACGACTTTGTAAGAGGCGGTTACGGAGTATTTTCCACTCACCTTTTCCCTTTATAAATACAGGGCTTGAATGCAAGCTCGAGAAGACCTTTTGGAAGCTCAAATCAGCCATTACTCTGCTGATATTACTCCATGCGCCTTCTTACTTGCCTTAGTCATTTTCGTAAACTTTCTTCGTTTGTACTGTGAATTATTTGATTAATATATCGGCTAAGAGCATTTCCAAGCTCTTAGTCATATGGTTTTTTTTCCATTCTCCATAGATTTTCCACGATAAATCTTTGTATCTATCACTTATTCCTTATTTCATAATTGTTCCTCCAGTTTAAACAAATCAAAACTAGGTTCGTTTTATTGCGAACTGCTTGACTGTTGATACATATGTCTTTTTTACCACAACAGTTGGCATTAATTATGTTTGTTTTGATTGTTTTATATACAGAAAATAAATGACTTATCGAGCTCAACAATCGATTGATACTAGCATCTTAACTCTACAGGAGAGATACATCTCTAGGAAATTGCTTTGAGAGAGCGATAGTGTCAAACATATTAATTTCAGACATTGGAAGAAGACTATTAGAAATCTAAGACTTAGCTCTAATGTTGCCCGACTTCTTGACATATGGGATTTTACAATGACTTCAAAAGCAGTCGGTCACAATTGAATCAACATACGTTGAATGCTTTAATAGAAAGGTAATGACGAGAGACACATACATTCTTCTTGACATGTGGAGAAGTCAATATTTTTTTTACTAATATGGTAGTATAATTGATATTTGTAGACGATGAAGAAATGTTAGGGTTTAGTTGGCGGTTGGCCGTTTTAGCATGCTCGTACTGTAATTTGTGCGATGGTGAGTTGGGATGTGGGACTCTAAGTAATTTGATGTATTTGCTTATGGTAAACACAATATTTTAATACTTTTATTTCATTCAATAATGCTGAAAAAAGTTTATTTTATGACCGTGTGCATTCACCAAACACGGGAAATATGGATAGGGAAATTGATAATATGGTGACATTGGATAGTACCCATCACCCACATCCTGTAATTGCTCATTTAGCTAAGCGAACCCCTCTTGACTTTGGGAATATTTGGTAAAATGGGATGGATTTTTGAATTAGTTATGTTTTATGTAGTAGTTTGTATTTCGGAATCGCGAGTGTTGAATTTGGCTTTGTACTGCATTTCCCATATCCGAGAGCGTTATTCTTGCAAATAATTGGATTTTAAATTTTTTGCAAACGCGACGCTAAGAGACGATGCCGTTTGGAATTCGCGTTTCGTAAACGCGACCATCCCTTCACGAGCGTCTAAATACACTCCCTTATCTTATTATTATTCACACCACCAATTCATTCCGCTTCTTCTCATTTTTTAGGTATGTTATTTTTTAAAATTTTGTATTTTTTATAAATTATGTTTTTTTTGTGCTTAATTTATGTTATTATTTAATTACATATTCGTGTTATATTATCTTAATACCTATGTTATGACAATGTATCCGTCTATATTATTGAGTATACATTTTCATGATAATTTGTTGATGTTATTTTTTTGTTCGATCTAGATGTGGATCCGTATAGTCGATTCTCTCATAAGGAATCATTTTCGTTTATGGATTTTACTAATGAGTCAAGGTCAACCCGGTTTGTTTATTGTATTTTCTTACAAATTTTGGTGATTTTAACTTTAATATTTAATGTAGATTATCTTGATCAGAATAATTGTAATGTGAATTACTTTGAAGAAGATGTTCTCATTCGAGATAAAACAATCTAATTCATATGCATATGAAGTAGAATCAGAACCAGAACCACCACCTCCTCGAGTTAATGGAAATGTGGGGATAAATCATTAACTCATATAGTGTAGAAACTTCTTGATTGGTTCAGTGTTTAACTAGAGTTTCGCTATATATTCGATCTAGTGTATACCCTATGGGAGATCCTGTGACTATTGATTAAAATTTTGACCAGTAACAATATTATATTTCACCTATTGTTTTATTAACTAATTAAATAATGAATTATAATATCTTGTATTTTGATATTATTGAGTGACTTAGTAAATACTTTCATTTCAATATATGTAATTTACTTAATATTATTTAATTATACTAATATTATATTCTATTTTATTCACAATATATTGATTATATGACATCTTAAATTATAGTTATTTACATTACCACCAAACTATACTTTCTCCTGTATTTTTTTCCGTTCATTTAAAAATATATTAAATTTTTAATAAATGATTGTTATTGTTTTATATTGTATTGTAACTACTATATTTTGAATATATTGTAATCGGAAATTTTTTATTTCAAAGTTCTCTTATTCAAAACATTCAATTTAAGTCCTTCAAACTTGATGCATTATCAATTTATATCCAAAATTACAAAATTATCCTTAAAGTCAACTAATTGTGGTTAAATTAAGTTTTATCATTTTTAAATCAATGTTTTAATTATCGAAAATATCTCTAGAACAATATACTTGTCTTATAATGCGGTGAATCCTAAGTTGGAGTTGGGGATTGGATTCTAGGATAGAACAAAAGTTAAATATAATGTTTGTTATTTCTATATTGTTAGACAAATAGTTTCAGTTTAAAGTTATAGAAAATATATCATCTTGCTGGACGCTTGAGTGTTTTATGAAATGTCAAGTGAGATGTCGATTTCATGTAGCACGGGAAATCCATCTAGCAGACAAAGCAATATGACTTTGAATTTCATACACAACGATATGGTACAATACATATGGAATAAAGGAGATATGCAAGATATTTCAATTCAATTACGCACCACATGTTTCTTAAATGAAATGGACACACAAGGCAATTGATTCCTCATTATTGTTTTGATTAATGTTTTCATCTTTGCACGTTATGAGTTGGGAACATATTCATCTTATTTTGGTGGTGTAGCTGTGTCTTATGGTTTAAAACTAAAGTAGTAGTACATGTTTTAAAAACTCAAAGTACATGTATCTATATATAAACTCAAAGATCACCAAGATGTCCTACCACATTTCCTATTTATACAATTACGGCTTAGGGTGGTGATGTGGTTGTTCGGTAGCCTCTTCTTCTTCCTCTTCATCCACCAATCGAGTAATAGGCTCATGGTCAACGATTCTTAAAGGGTTGACATCGTAATCGTCTCTAGAGAAGTGGTCTTCTAAGTGAGTGCAAATAGTGGGTATCTACCAAATCAATTGAGTAAAAAAATGTTAATTTCCTTAAATAACCCTTTTCTTTTATAATGTAAGCAAAGATATTGACCATAATATAGACAAAACAATTATGCTAATAATTAAATTACATACTAAAACGAATCTTCGCTCTATTTAATTTCTTGCCAATGTCATTTTCACATTAACAAATTCCTCTTTGAAAAAGATCTCAAATGAAAGAAAGACTTTGGACCAGCCACCAAGATGTTTCATAGACTTACCCTTAAGACATAAATGTAATTGAGTTTGATACAATTAGGTATGTGAATCGTGCGACTTGTGTCGGCTTAGTACAAAACCCAATTTAACCTAAAAAAATTATAACAAATATAATTTGATAATATTTGTTATAAAATAGAAATAACCAAATTGGATCCAATTGTTTTTCGTTAACTAAAAACCAAACCAAGCAAAATGGATGCATCCAAATTCAAATCAATCCATGCATTCAAACATTTTATAAAAATAATTTAAGCACAAAATCTAAAATAATTATAAAAATTAAATAATCAATATTTAAATTTATATAATTTAAAAATAAAAAATTAGGACAAAAATATACAATATATATTAACTAAATTTTATTAAAATGTGATAAATAATGAACAATTAGATTTGTACATCTTTGTAGAGATTAATATTTGATAATACGCTTTGAAGAAATATATTATGAAAGTATCAACATACTATACATTGTCTCAGACACCGTATATCATCATCAAATAATATTTTTTATAATAAAATATATTTTACTATTGATATTGCCTAAATATATAATAAATAACTATCATTTTATATGTACACTGGAACAAAATGAATAACTAATAGCGTATACCTCGAACAAATTAACCTAAAAAAGAATAAGTAGTATACATATCAAATAGATATAACGAACATAAAAATGGTCAAAAAACCTTAAAAAATAGAAAAAGAGTAGTATGGAACAAGAACATGGAAATTTAAAATAAAAAATATTAAAGAGTAAATTGTGATCAAAATAACAAATAAGGAAAACAATATGTGCAAATTGATCACTTATATATATATATATATGATCTTATCTAAAAATGTTTTGGATATTTATTTTTAGATCAGTCAATTTATGATTAATTCGTAAATTATATTATTGTGGGGACACGAGCGATATACGAGGTTGGGCCCACAATGTGTGGGCTTACGTACTCGGGAGAGCGAAGCTCTACCTGGGTTTTCACTATAATAATCGAGCGATACAAATACAATGAGGTGACGGCAATAACATAGATGAAACCGGCTCGTGAAATAATCGAAAATACTGCACGATAGTGCGGAAAACACTGTACGCTGAGCGCGACCGGTGCTGTACGATAGTGCAGAAAACACTGTACGCTGAGCGCAGTCACGCGAACAGGTTGGAGTTCTCGCGACTGGTGACTGCAGGGAGGAGTTCTCGCGACTGATGACCAGAACAGGGGTAGTCACGCGAACTGGTTAGAGTTCTCGCGAATAGTGACTGGTTAGAGTTCTCGCGAATAGTGACTGCAGGTATGAGTTCTCGCGAATAGTGACCAGAACAGGGGTAGTCACGCGAACTGGTTAGAGTTCTCGCGAATAGTGACTGCAGGTATGAGTTCTCGCGAATAGTGACTGCAGGGAGGAGTTCTCGCGACTTCGTGCCTTAGGAGATGCGAAAAAGATCCGACCCCTTCCCTCATGCCTTGGGACCTCTATTTATAGGGAGATGGAGCCCAAAATACAAACCTTGGCCCAAGAGTCCAATTAATCTTAATTAAATTAGATTAAGCCCAAGTCACCCTAATTAATCTCCAATTAAATTAGAACAAAGGCCGCTCCGCAATATAACCTCTGAAATGCGTCCCGATCCAGGATTAGGCGGGAATATAGATGAGAAAATAACGGAGGACTCCGTAAAATAACCCACTGCTTCCGGGTAGCGAATACATAATCATATAACTTCATCGTGCCTGACCGGTGCACTCCCGGGTGGCAAATGACGAAAATACCCCTGGCCCCGTCCGAGGTCGAAATAACACGAAATGTCCCAAAATGCTTACAGAGATTTTATACGGGGTCCAGCGAGCCAGAATAGCGAGAATACCACTTGAGAAAGCCACCCGGTCAAAATACCGAAAATACCGAAAATACCGAAAATACCGAAAATACCAATAATACCGAAAATACCAATAAAAGCGTCGGATGAGTCTCCGGGTATGGATAAGTGCAAGAAATATACCCGGGTAATATCAATAGTCCCCTGGTTTTCAGATTCAGAGTTTGAGTCGTAAACCACATATTAACGGCTCGTCGGGTTGAAAACCCCCCGCAGACGCGATCGTTTTGACACTAAGAACATCAGATTCTGAGCTCGGGCCAAAATCTCGGGATTTTTCTCGACGCGGGGATCCGGCCCTATAAATACCTGATCCCCTCTGTTACAGTACTTAACCGCGGCAACTAAACCTTCTCGCGACAACTCGGCTGACTTCTCGCGACAGACCTTACTGCGCAGTAGCCGCGACAACTCAATCGACTTCTCGCGACTACTCTCGTAACTCAATTCTCGCGACATTAAGAACGCATTCTCGCGACTACACCCAGTACGCAGTGACCGCGACTTTAGGAACGAGTTCTCGCGAGACACTTAATAAAATCAGGAAAAAATTGAAAAATTTGAATAAAAATTTGAAAACCTTAATCCCGAGAACTTCTCATCATGTCGTCCGACTCCGCTCGTTCCTCTAACTCCGATACCTCGTCCTCTCATTCCTCGGACTCCCCATTCAACTCGGGGAGTTCCAACTCGAGTCTTTCTGCTTTCCGCTCACCGATTACGAATCCTTACCCTCACTTTTTTGAGCGAATCGCACGTCTCGAGAATACGACCGGTCCTCAGAGTCCTGCCGTCCTTGCCTTAAAATCTTTTGACCAGCCCTTTTCTATGCATCATCGGAAGTGGGAAACTCTGATAGAGGATTACCATCTCCCTTCCGATTGTGTTATCTACAAGCCGGGTCCTTCTGATAGGATCCTGCGTCCGCCGGTTGGCACCCACGCCATCTGCTTCGAGTACCTAGAGAGCGGTCTCCGTTTTCCTCTTCACCCTTTCATATCCGCTCTCTTGACTGCTTTAAACGTCCATCTTTTCCAACTCAACCCGAATGCGATATCTTTGGTTGTTGCCTTCATCATCTTCATGGAGACCAATGGGATTTCGATGACNTTCATCGTACCTGACCGGTGCACTCCCGGGTGGCAAATGACGAAAATACCCCTGGCCCCGTCCGGGGTCAAAATAACACGAAATGTCCCAAAATGCTTACAGAGATTTTATACGGGGTCCAGCGAGCCAGAATAGCGAGAATACCACTTGAGAAAGCCACCCGGTCAAAATACCGAAAATACCGAAAATACCGAAAATACCGAAAATACCAATAATACCGAAAATACCAATAAAAGCGTCGGACGAGTCTCCGGGTATGGATAAGTGCAAGAAATATACCCGGGTAATATCAAAACTATACTTTCTCCTGTATTTTTTTCCGTTCATTTAAAAATATATTAAATTTTTAATAAACGATTGTTATTGTTTTATATTGTATTGTAACTACTATATTCTGAATATATTGTAATCGGAAATTTTTTATTTCAAAGTTCTCTTATTCAAAACATTCAATTTAAGTCCTTCAAACTTGATGCATTATCAATTTATATCCAAAATTACAAAATTATCCTTAAAGTCAACTAATCGTGGTTAAATTAAGTTTTATCATTTTTAAATCAATGTTTTAATTATCGAAAATATCTCTAGAACAATATATTTGTCTTATAATGCGGTGAATCCTGAGTTGGAGTTGGGGATTGGATTCTAGGATAGAATAAAAGTTAAATATAATGTTTGTTATTTCTATATTGTTAGACAAACAGTTTCAGTTTAAAGTTATAGAAAATATATCATCTTGTTGGACGTTTGAGTGTTTTATGAAATGTCAAGTGAGATGTCGATTTCATGTAGCACGGGAAATCCATCTAGCAGACATCACAATATGACTTTGAATTTCATACGCAACGATATGGTACAATACATATGGAATAAAGGAGATATGCAAGATATTTCAATTCAATTACGCACCACATGTTTCTTAAACGAAATGGACACACAAGGCAATTGATTCCTCATTATTGTTGTGATTAATGTTTTCATCTTTGCACGTTATGAGTTGGGAACATATTCATCTTATTTTGGTGGTGTAGCTGTGTCTTATGGTTTAAAACTAAAGTAGTAGTACATGTTTTAAAAACTCAAAGTACATGTATCTATATATAAACTCAAAGATCACCAAGATGCCCTACCACATTTCCTATTTATACAATTACGGCTTAGGGTGGTGATGTGGTTGTTCGGCAGCCTCTTCTTCTTCCTCTTCATCCACCAATCGAGTAATAGGCTCATGGTCAACGATTCTTAAAGAGTTGACATCGCAATCGTCTCTAGAGAAGTGGTCTTCTAAGTGAGTGCAAATAGTGCGTATCTACCAAATCAATTGAGTAAAAAAATGTTAATTTCCTTAAATAACCCTTTTCTTTTAAAATGTAAGCAAAGATATTGACCATAATATAGACAAAACAATTATGCTAATCATTAAATTACATACTAAAACGAATCTTCGCTCTATTTAATTTCTTGTCAATGTCATTTTTACATTAACAAATTTCTCTTTGAAAAAGATCTCAAATGAAAGAAAGACTTTGGACCAGCCACCAAGATGTTTCATAGACTTACCCTTAAGACATAAATGTAATTGAGTTTGATACAATTAGGTATGTGAATCGTGCGACTTGTGTCGGCTTAGTACAAAACCCAATTTAACCTAAAAAAATTATAACAAATATAATTTGATAATATTTGTTATAAAATAGAAATAACCAAATTGGATCCAATTGTTTTTCGTAAACTAAAAACCAAACCAAGCAAAATGGATGCATCCAAATTCAAATCAATCCATGCATTCAAAAAAATTTTAAAAAATAAATTTTATAAAAATAATTTAAGCACAAAATCTAAAATAATTATAAAAAATAAATAATCAATATTTAAATTTATATAATTTAAAAATAAAAAATTAGGACAAAAATATACAATATATATTAACTAAATTTTATTAAAATGTGATAAATAATGAACAATTAGATTTGTACATCTTTATAGAGATTGATATTTGATACTACACTTTGAAGAAATATATTATGAAGTATCAACATACTATACATTGTCTCAAACACTGTATATCATCATCAAATAATATTTTTGATAATAAAATATATTTTACTATTGATATTGCCTAAATATATAATAACTATCTATTATTTTATATGTACACTAGAAAAAAATGAATAACTAATAGCGTATACCTCGAACAAATTAACCTAAAAAAGAATAAGTAGTATACATATCAAATACATATAACAAACATAAAAATGGTAAAAAAAACCTTAAAAATAGAAAAAGAGTAGTATGGAACAAGATCATAGAAATTTAAAATAAAAAATATTAAAGAGTAAATTAGTGATCAAAATAACAAATAAGGAAAACAATATGTGCAAATTGATCACTTATATATATATATATATATGTAATATTCAAATTGTTCGTGTTGACTCTAACCCAAATAAATAAAACAAACAAAAAAGTCGAGTTTCAATTTATCTAATTCAAAACCATTATAACTCATAATCAATACATCCAAATCGCTAAAAAATGAACGGATTATGTGAGATATGTTCGGTTTGAGATTTAGTGTGATAAAGTTATATTGATTTCATAGTATTTATTAAAACTATATGTGTTTGATTAGCATCATTCTATATGATAATATATAAAAATCTTGTTTGATTTTATAAATGGAAATTCAAACAAAATATAAAAAAACTTATATGCCTTATTTATATAAGTTATAAATTACTAAATCATTTTATATTAAAACCACTAACAATGCAAGTTAATGGGTTTGTTTGGAACTCAAATTAAAACTGCAGTGAGGTGCGATATGATGTCCAGATCGTGATTTTCATGTGGTACACAAAACACAAGTTTAATTGCGATGTGAAAATCACGATATCGTCACGGCTATTAAAACCAGCTATGACCTCATCGTGATTTTGGAAAAGACTAATTTACCCTTACTTCTATTAATTATAATATAAATATATTTGTTATTTTATATATATAAGGATATATTAGTAATTTTACATAAATCACGATCATAATATCACAATTTTACCAAACATNATACACTTCGTTGCACCTGATCGGTACGATCCCGGGTGGCAAATGACGAAAATACCCCTGGCCTCGTACGGGCCCGAAATAACACAGAATATCCCAAAACACTTACAGAGACTTAATATGGGGTCCGACGAGCTAGAATACCGAGAATACCACTTGAGAAAGTCATCCGATCAAAATACGAAAATACCGAAAATACCAATAGCCACGTCGGACGAGCCCCCGGATAAGGATAAATATAAGAAAATATTCCCGGGTAATATCAATATATATATGTAATATTCAAATTATTCGTGTTGACTCTAACCCAAATAAATAAAACAAACAAAAAATTCGAGTTTCAATTTATCTAATTCAAAACCATTATAACTCATAATCAATACATCCAAATGGCTAAAAAATGAGCGGATTATGTGAGATATGTTCAGTTTGAGATTTAGTGTGATAAAGTTATATTGATTTCATAGTATTTATTAAAACTATATTTGTTTGATTAGCATCATTCTATATGATAATATATAAAAATCTTGTTTGATTTTATAAATGGAAATTCAAACAAAATATAAAAAAAAACTTATATGCCTTATTTATATAAGTTATAAATTACTAAATCATTTTATATTAAAACCACTAACAATGCAAGTTAATGGGTTTGTTTGGAACTCAAACAAACCCAAATAAATATTGGGTTTGTTTGGTATAGCTTTTTAAAATTGCGGTGTGGTGAGATGCGGTGAGGTGCGATACGATGTCCAAATGATGATTTTCATATGGTACACAAAACACAAGTTTAATTGCGATGTGATAATCGTTAAAAAATCACGATATGTCACAGCTATTGCCTCATCGTGATTTTGGAAAAGATTAATTTACCCTTACTTCTATTAATTATAATATAAATATATTTGTTATTTTATATATATAAGGATATATTAGTAATTTTACATAAAATACGATCATAATATCACAATTTTACCAAACATATTTAAAAATTCACGATCATCATATCTCACCACACCTCACCGCACCTCACCGCATCTCACCACACCGCAATTTTAAAAAGCTATACCAAACAAACCCAATATTTACCATTCAATAATTATCGTATTAATTCAAAAATAAATAATATGAATATTATAAATAGAAGACTATTTCAATATTAATTCAAATTTATTTCAATATGCTCATATTGTCAAAGTTTCTTCAACAAAAGCATTATATAAAAAAGTTGTATTAGATTTCAAATATAAAAACTCGTGTTAATCATACCTCTAAAAAAACTACGCCTTGACATAAAAGATGACACATGAAAAAAATTATAAGAATACAAATACTTATAAATAAAAAATATAGGATTGTGGACTAATGGATAGATGATAAATTAAATGTGAATATATTTTTTTATTATATATAGTAACTTAATACATGTGATTAATTAATATATAATCAAATGATGAATTAAATTAAACAACATAATAATAATAATAATTATCCCAATAACTCAAGCCAAATAAATAAAGTATGAGAACAAATATCAAAAGATTTGCACGTGCGTGTGCCTAAACTAAAACCCTATCGATGAAGACATACCAATATGGTCCTGTCGAATCTCAACTGTTGGATTTGTCGTCCGTCTCCTTCCCTCAGCCGTCCATTCACTCTCCCTTTCCATTCAACTTATGAACGCGTCGATGAAATGCAATCAATCATTCTCTCTCATTATTGTTAAACATCAAAACAATATCATAAATTATCAAATTCTAATATAAATTAGAAATTTATGGTTTCCTTTTTCGATGCAGATCGTTTTGTTAGCTAAATGAAAGACTCAATGGGCTTTGTTATTGATACTTAGAACTCAAAAATTGAGACGAAATGAAATAGACACATGAATGTTTTATGTAGAACTAGAGTATCGGGAAAAATCTATTAACCAAAGCTTGTTGAATCCATTATTACGATAAATAGAGAGTTATAAACTCTCAAGAACTATCAAGTTCTTAAGCTACCATAGAGAATGTAATGAATAACTTTATCTCTAAAAATCTTTGCAACCTTTCTATCTTGCATTTTCTTCTCTTGTACTCACACGTTGAAATACACTTTAAGTTGGTCCAGTCATTAATGGAGATGACTCATATATATATTCTTGAAATTAGCTTTAAGGTTACATAGCACATTTTCCTCTTTCTGACCACCGTTCATTATCATATATGGATGATCGTTTGGGAAACTATCAGTGAAGTCTTTTTATGTTCTTAGTTTGAACCACAATCGATCTATCGATGTCGATCACATCACATCCCCTTGATGTCGATCACATCCCTTCACATCCTACCGATGCTGATAAGGAGTTTGGTCTCAATAATATCATTTTCTAAACTTAGCGTAGTTCACCTATCATTGCTTAATCTTTCCAATCTTTTCCAAACAAAGATGCTCGGAACAACACTGATGTTTACTCCACATCACCACATGGCAAGTATATCTAGAGGATTTTTATATGTTTGTATCTTCTTCTTCATAAGAGCTCTCAATCACAACATCTCTTCTCTTGTGCAACTTCACGTCCACATGCTTCGGCTGGGAATGGAATGATAGGCTTTTTGTTAGCTCAAGTGCACTATGACTATCATAATAGATGATCGGTTCTAGATCGAAACCGATGTATGAGAATAACATCTTCAACCATAACATATCCTTCCATGCCTATGTGATGGCCATATTCCATGGTCGAAAAGGCCACAGATTTCTGTAACGAAGTCCCCAATATATGGCCACGATTTTTTATCATAGATACAAATTTGGAGGTTTGCCTCATAGAATCAATATCTTCTGTAAAATAAGCATCACATAAACATTGGAGTTTTAACTTTTCCCTTGCTCTATATCATAAAACTTGTATCATTGTTTCCCTTCATATATCCAAAAACTACTTGGCCGCATCCCAATGTTATTTTCGGGGTTTGATAGATATTTGCTCAATACTCCCACAATAAAGGCTATGTTCGGTCTTGTGTAAACTATCAAATACATCAAAATTCTGACATATAATGAATATGACACTCTGTCATTTCCTTCTAATCCACTTTGGTGGTCGGACAAGAACTATTACTCAGTCAGAACTGAGTCCCCATCGATACACTAACTTCGTTTGCATCTTTCATGTTGAACTTGTTCAGCAGTTGTTCTACATATTTCTACTAATATACGACAATCTCCCTCATCGTTGTGTCCTTCATGATAGTCATCCCCATAACTTTTGTTGGTCGGCCCCAAGTACTTCATCTCGATCACTTTTGATAATTGACTTTCAAATTCTTGATGAGTCTCATGTCATATTGATTAGCAACATGTCATCTAATTAGATGAGAAACATGTCGTTTACGAAAGTCTTCCAATACATGCAGTGATCTTCCTTAGATCGTTCAAACTTGGTATTCTTCATGAAGTTATCAAACTTCATATACCATTGTCAAGACACAATGCATAGAGAATCCCCCTTAATTTGCATATTTTCTGTAAGGTCCAGAATGACTACATATCTATAATAAGGTAAATATGATAGTCATTAATTTATTATTGGTGTTAGTTTAGATTAATAAGTTACGATTGGTATTAGATTATGATCGGGTATTAATGACGGTAGGAATTACATGACGATATGGAAGTAGATAACCATGTAAAAGGTAATTCATGAGGATTATTGATCATCCTAGATTAACACTTAATTATTTCTCCAATAGTGTAAATGTTAAACAAAGGATACATGCCATAATTTATTATATACAAAGGATAACCATTCTTTATTAAAAGGATATATATGATATAGTTAAAAAAGAAAAGATAAACTTCAAGAAACCAAGACGAGGTTGAACAAAACTAGAGGAGGAAACTCATTCTTAGGGTTCTTGTGAGCTTAGAAAAAGTAAATTCAAGAGTGAAAACCAAAGGTTAGTGGCATGATTGATATTTACAAGTTAAAATACAATTTCTGCATTTTATGTGATGTTTGCTGATGTTCATGATATGACTGTTTCCTGCGAATTATGTGATGAAACTTGCATGGTTTTGTTCATTGTTGAGACTAGTTTCTATATATTTTAAGTTTACAGGTAGAGGAACACATGTTAAGAAGTTATGAAATGCTTTCCAAACCCTCGCAGAACTATTACTCTAGTTTATAGTTTTACAAGTATTCTGTTAATGACTTTTTACGAAACGTTTGAGTGCTCTGATGAAGTTACGTACTCTTACGATGTTTTATATTATTGAATCATCTTTCAATTGAGTATTTTAAAACTAAATTTGAAGTTCATTGAGCCCTTAAATTGTGTCTGGTGTTTTGTGTCGTTTGACTACATCTAAAAATCAGCAAGTAATGTTTATGTGTAATTTGTCTTGTTTTTTGAAAATTCGAGGAGGGGTGGACGCACACTCATGAAAACATGGTTTTAACATGGAATTAGCCAAAAACCAAGCTAGCTTGCGGAAACATTAAAGTGGATATGACCAAAATTATGATTCAGGGAATCTCAAACATATGTTTGACATATTCATGTGTTGTGAAGAAAAATGGCTCCTTTTGATCAATATTTGAGTATTGCTTCATAT
Source organism: Utricularia reniformis (assembly GCA_009725065.1). Classification (NCBI taxonomy): domain Eukaryota; kingdom Viridiplantae; phylum Streptophyta; class Magnoliopsida; order Lamiales; family Lentibulariaceae; genus Utricularia; species Utricularia reniformis. The sequence continues at coordinate 47,015 of RWGZ01001415.1, forward strand.
ATTTTCTTGATCCTTGGTGATGCTTAAGCCAAGGGTTAAGACGGGTTACCGGGATTCCCATGTCGACAATGAAAAATAAAGAAAAATGCAGTCTATACGTGTTTACATTTATTATATTGATCATTTGATTGTTTTGCTTCTATATGTTTGTTGTTTCTGTATTTCATCTTGGTACAGTCTCATGACCACTCATCCCTACCTAGGTAAATACGACCATAAGATTTAAATACGTCGATCGCTTTGCCACAAGACATGAAGAAGTAAAGGGTTGTGGGTAGTTTTTGTTTCGTTGTTTGTTATGTCGTAGTCTTCCACTGTTATGTTGTTGTTTTGTAAATTGTTAACCTTCTGATGTTTTGAAGTCTAGGAAATTTTTTGGTGTTTAACTTATGTATATTAAAGTGTTTTGATATAATAAATTATGTTTACTTATAACTATACAAATAAATGAGTTTATGAAGATAATAAGAACATATATGGCTTTCTACTATATTTTATAGAGTACATCATCATGTCTCACCTTAAATTATATTGATATATATAAGATGGGACATGACAGAGTGATATCTGAGCAGAGTTGAGTCTTGGATGTGTCAACTGATCATTAGGATTACATATGTAAAGTTCATAGGGGTATGAAAGTTCAAGTATGATGTAACGACTCGTCTTCCCGCTCGCACGATATTGTTCGCTTTGGAGTATGCTGATCCTAATGACACCCATATAGTCCTCACGGCTTTACTTTTTCCCTAGCCCCACACTTCATAGTGGGTCACCCATCCCTGAATTACTCCAGGGTGAGCACGCTTAACTTTCCAGTTCTAACGTTATTCTTGCCACTTTGCTAGGGAAAAGATATCGTGCAATGAAAGATGAATCATTATACTTAACATACGATCGTTTCCTGTTTATAGCCGATGCTGGGATTCACCTAAGGTGCCCTCTCTCGCACCCCCGAGGGGTCTAACATTCACTCCTCCTTATGGACTTAGCGTCCTTGCTGAGTTTTGCCCCACACATCGACTATAACCCGGGTCCTTCTCTGATACCAAATGTAACGACCCGTCTTCTCGCTTGCACGATATTGTCCGTTTTGGACTAGACTGACCCTATTGACACCTAATCCTCACGGCTTTACTTTTCCCTAGCCTCCACACTTCCTAGTGGGTCACCCATCCCTGAATTACTCTAGGGTGAGCACGCTTAACTTTCTAGTTCTAATGTTATCATTGCCACTTTGCTAGGGAAAATGTCTCATGCAACGAAAGAAGAATCATTATACTTAACATACGATCGTTCTCCATCTATAGCCGATGTTGGGATTCGCCTAATGTGCCATCTCTCGCACCCCTGAGTGGTCTTACATATATTGTGTAAAATTATCTTTTATATTTGGTTATTATGTTGGTGTGATTTATAGGAGTTAAGATGTCTTCGGAAAGACCAAGGGAAAGGACACGTAGGGAGAATAATGATAATATTACTCCATCTTCAGAACCTGATAGAATGCAAGAGATGATGAATCTTATGGCAAATGCAGTGAATTAGATGAAAATTTTGACAAATGTTGTGATTCAGAACATGGTAGTTGAACAGAATACACCTCATCCGAGTATACCAACCTCTCAAATAAAGGAATTAAATGTTCTTGATTACCATGAAGCCTTGAAAAGGGTTGGAACCAAGTGTTTGACTGGAGGAAGTCCTTAAGAAGCTGAATCATGGCTTGGTCATATGGAGGAGAAATTTGAGTTGGTTAAGGTGCCAAATGAATTTCATACCAAATCTGATGCATATTGGTTAGAAGAGAATGCATCCCGATGGTGGAAAAATATGATCACTGGTTTCTTAGTAGGTGAGATACCAATGATCATATTTTTCCAAAATTATGAAAGTGGCAACATGAAAATGGACATGACCAAAATTATGATTAAGGGGATCCCAAGCATGTATGTTTGGCATATTCATGTGTTTTGAAGAAGGGTGGCTCATTCTGATCAATATTTGAGTATTGCTTCTTATGTTTTCTTGATCATTTGTGATGCCTAAGCTAAGGGTTAAGAAGGGTTACCGGGCTAGCCATGCGGCAATGAAAGATAAAAAAAAATGCAGTTTATATGTGTTTACATTTCTTATATTGATGCTTTGATTGTTTTGCTACTATATATTTGTTGTTTTTGTATTTCATCTTGGTACAGTCTTATGACCACTCATCCCTACCCAGGTAAAGACGACAAGGATATTTAAATAGATCAATCAATTTGCCACAAGACATGAAGAAGTACAGGGTTGCGGGTTGTTTTTGTTTCGTTGTTTGTTATGTCGTAGTCTTCCGCTGTTATGTTGTTATTTTGTAAATAGTAAACTTGTGAGGTTTTGAAGTCTAGGAAATGGTTTGGTGTTTAACTTATGTATATTAAAGTGTTTTGGTATGATAAATTATGTTTACTTATAACTATACAAATAAATGAGTTTATGAAGATAATAAGAACATTTATGGCCTTGTACTCTATTTTATAAAGTACGACATCATGTCTCACTTTAGATTATATTTATATATATAAGATGGGACATGATATTTTCTCTTCATCATTGTTTGACAAATCCATGGTGTTGGTCCATATACAGCTTTCCTTGACATCTCCATATGTGAATGTTGACTTAACTTCCAATTGTTGGACTTCCTAATTGAACTGACCAGCAAGCGCCAGAGCTGCTCTAATCGACACAACCTTCACAATCGTACTGAACACTTCGACTACTATAAGTGCCTAATCACAAACACTCCTATCAACTTTCAGTTTCTTCTTGAAAACTCACTTGTTCGACAACGAATTTTTGTCAAACCGTGCCTTAATAAGATCATAAGTCTAATGCTTTTAAGGGAAAGTAAGCTTCTCCTACATCTCCCTTTTCCATTTGTTAGTACCCTTCATACTCAAAGTCTTCCTATAGATATCAAGTACACAATGTTCTTAGACCAATAGATAATCGTTTGCTTGGTACTTGTTTAAAGGATGTCTGATCCGAACAATCACTCTTAACTACCCGAGCATGCGTCAATCACTCTACTAGCCGAGCATGCATCATTCATCATTCTTATATTGAATTTCATATTAAACCCACAAAATTTGAGTAGATCATTTGGAGATGATCCAACAAATTATGTGAACAAACATGAACATTCATTTAAATATTTGAACAATTTTTGAACATGAATTTTAGTTCGAATAAAATACAAATAAACATGAACATTGTTCAAATAAAAATATAAACGAACATTAACATAGAGAGTTCGTTTCGTAAGAACTTCAGACTAAATAACAACCAAATTAACAGTGTCTGATGTCCTAGACCCCAAAGTCACGAGTGATATTTTCGTTCTTGAAAAATACCATATCCCTATACAAAATGACTTTCTTCTTGATCATATTTCTCAGTTTGTATCCAAACTCATTCTGACCATATCCCAGAAACACATCAATCTTAGAATGTGAGTCCAACTCCCACTTCTTCCTCTACTCTTTCGAAACAAGGATCTTAACCTTGCAGTCGAACACTCTCAATTAATGTTATTTTGGTTTCCTCTAGAACCAAAGTTCATGAGAAGTCTTAAACTAAATAGATATCAATGTGAATGCGTTGGTGAGATACCATGCAGTGAGCAGTGCCTCCCCCGAAATCTCCTCGGATATTTAGTAGTTGCGAGCATACATTTCGCCTTATCGATGAGTGTTCTGATCTATAGCCATTCGACTATACCATTGTTTGTCATGCATCGTTCCAGGCACAATCTTCTTGTGTCTGATCTAATTCTCTTTGCAATACTCGTCAAATGTCGATGTCGTGTATTCAAAACCGTTACCAATTCACAGGTAGATAAATTTATTGCTGGTCTCCTTCTTTTAACCATGTGTTAGAACTCCTTGAACTTAATAATACTCCATCTTTAGTTTGGATCAAATCACTCAAGCTTTCCTTGTTGCGGCATCTACAAATAACACAAAATACTTATTGCTACTAAATGGCTCCACATCCATCTCTCTAAAGACATACCATTTCTTGGTGACTTCACTTATAAGGCAACCTAGTGTTGCTTTTTTTTCCAAACAATCTTCACATCGGTTCATTACGTAATTCCTAATGTTCAATACAAGTCCATCATTCGTCAAATTTTTAAACCTTCAAGTCCCAATTGAACAAGTCTTCATGCCACTTATCCAAAGAGATTTCAAACTTGATCGTGGCGATCGACTACACAATGCTCAATAATGTCGTTATGTACAAGGTCTATCGCAACACCACGCTTGTACAGTCGATGTGGTCGGAGACTATGACAATAGTAATCAATATGATTGTCTTATTTTTTACAATATGATTGTTGAATACGGGAGAGAGACTTATGATGTAAATTATAATGTGTTGGTAGACTATGACAATAGTAATCAACCACTAACTATGGAGGATGAACATATAATTTATAATACACTTGATGGATAATTGCTATGATGTCTGCTGTTCGTGATAAGGTTATATGTAGATTATTGAGGAGTGATCTCGTCGTTCATACATAGACAACATTTCGTGCTTGATTTCATCTTTTTTCATTCAATGTATCAAGCAATCTTTTATTTATATAATCACATTTATAATTATTTTATTGTATTATATTTAATTTAGTATAATTTATACTCATTTTATATAGTCATTTGTGAAAAATTTAGAATTTATGATATTTATGCGGATTTTTTTAATTATGTATATGACTTTGGAAAATATAATGAAATACATGTAATTTAAAATGTATTATATTTAAAAGAAAAAATAAAAATAAAAAATGATGTAGATAAAATGATAACAAGAAAAGATAAATGTGATGCATGAATTTAGAAGTTCGATGTTCATAAGTTTGTTTGTGTCCACATATAAAGACTGTCTTAGACCATCCTCAATATTGGCCACCCAGTTTGAATGGGCGGCTAACTTGTCAATTGTACCCCACTAGAAGGAAACAGAGTGTCCCGATCAGAACACTCTCTTTCCTCAATTTTACTTAAAACAATTTAAAAAATTAAATTTAAAATAATTATAAAATATAAAAATTATAATATATTTATATAATGATTTTATGGATAATATTATGATTTTTAGGTATTTGATGTGTAAAAAAATAAAATTAAAAAATTATAAGTGTTCGGATATTATTGTGGTGATGGGAGAGGAAAACTATTTATAAAATTAAAGAATGATTATGTGTACATAGAGAAAGCTGATGTGGAAGAAAGAATGAAGTTTCCAGGTAGACATGGTTGAATATGGTCTTATAAACCTTATTTATCAACTTCTATGACTGTGACATTTAACATGTTGTGATTACGAATTGAAATGAATCAAACATGGCTCCGATACAATGTTGGAGTTGTAAAGTTTAGCCGAATTACAATGAAAAAATGTGAACGAACAAGATATAAAGAGGAGACCACATATTTTAAAAAGTCTAGTAAGTCATTATGTGATGGTGGTAAAATCGCTGGCCTGTCGCGGATCGGTGGTATTTTCCGCGAAACTCCTAACAAATGTGGGATAAAATCAATAGTAATTAAGCATTCAAATATTTAACATTTCTAGAGCAAACATAGGAGAAAATTTCACATCCATAGACATAATTCACAACAGAATCCTTGAGTTTTAATGGTGCCAAGCCACTTTGAGTTAGAGTTTAAGAGACAAATCTAACTCTTCCTCATGACCAATTTTCAGATTGGGTGAATTGCTCCACCGTAATCCCGATTCCGGTACTTTGGAAATCACCCGACCACCGTTGAACTTCATACCCGGATTCCGGCCATTCCCACCATGGTAATTCTCCAAGGCCAGTCTCCCGACACTGGGATTTTGATCCGGTGACGACGATAAAAGTGTAGGCCTATGAACTATGGAATGAGACTGAATTCCCAAAGTTTTATTGAAAGATCCATGCAATGGAAGTGAAGCAAATGTGGGGTTTCCATTTGCAGCTTCCAAATCACGGATGCAAAACGATGTGGTCCCATCGAATCTTCGACCGCGTAGCGCAACCTTTCGTTCACGTTTGTGGGCATTTTGATGACCACCAAGAGCTTGTGAGCTATAAAACATACGATTGCAGTAGTTGCATGAGAAAACCCTATTCTCTGGCGGTATCGCACCAAATAACCGGAGTTCTTGCTTGTCGAAATCGCGTTCCAGGACCGGATCTCCTTCCATGGATAAGTTCTTGAAGCGAGATGATGGTGAATTGGTATTTGAACATTGGGATTCACTGTATGGATCCATGTTCTTATATGTAATTGGTGTTTTCTGCAGATTTTGAATGATGATTTGATTAGAAACTTAAGTGCAGTATAAATATATATGGGATTTGGTAGGGGAGGAAGATTTACCGTTACATAAGAGTAATTATAGAAAGCAATTAGCCCATCAATGACTGTGACTGGGATTCTAGATGATGTTGATAAGCTACATAATTACCAAATCACACCTATGCTGGATGGACAATCCGTTTCTTCGTGCTTTGCATATTGTTGGACGTTCCCGTATTCATTATTATAATATATATTATATATTTAAATTATTTTATATTTATAATTCTATTCTTAATTGCTTTATGTTTTATTAGATATTTAATTTAATCAATTAATCATATGATTATATCATATATTATATATAGTACACAACTAATTATTGATATTCTACCAAACATGTTATGTCTTTGTTTATGTTTTATTAATTTTTTTATTTTTAAATTTTATGTGACATGACTATCCTAATTGACACTTTAGAATGACTATGTTTTCGTTCTTGCTTTTGTCATTTTTAAGTATTCATGTATTACGTGTACAATAACCTAGAATCACATTGCTTATAATATTTTGGGATTAAACACCTAAATTTACTTACAAAAGTATCCATCTAGTAATTTATTTTATTCATTTTTTTCATTTATACATATATTCCATCCCATTTTATATTATTTTTTCATATTTACTTTCGTATATAATTTCTTTATGTACGATTTATATACGCCCACATCTTTCTTTATTGTTCAACAAAGATTTATTCTTTGTCCACCGATTTTTTTCGTATAGGAATATTTATTCGCCATTTCTTCTAAAGTTTACAGTATTTCAATTATCAATCAATTTTCGCATAGTATTTATTGTCTAATATTCAAATAAAATATTGTAAAAAATTATCAATCGTAAAAAATACAATTTATTTAAATATTAAGATTAATAATGTAGAAACAAAAAAAGTTAAGAAATTTTAAAAATGATGTGGAATAGAGTATGTTATATCCCAATGACAAGACTAGAGCTAGACTTATATTTAATCTTAGGATTTAACATAAACCACAAACTATAATTTAATTCAATTTATGTCACTAAGCTCTATGATTTAGAGCACTTGAATGATAGGTTATGTGTTAAGCTCTATGAATTAGCGTAAATATAGAGTTGTATCTAAGATTTTACAAGTGTTAAAATCATATTTATTAAAGATAATATTGTAGTTGATGAGTTGTCAATTTAACGCGTTCATATATTAATTGAAAGTAACATGTTGAAGATAAAAATGACATCTATTTTTGCACTTTACCAAATTTGTATAATGCAATATTACCAATATTTCGGTATCATTATACATAATTTAAATTATATTATCATTTAATAAATAATACTAATGAGTTTTAATTATACCCCTAATAAAGCTTCATAAATATTATAAACTTAAATAAAATACATCATTTTTTAAAAACATTATAATAGAAAATGTTCAAATTAATAATTATTATTTTTATTCAAATTTTCTTTTGCTTTTAAATTTAAATCACATTGTCGCCTGGGACCACGCGTTGAACTCAGTACACACGAAAATGATAGGAGAAATGGACAGTCATGCAATTTAATGAATAGAGTATCCAAAAAAAATATTTTTTCTTAAAATTTAATATTATATTTAAATATGTGCAACAATATAAATTTAAAAATTGAAAATATAGTAATAATATAAGTTGATGTTTCAAATTTTAAGTACGTGACTTGCTCCAAAATATAAATAATTTATTAACCACATTATTAGACTGATATAGCATATTTTGATCGTTTGATATTATCATCTAAGTTAAATTGAGCAATTTTTTCAATAAAATAACCCATAATTAAAAAATAATCACATGGGACAAAACAAACTGAGACAAGGCTGTAAGCGTAAAGGCACGATTTATACAAGGTGAATCTTACACGGCATATGAAAGAATTACTATTTAGAAATATTATTAAAAAATTAATAAGTTGCCTTAAAAAGAAGACATAAGCAACAAATAATTGATATTAAAAAAAGATTTCTCTATTGCTTTTGATGAGATTTCATATTCATATTGACTCTTTGCTTTGTTTGTCGGCCCTTTTAATCTTTAAAATAATTATGACAAAACAATTGTTAAATTAGATGATCAATCTTTAATAGTCGAATTGAATTGTTCAACCAAATTAAATTAAGTATACAATTAAGTAAACATCTCATTTATTCTTTCAAATCGTCTAAATTCGGCCTAATTTATGTAAAAACAGTAACAAAGCTATGATGGATGGATGGATATCTCCATTCTAGCATTTGGACTGGGGGATTCTGTTTAGTAAAAGGGAAAAATTAAAATACACAGTATTTTAAAAATAAATAGTTAAATAAAAATAAAAATTATCTAAATGCAATCAAGTACATGATGAGAATCAATATCCAAGGAGAATTCGACTCAGATTCTATATACATGGAGAATAGTCTTTTAATCATAACTTTGAAATAGTTTAACTTCTCAATTCCCAACTAGGAACCACCATTTAAAATTTTAGTAGGTTACATACATCATGCTTGATTTTACGATTCAATTTGAAACTTTATCACTTTAATATAAAAAAACAAATCATTTAAATGTTTGATGTATCATCATATTTACTATCTAATGGTTTACTGTATAGAGTCAGAAGGGCTAAGTCGATTTTTTTAATTATAATTAACTTTAAGTAAAAAATTAATAATATTTTAATGTTATCAATTCGATTAGTGGATACAATTTCATATTTCCCATTTGAGAATTTTGATGATTGGATTCGTTGGATGTAAGTAAACGTTGAGACTTGAGACTTGAGGCTGTCAGATCATTTAATAATATCAGACGCGCTACGCATTAAATGTTACATGTCCGAATCCAATCTATTAACCGATTATGATATTTTTGTGTCAATTCAACAAATTATATAATTGGTAATATAATGATGCCATTTTTTACACAGGGGAGGGCAATACAATGTTTTCAACTAATACTGAATTTTAAAGAGAAATATACTCACGAAATTTTCGGTATATCGATTATGTATATCAGAAATTTTGAATCTACGTTTTAGTCGATATTTGTTTACATATGGTAGGTCAACATTATGTTTTCAACTAATACTGAATTTCAAAGAAATATATGCAAGAAGTTTTCGGTATATCGAAAATTTTTAACGTAACGATTTTAGTCGGTATTTAAATAAAATACTAGACGATACAAGTTTTACACGAGTAGAGTCAGACCTAACTAGTTTAATTTAGAAAAAAAGAGATATAATGTTCTTAGAATTTTTTGTATTCTTGATTTTTCGAAATAAAAACAATATAAATTTAGAATGCATTAAGAGATTGTGTATAATTGTATATCTAATTGAATAATTGAATTTATTTTGTTATTCCATACAGATATTGTTGTGGTCTAAAACCGGGGGTATCAACAGTCGTCCGGTTCGTTGCAAGACGAACTCGGTTTTAATTTGTTTAGTATGGGGGAAACGATTATGAATGAAATAGAAAAGGATACGGCAAATTTAGAGTGGAAAACCCCTAAAAGATAGGAAAAAAACCACTTGACTAAAAGTTAGAAATACTCTTAGTCAATCTACTAATCAAACCGTTCATTACAAAGCTCGATGATTAATACCAGAATCACAAAGAAGAGGAAGAACTAAAGGAAATACAGCAAGAGCCCCGCGAAATCATTCTTTCGTTTCCCAAGTATTCCTTTTATACGTCTCCCCAGCTATGTGAATACTATGGTGTCGTTTTGTGCTTATCCCATGCGGCTAGGTTGACCCATGTCGGGCGGGAACGCCGCCAGGTGTGACCCTATATGGCTGCGCGGCGTCAGACATTTCGGCGTTGCTAACCGATTGTCTCCCGACCGGAGGGGGGTTCTTACGATTTTGTCAACCACGCCTCTGACATGGTTGTCAGAGGTTGTTGTCACATGTTGAGAAATGGAGATGGCCCGAAACGCAGTTTGCGTGATCCGGACCGATCTGTCCCGATGAGGGGAAACCCGCACGATTCTGGCCTTCAGTCCCCGATCGCTAAGCACGAGCTTTCGGGCCCGTTTGTTCCCTTCGGGCTGCCGTTCACGGGAGTTGGATCTGGGGCCTTCAAGTTCGATTTATGTCACTTGGGCTCGCCTAATAAGGTTTGGGCCTAACCTGGTTCGGGGTACCGGGATCCGAATGTCTCATCACGAGCCCCTCGGACTTTATCGAACTTTGTGCGATTTTGTTTCTGTTTTTGTTTGTTTATGTTTATGTTTATGTTTCAAACGCGAATATCTTCAAAATCGACGCAAATGCGAGTAATTTAGGTTGATGATTTGGTTTTTTAGGGCCGGAAATGCGAACTTTGTGTGATTTTGTTAATGTTTTTGTATCTTTATGTTTCTGTTTCGTTTTTTCAGTTTCTGATTTCTGTTTTTGTGACTTTGTGTGATATCTTCAAATTTGTTTCAGTTTTTTCGTTTTCTTCGATTTTTCGGGTATTCACAATAACTTTGCATTATTGTGAATAGCACGACATTGTTGTTGTTTTTTTGATACATTTGTAAGTTGTTGTTTGGTTTGATGAACTAATTTACTTTTAGGCTTGCGAGAGGAATACAACGAAGTTACGAATTGACCGTATGTGCAATGTAAATGTGTTTGAGAAGTTACAAAGTTTACCATTTTTTTCATTACTTTATCTTTTTTATACGCATATATGATTTATTTCCAACTCCAAGTTCTTCCTTTGTTTTATCCATAAATATTTATGTCATCTTCAAATCATATAAATTACGATGTTTGATCATTGTATCATAGATATTTTGTGTACTACAGTAAGAGAATCATTCTTATGGGAATTTACTCGTTTGTCCATGTGTATCCATGATAACTTGTACTTATGTTCTTATCACATATTAGAGACCAAACTTGTTTGATCCTTTGTTATAGTGTAGTAAGATAATCTTTTTTCAAAGTTTTTAATGGGAATTTACCCGTTGCTCCATGCCTATCCATGTTTGCCTTTATTTATGTTCTTATCATCTAGTAAATGCCAAGTTTGATCCTTTGTTATTCCTTATATGTAGTTGTTCTATTGCTCATTTTTTTTGTGCATTGTTAAATTGACATTTACCATTTTCGACTACTGAAATTGCACATATTCGGATATAGAACAATCCGAAATCTACTCATTTTTTTTATTCTGCAACTCAAAATGGATTATTCTCATGTGGAGAATATGTGTAATTGTGCAATGTAAATAAGTTTTGTTGTTTTCCCTACTTAATTTCTTTCTTATATTGTTAAATCCAAATTTGGTTTGAGAACCTCATATAATTGTTGCAGGTCTGTGTATTTATTTTGTCGAAGAAATGTCTAGTGGGGGTGAGAACTCGGATGCGTTTTCACAATCTGGTAATATGAAGTGGCTGTAATTTGCATATATGTCAAATTAAATGTGTGATAATTTAATTTATTGTTCAGGTGGTTACAATTCGTATGGATCACGGAACACCTCAAATACAAGCTGCATCGACTGGTCATCAGATGATAGTGTGTACAACACATTGTTCGACTTTATGGACATGGATGGCGAGGAACATCACAATGCGAAGTTTGACGAAGAAGAACTTCATGACGTTCCCATTGATGACCAGACAGATCCCATTTCAGATGCTCATTCGAATTCATTTAAGAGTAAAAGTTCCCATATTTTTTATCCTACACGAGAGCTAACGTCGAGACAATTAGTGTAAGTTTAAATGTATTACTAGTAAACATTATTTAAAAATTATGTTTTTTTAAATAACTTGGATATTGCTTTATTAGGAAAGGTTTGTGTTTTGCTAGTAAGATTCAAGCAAAGACTGCACTTGAAGACTTTTGCGTTAAAACATGTACATAATTCTATTTTATTAAGAATGACAAGTATCGGTTGTTTGTTCGTTGTAGAGGTAACGGTGACCGTGAATGTCCATGGTATGTGAACGTTTCTATGAGAAACAATGATATTATGTGGTGTGTAAAGTCCGTAGTACCGTATGACCCTCATTGCCATCGTAAAAAAGTCAATTCATCTGTCACTTCATCTTGGATCGCAAAGAAGTATTACCATCGTTTTTTGGAGAAGCCCGATTTAAGTTCGAATGACTTGCAATCCGAAGTGAATACCAATCTGAAGTTGAAGTTGGGGAAACATAAGGCAAGACGTGCTCGGGAGCATGCGATACGGTTAGTACATTCAGGATCTAGGGCATCATTTGAAATATAAGAAGGTATTGTGCTCAATACTTGATTTCGAATCATGGGTCATCTATTGTGTTAAAAGAAAGGAACTCGACAAGTATTGTTGGTAGTACTGGATTTGAGGGAATCTACGTATGTCACGGGGTAATTTGTTTCTTTCAATGTTCCAATATATTGTTCATCAACATATCTTGTATTAAAAGATTTTATAATTGCTACAGGCATGTCGCGATGGGTTCCGAGACGGTTGTCGCCCTATTGTTTGCATAGATGGTACTCACACCAAGGAAAAAATACAAGGTTATATTTTAGTGGCTTCGGGCATTGATGCAAATAATGGTGTATTCCCTTTAGCCTACGCCATTGTAGGTGGTGAAACAAAACATTCATGGATGTGGTTTCTTGAATTGGTTAAGCGAGATTGTGGCATATGTGACGAAAATGAACACATGTTCACTATTATGTCGGACCGTGGGAAATGGCTAACACTTGCTGTGGATGCGTTATTCCCTCGGATTGAGGTTTGTGTTAAGTGTCTATTAATTGTTTTGATATGTTCCATGGTTGTATGGTGACTACTTGTGTTACAGGTACGACATTGTGCTCGTCACATTATTAAAAATGTGGCCCAAGTCGGGTTTTCATCAACACGTGTTGCGAAGGCTATATTGAGTATTGCACGGGCAACAACAGAGGCATCATTTAATCAGCGTTTTGGAGAGTTGCGAGGAATCAGCATCGGAGCGTATGAGTACACGAGATTAGTTCTGAAACAACATTGGTGCAAAACATTCTTCCGTACAGTTTGCAAGTATGATATTTTACTTAATAATCATGCCGAGTCTTTAAACAATAGTTTACTTCCTGAGGAATGATATTACTTCCCCTAGGATCTTGGGGTCAATTAAGTGACGATGTTGTGCAAAACACTATCATGTAAGTATTTTCTAGTTTTTTTTCTTGTTCAACATGGTTGTTGAACCGAGATTTCGTTTGAGCATTGTTATATTCAAATGTGTTAGGTGTATGGTGAAACTAATTGTCCGTCACGCACAAAAAGGGTTTTACTATTTTGTTGATACAATTGTGTTCGATGCATATGTTAGAGGAACAGATCCCTTATATTGGGCAAGTATTATTGATTAGAATGTTTTGTGCAGTACTAAATACGTGCTCATGCCAATTGTCACATGGTATGCTTGTTCGTATTTTTTGTGTGTTACTTGCTTACCATATTTGATGGGTTCACATGATGGTATAACGGGACAGGGGTCATTAGTCTTTGTTGGTTTTCTGTGGTTTTGGGGATCAAGAAAAACATACAATGATTCTGTTGGATTCGATGGGTACAATGCGTCAATCGTCCATTGAGCCGGAGGTGTATAGGTATTATTATTACTTACTGGTTGCATCCATTATTCACGTATATGTCCTAATCATGATGAACATGTTTGTAAAAAATGTTTATGAGATTAAAAACGGGGTGGATGCGGATTCCATCGTTCGGAAGATACCCATTCAATGGTCGGATGTCCCAGCGCAAACATGGGCATCAGAATGTGGAATATATGTTTTGTATTACACATTTCGATTTCTACAACAAACACCGAATGTGTACAAGCAAAAAAGATATCCTTTATTTGTAAGTGTTTGCATAAACTCGTACATTGACACTACAATTACACTAATTATATTGTGATATCACCGTGAGATATTTATTATTCGATAACACATATATATCTATATAGTAATTCCCAAGTCGAGAAATATAGTAGATCGATGTATTTTGATGATTTGACCCTTAAAAGAAAATATGCAACTAGAAGGAAACTATGAATTTCAACTACGTTAATCATTCTCATTTCAAACAATGTGTTATGAACATGTTCGAATTCAAAATTTTGAACTACTTACATTCGGCATATATTTGTATTTTTTTCGGTTAAAAATTATATGCTACATACAATTCACGGTCAGAAACAATTACATTAAAGTATCGACAAATAAATTTCATCAATTATTAATAAACTTCAACGTGTGACATTTAAAAAAATCGTACAAATTTGAAGTTTTGAAAATCAACGACATCGAAACTTCAACAATAACACAATTGTTCGCATTAAAAATTAGTTTGTGTCCAACACAACTTCTGGACTTTCCAAAAATAAGTTTTTGAATTCATATATACACTAAGACGCAACGAGAAAATAAAATTTCCCCATATTTGTCTTAAAAATATCATATTCTTTTGTTGGGGATTAAATTTATCAAATTTTGTAAACTTTGGGGACCAAATTAGCCATTCAAAAGTTTGGGGACTAAAATTGTCATATTTTACAAACTTTGGGGACCATTAACGGTGTTATAGACCAAATTTGCCAAAAACTCGAAACTTTGAGGACCAAATTTGCGTAATTTTGGTTCAACTAATTTACAACTTTGGGGACCTAATTTGCCATAAATTACAACTTTGGGGATCTAATTTGCCACACACATAACTTTTGGGGACTGATTTTGCCCTAACAATAATAGTTTGGGGACCAGTTTTACGTACATCAAACTTTGAAAACTAATTTTATCATAATTTTAAAATTTAAAGACTAAAATTATCAAAAAATTCAAATTTTAGAGACTAAAACTGTATTCTACCCTTTCTGTTTATTAAATATGGGTTTGGATTGGCATACTACCTTTAAAATTATAGTGGGCTTTAATTAGGCTTGGTGAAAAAAGCCCAACCTATATGTCGTCGAATCCATAAACCCTAAATTTTCCTTGTTCTAGCGCTGTTTCAGTTTCACAAGTTCGTTGGTGTCGAAAGAGAATTGGAAATCATGCCTGCGGAGGAGGAGCAGCCGCCTTTGGTTCTAAACTATGTCCCGGAGGTCGTATTGAAGAAGAGAAAGAGCAAAGACGAGTGGGCAATTAGAAGAAGGCTGCAGTTGGAAGATCAGAGTAAACGCCGTAAACCTGATGCAATTTCTATCAAGAAGCCCGAGAAATTTGTCAGAGAATTTCGAGATAAGGTTAGCACATTTATCATGATTATACTTGAGTCGAATGGCAACCTATTTTTTATGTATGTCATGAAGGAGATGGACTTGATTCAAATGAAGAGTAGGGTGAAGAGAAAACGTAAAGCTACTACACTTATGCCAGAATCCAAGCTCCTAATTGTTATTCGAATAGGAGGGTTAGAATTCAGTGCTTCTTGATGATTTTTTAGTTCTTTTAAATTGTTCATATCTTTTATGCTTTTCCTTTTCAGCAAAAACGATATGCATCCAAAAACCCGGAAACTGTTGTACTCTTTGAGGTTAAGGAGAATTTTCACAGGGGTATTTGTGGAGGCAAATGAATGGGCGATGGATATCTTGCAAAAGGTGGAGCCTTTTGTTACCTATGGGTGAGTATTCCATATTCTGCATAACAATTTCATTATGCTTTTGAGAACTCTTCATTTGTAAGAATATGGTAAGCTCTGTTTGATCGAGATAAACCCTCCTCAATTCATTTTTGATCTAATGGAAAAAATCTGCAGATTTGCAATGTTTGGTAAAGGAACTGATTATCTTCTGGTCTCGAGCTAACTTCGTGATTTTTGTGGGTTTTTTGCCTTATTCATTGTGCTAACTCCGGGGCCTCCCGAGCCAAAAACTACAATGGCTTTTAATTTAAGCCAAGCCGCAGCTAATGGTTTTTCTCTTTATTTGTACAGTTACCCTGATTTGAAGACTGTGAAAGATCTGATCTACAAGAAAGGTGTTGCGAAGATCGGCAGTGAAAGATTTCCATTGACTAACAACAACATAGTCGAACAGGTCCGGAATTGTAACAACCAATGCTTAATAGAAATGCTTTATAATGTTTTGGGTGTTATTTGTTTTTCAGGAACTTGGGAAGTATAGTATTATATCTCTAGAAGATATTGTGAATGAGATTGCTAGAGTTGGGAAACATTTTAAGGAAGTTTCAAGTTTTCTGTGCCCCTTTGTGCTGAATAATCCTGGAAAAGCTTTACATGGTAAGAAAAATAGATTTGAACAAGGAGGAGACTCTGGAAATCGGGGAGATGTGATAAATGAGTTGATTAGAAAGATGAATTGATTATTATGAGCTTAATTTGACTTTAAACAGTTCATTATGTAGCTTATATGCCTTCAGTTTTGTTAACTCCGTGTTTTACTTGTCTGGCTGTGCCTAGATTTTTCCCATGGTTTATTTGATATAACCTACTTTCATTTCCCAATTCATTTACCTTTTTTGTTGTTATGAATGATGTGGAGGCTAGTTTTTTTTATCTTTTATTTTTTTGTCAAATTTCAGTAATGCGAAATGATTTAAATGTTGATACCCATTTTGAATTTCGATATATTTGTTTATGATTTTTTTTATTCAATTTGATCCAAAGATTCATATTTGTTCGTTTTAGTTTTAATGAGGTTAATTATTCTAATAATATTTTTTTATCAAATTTTTAAAAGATAATTAATTTACCATACTTCTAATAATAATTATATGATTCAATAATATGTGAAAGAATTAGATTTAATGGTTTATGCGTTATAATCGTTTTATTATGTAATAAATTACTAATAATTAAACTTGTCGAGTGAGGATGCTTAAATTTTAATTAATATTTAATGGTTTCGACCGGTCGATTATTCGTTTTCCTCGATCGAATGCATTTCTCAGTTTAGAAAAATAACCATTCCCAAGATCGATCGGTTTAATGGTTTCAACCGGTCGATTATTCGGTTTTCCTTAATGGAATGCATTTATTAGTTTAGAAAAATAGAATAACAAATATCATTAACTATAAATCAAAATTTAAAGTTAAATTATTCGTCATAAGAAAACAATTATAACGCATAAGCTATAAAGAAATAATAATTAAATAAGGTATGCATTATCTGAATTACAAAATAAGATTATAAACTCGACCGGTTTAATGGTTTCAACGTCTTATTTTATTTTATGTTAAATAAAAAAATATTTATTTTTTATTTAAAAATATTAATTTGTATATTAAAATTTAATTTGTATCATTTAATTTTAATATAACAAATAAATAGAATTTTATCTCTCTTCCGTAGGCTACTTAGCCAAGCTTTTTATGAAAGAGGTTAGTTGACAAATTGTTTAGGAACTGAGGTTATTTAACAAATGGATGTTTTGCAGAAGGCTAGTTAGCCAATTTCCCCCATATTATATAACATATTATTTTTTTTATTGACGGAATGTGACGAAAATACAAAAAAAATAACACACCAAAAAATGTGAAAACGACAAAATAGATTGAATGTAATATAAATTTAGTATGATATGAATTATATATATTGAGTTTCTGTAAAACATACTAGAAAAATTTAACAATTTTTTATATGTTTATTTATTTAGATATCCGAGTTATGTTAATAATGCAATAATGTGTTATATAATATGAATATATTTATTAAGAAATTAGAAAAATTCATATTATTTACATTAATTATGAGTATAATGTGAAAATATAATATAAACTAAAAATTACATAAAAATTTATTAAAAAATATTAAATTTGACCAATCTATTTTGGCAAAAGTGAATAGTTTTTTTGCAAAAGTAACTTGCTTTTGCCAAAAGCGATTAGTTCATACTCGCGTTTCTCAATATTTAACGTCTGTATTTCCTAAACATAAATGACCACAAAAAACTTAACCGGTTAAAATTCATCATATTTTACAGAATAGGCCATCGTCCATCCATCAATAACAAAAAAAATGGTATTATATATGATAAGACCTTCGGAACCTGGTACCCGAATCTGGTTAGGCCCAAGCTTAGCCAGGTCAGCCCAAGTGACAAAAGCCGAACTTGAAGGCCCAGATCCAGCTCACGTGAATTGACGGCCAGCGCGAGAACAGTTGGGCCCAAAGGACCGTTCTTACTGACCAGGACAGATCAATAGAGGGAGGCGTTCTCCTCCTCATTGGGACCGATCGCTCCGGCGCACAGACTACGCTTCGGGTCATCCGCACTTCTCAACATGTGACAATAGCCTCTTATAATCTTGTCAGATGCATGCCTGACAAAGTCGTACGAGCCTCCTCTGGTCTAGAGACAACCGACTAGTAGCACCGCACAACCGGCTAGAGCTACGCCCGGCAGCTGTCCCGCCCGACACGAGCCGACCTAGCCGCATGGGACAAGCGCAAAACGACACCCTCTTGTTCACACAGCAGAAAATGCATATAAAAGGGACACTTGGGAACGGAAATAAGGGCTTCCTCTTCTTCGGTTTTCTCATGTTTCCCTTAAGCTTTCCCTTCACTTGTTTTTTTTAAAGAACAAACACGACATTTGTGATGAACGGCTTGGTTATTAGATCGACTAAGAGCATTTCTAGCTCTTAGTCAATTGATTTTTTCCCCTTTTTCCATGGGTTTTTCACTCTAAAAATTGTCTTGACCTTCTTTATTTGACTCATAATCGTTTTCCCTCTACAAAACAAATTAAAACCGTGTTTGTCTTTCAATGAACCAGATGACTGTTGACACCCCCAGCTTTCAGACCACAACGCACTTCCTATGGAGGAACATTATAAGCCGCTTCGGAGTGCCTCGGGCTTTTGTATCTGTCAATAGACTTCAATTCCGCGGTAAAGCCGTTCAGGATCTTTGTGTCAAATTGGGTATTGCTCAGCATTTCTCGTCGGTGGCTCACCCCCAAACTAACGGATTGACGGAGGTCTCTAACAAAGTTATCTTGAAGGGATTGAAAACTAAGTTGGAAGATTTGGGAGGAAAGTGACCCGATAACATTTACGAGGTTCTATGGGCTTACCGGACTACATCCCGCTCAACGACTCAGGAATCTCCATTTTCTTTGGTATACGGGTCCGAAGCGGTCAGTCCAGTGAATGTTGCCATACGATCACCTCGAATCTCCCAATATGACGAGCATTTGAATGAGGAACGAAGGTCCTTGGAAATGATTGAAGAAAAGCGGAACGCCATCTATGCGCGCATGTGTGCTTATCAGCGAACTATGGAGCCGGCTCATAACAAATGGGTCTTGCCCATAGACTTCTCGGAAGGCGACCTCGTTCTTAGGAATATGAGAGTTCATAGACATGTTGGGAAGCTGGACAGGAATTGGGAATAGCTCTATCGAGTCCTGAAAAACTTAGGGGCTGGGGTTTATAAGCTAGAGACTTTGGATGAAAACGAGATCCCCCGAACTTGGAATATTATGAAGCTAATGCAGTATTTGTATAAAACCTTTGACAGTTATTTAGCAATTCTGAACTGTAAAATGTTTCTCATATATGAATAAGTTACAATAGATGCAATACAAAATATTTCTAGTTAGGTGAGTGACCGATCTTGAAGTTGAATTTTCTGGACGAGTTTGGACTGGTGACTGTAGCGGTCCATCCATAAGGCTCCCAAGTAATGTGACCGCTCTGACGAGTGAGTTGCTTCCACGCTTGTTGAATACTTAGATGGATTGCAAAACTCCCAGAACTCACTACGAACTTAATTTCCCCTTCGATGGCACCACCACCTAGAAACAGCTCTTGCTTCTTTGTGCTTAGCTATGAACGAGATAACAGGGACAGAGTTAGCCAGTCAAAGCGCAAACCAAAGCTCGCCATGGGACTGTCCTCAGAACTGGGGTTTCGGTTAAACTTACCATGGGACTTATAAAGAATCAAGGCAACGCCGCCAAGGTCATAATATTTACAGAGACAGATTCAAGTGTGGTCTGTTGGCGCAGTTAAAATCCCCTAATTTATTAAGCCCAACGAAACTCAAAGTTAAGTTGAGAGGACCGTTCAGTCCGGGTTCAACGTGAACCCCGATCTTATATTTAACGGAAATATTCTATAGAAAAAATGGAGTTTACAAAAGCAAATACAGAAAGGAATGGACTTGAAAATTAGAGATCTAGCCTATCTGTTCTTCTTCTTTGTCTGCTTCTCTAGAGTTCTCCGCGATCCATGTCTTGAGATCTTCTACCTTTTTCCCACTCTCTTCAACTATTTCATTGACCGATCTCTCCATCAGGTCAAAAAAGAGATAGTTAGGATCGTTTTCCAATGGGAACTCTTCTAGCTCGCGGATCTCACGGAAGCTTCCATCCTTGGTTAGGGGATCGATCATCTCCCAATGCTCATCTTCGGGATCTAGACCAAATTTACTGATCATTTGGTCCTTCATGTTATCCATGTATTGGGAGAAGCTCGGTCTGCAAACGTTTGCCGCTAAGGCAAACATCAGCGGCGATCGGGCAAAACCCAGAAGGGCTTCCCAAACCGCTCCCTCACTTGCTTCTTTACCCCTAACCAGTTCTTCCTTCAAGGCATCTTTTTCCTCCTAGGACCGATGGAGAAGTCTGTTGCTCTCGTCAGATAGTTCTTGGATCTGACGCTCCAGTTCCAAAACGCGGGCCGTTGCGGAGTTCGTAGCTGCTTGGGCTTCTCCCGCCTTGGAGGTAGCTATTGAAAGCTCAGTGTCCGCCCCAAGCAGCTCTCCATTCAGACGGTTACGATAGGCCCGGACCGATTCAGCTCTTGTTGCTTAATCTCGACTTGCCGCTGAGCTAAGGAAGTCGACTCTCTAGATCTTCAAAGGCCAAAGCGATGTTTCAGCTTAGCTAGACGACAGGGGCAAGATCCAATGCCCTTCTATGTGCCTACATAGCCTGGATCAGAACAAAAACCCGATCGGTCGACGAGAGTTGAAGATAACTTATCACGGCCTGGGATTCAAGATAGGATAGCACCAGGCCGGAGAGTGGGCCATCGATACCGGGTGGGTTTTTTCTCCCCAAAAGCCGGTATTCTTCAAGAGTGGAGTCTTTCCATGAAGGTGGGACCCTTTTCGGCTCCCGAGCTTTTGATACGGAGGCTACCATCTCCTGGATAGCCTCCCGAACAGATTCTGGGCTCGATGTTGAGGGGACCGATCTCTCCCCAATGGTGATCCCTTTCACCGGGATCGGGGCCGCGAGTCTACTCACTGCCGACCGCAACCTCTTGTATTGCTTCGGGGCCCCGCTTGCTCTTGGTTGGAGGGACAGGAAGCTTTGAAACTCTGTCCCCCAAGCTGGAGGATGGGGGGACATTCTCCACCCGCATTGACCCCTACAGTAACAACCGCACGACGTTAATATCCAGATGAGAGTTATTTCTGATTCTGTACATAGCGGGAAGGCCTAACGAGCGAGTTCTTTTAGAAATCGCCTCGTTCACCTCTTCCATCGATCGAGGCTCCGGCCTCTGACTGCTGGAACTTCCCGCCGATCGTGAAGATCCGGCAGCGGCGTTGAAGGTTGGCTTTGATGCATGCAGTTAGGCGTCTTTCTTGGCCTTTGCAACAGCAGCCAACGCGGAGAGCCGGTTTCCAGAAATCGTATATGTGGAATCTGCAAAAGAAGAATAATAAGGATCATGATATATTAACTAAAGCAAGCCAAAGTCATACCCGATATTTCTGACTCCGACGAGTCGGAACTAGAGAATATCCCCTTCGGGGCAGGGGCACCGGTCCTGCCTGCCACCCCTATCTCTAGCAGCTTCTTCTCCAGAAGTATGTCTATTCGTTTCAGACGCCTTTTGGGAGGAGGAAGCCTTGCCAATGTATTGTCAATGTCCTGGCGGGATGGGTTGAGGGTTCGGTCCAACTTCCCGATGGCAGGTCTTCCCTCGGGATGTCTATCCATACATAACAAGACTCACATTCATGAAATGAGTCTTCCTTGTCAACGATAATACGAACTTTCGTTCGGGTCGCTAGATAGTACAACTTACGACCTCCTAACAACCTCCTTCCCCTTGGGGATCCCACCGAGAATAGGTTGAAAAAATCTCTCATGGTTGGTTCTACCCCATGCCTATGACAGTAAAAAATAAAGGCTACTATGTAAACGTAACTACCCGGAAAAAGAGTGAAGGTGGGACAGTGAATCTCCCGAAGTACGGCTACGACGAAAGGATGTTGGGGAAATCACAGGCCGGACCTCAGGAAGGCATAGCTAACGGGTAAGGCCATAGCAGGAACATTCATCTCAGCGGGAAGGAAGCATGGAACGTCTTCCTTCCCCCTCCAGATGGGATAATGGGCAGGGATTGAAAATTTGACCCGAAATCCTTCGAAGTCCATCTAAGAGACAATCAGATACCTAGCCCTACGAGGTGCCATGGATGGTTACCTTAAGATTTGAAAGGAAATCGGAGTTTAAAGACGGTCGAAGGAAATCGCCATAGAACTCTAGGGCTCAGATTTTCGTTTCGCGAATTGCAGTAGTGGTTACACAGTACCGAAATCCCGACTTTTATAGTTGTGCATTGGCCACTCACAAGGTGACACGTCACCCCTGCAGACGGCTGCAATCTGATGGCATGCCCCCCCTTTGGAATACGGAAAGACGTAGACTATTATAGAGCCCAGAATTACGCTTTTTCCCATGACCGTTACAGATTTCAAATTTGAAAATTGACGCCTTGAAATTTCTTAAGTACATGATCGTTTCTCAAGAACGCTGTCACGACCCGTTCGGGTACGGTCCTTCGTTAGTTCGATCGGGCACCCCTGCCTCGAACGTTCTCAATCTGATGTTCGAACTTACATCACCAACATGATGGCGATAAAATCCGAGGGGCTAGTGATTAGACCTTCGGAACCCGATATCCCGAACCTGGTTAGGCCCAAGCTTAGCCAGGCCAACCAAAGTGACAAAAGCCAAACTTAAGGCCCAGATCCAGTTCACGTGAATGGACGGCCAGACGAGAACAGTCGGGCCCGAAGGCTCGTTTTTACTGACCAGAACCGATCAATAGAGGGAGGCGTTCTCCTCCTCATCGGGACCGATCGCTCCAGGGCGCACAGACTACGCTTTGGGCCATCCGCACTTCTCAACATGTGATAATAGTCTCTGATAATCTTATCAGATGCGTGTCTAACAGAGTCGTACGAGCTTTCTCTGGTCTGGAGACAGCCGGCTAGTAGCGCCGAGAGGCCTGGCGCCGCGCAGCCGGCTGGAGCTATGCCCGTCGGCTGTCCCGCCCGACACAAGCCGACCTAGCCGCATGGGACAAGCACAAAATGACACCCTACTATTCATATAGCAAGAAAAACATATAAAATTGACACTTGGGAACGGAAATAAGGGCTTCCTCTTCCTCGGTTTTCTCCTGTTTCCCTTAAGCTTTCCCTTCACTTGTTTTTTTGAAAGAACAAATATGGCATTTGTGATGAACAGTTTGGTTATTGGATTGACTAATAGTATTTCAAGCTCTTAATCAAGTGATTTTTTTCCCTTTTTCTAGGGGTTTTCCACTCTAAAAATTGTCTTGACCTTCTTTATTTGACTCATAATCGTTTTCCCTCTACAAAACAAATTAAAACCGTGTTTATCTTGCAACGAATCTAACGACTGTTGATACCCCGGTTTTCAAACCACAACAATATATATTTTAAAAAGGCCAGTGACACACTTTACACCCGTATTTATGCCAAATTTGACCCTTGTCTTCAGATTCGATCCAACGGCTATATCCAAATTACAACGGCTACTCACAGATATGAAATCCGTAAGCATTGAATTTCGTTTTTCTTCTCGTTCATATTTTCTGCTGCCTGCTCCTGGACTTGGGGTTTATCTTCAATAGAAGAGGGAATCGGTGAAAGGGAGTGATTTGAGATTCCACGTGCTTCATTCTTGTATTACTTTACTGGGTTTGCAATATTCCCAATTCGCTTCATTCAGGCGATCTGTATTTTGATATCGGAAGAACCAACTCAGTCTTCAGGATTTGTTTCCTTCTGCTAGTGAATTTCGTGTTGGTACGAATTGGGTGGTTCATATTGGTGAAAATTGGCTGTTTGAAGCCCTAGGGTGTTATATGCACGGTGAAGATGGAAACAGTACTTGAAGATTCCGTTCGGAACAGCCTGGAACATCTTATGTATCGAAATGCCATTTTCATGTGCGAGCGCCTTTGTGCTGAGTTTCCTTCTGAGGTTTGGAATGGTTGATTTTGCAATTTTTATTTTTTGGGGATTCCGCGCAATGAATTATGAAATGGTCCGAGTTTCGATTTATTTGGAAAATAATAATTCTTGAGCTCAAACTTCCGGCAAGTAAGTAAGCTGAAACAATTCTATTCAGCTCTTCAAGCATTAACAAGATTGGAATTTAGGAAAATGTTGTTAGGTTCTGATTTCTGGACTCTGTAATTGGATGGGGATAACTTCTATGCACTGAACTTGTAATGACTAATGATGCTAGATAGCCTCGTTGCTGGTTATTTGTGTCCTAAATTATTCGTGGCCATTCAGGGTTATGTTATGCCTTTTTCAAATTCTGCAAAGTGAAATCTTTTCAAGGAAATTATAATTTGTTCAAATGGGATAAGGGTTATGATATCTGAGATGAGGTAATAAGTAGTCACCTAGTAATTGTGCCTTACTTCTTTGGATTTTTAAGCCTGCGATGACTTAAAGCAATAACAAGGCTTAAACTAAATCGAGTTGTTTTTATTATATAGCTTACAATCTAAGAGTGCCATTCCCTGCTTACGGGCCTTTAGTCTTTTATTTTATTTTTTTTTGGTGCAGAGGAACTTGCTACTGCTTGCCAACTGTTACTTGCGTAACAATCAAGCTTATTGCGCTTATCACATTTTAAAGGGTATGTGAACCTCTATTATGTTTTATCAGTAGTTATTTCCTATTAGTGGTTAATTTTCGGCCTACCTTATATGATCCATCAATGTTCATTCATTTATCTGATTACCTAGTTTCTTTTAATGATGTTATGGTTTTTTGCTATGAAGGAACGCAAATGGCTCAATGCCGGTATTTGTTTGCTCTCTCATGCTTTCAGATGGGTTTATTGAATGAAGCGGAAGCAGCACTTTCTCCAAATGATTCTTCTGTGGAGGTTCCATCTTCTTAGTTAGTTTTATGTAGTCAAATTTCCACTCCATCTGCCCAATATTGTGATTTACCCTTTTTCTATTTATTGGCAATTTCTTTTTTATATGCATTACATCATCTCAAACATACTTTTCCAGGTTAATGTGATATTCATCTTATTTTTATTTTATTCAGGTTCCAAATGGAGCTGCTGGACATTACCTTCTTGGGCTTGTATATAGGTTCGTAACAAGAAATATTTCCTTCCGTAATTTTCAACGTGCAATGAAATTATTTTTAACAGTTTAAGAAATTTAAGTGCTCTTGGTTTGTTGACCGATTTTTCTGTTTTCGCCATATTCTTATAAAAGGGGAAGGCTATCAAAGTTATTATAAAATGAGTTTTTATAATTTTACAGCTTGTGTTTTTTATCCGTTATATTATAAATGGTGTAAACGCCATTCCAGATATACAGATAGAAGGCAGATTGCTATCTATCACTTCAGTCAGGCCTTATCACTGGATCCATTACTATGGGCTGCTTATGAGGAGCTTTGCATACTAGGTATGCATGGATATTACAATGAATTCTATTAAATTTTTCCATGTCTTAAGCTAGTTGTTATCTCTTTTTATCAGGTTGTTGCTGATTTTTTACCTTTTGACCTTCTCATTCTTTTTTCTGTTATTACATTATTTTTTACCTTTTAACCTTCTTATTCTTTTTTATGTTATTACATTTACATTATTGGATAAAAATTCTTTTTTTGGACCAACTTTGTCAGATTTTTTTATACACTGAGTTTGGTTTGAGGCTTTTAGGAAGAGCTTTGAGTCAAGCACATGGGAGAAAAATGGAATAATTGTACATTTTATAGCTTTTAAGTGCTTTTATATCTATTCTGTCGAAATTCCCAACTAGGGAGAAGGAATAGAGGACCATCCATGTGTTCTCCATCTCGGTGAAATGAATCAGAACCATAAAATTCTCACTTGAGTTACATTCATTTCCAAATCAAGTGGCAGTACTTCCTACCCTCTAAGCAATATAGCGTTGGAAATTATAGTCATTAGTGATTGTTTTCGGTTGGCAGTTTTAATCTGTTCTCTCTGCTTTATCTTCCATCACTTGCATATTCCATGATTTTCCCAATCTGAAACATATTTTATAGGTGCCGCTGATGAAGCAACTTCAGTCTTTGATGAAGCATCTATTTTGGTCATTCAAAAACGATATGCGGATCATGAATCGTCTTCCCGGTGTTCACAGGAACTACGTGAGGACCATGATATCTCATCCACTAAAGTTTTAGGCACTGAGAATTTTAGTCCAGGGAAATTGAAACAAATTCATGGAAATACTGTACGAGATGTATCTGGAAAGTATCCATTAATAACATCCAACCAAAATTTTATTAGCATTCCATCAAGTGTTCCAATGTACAGCACTCCATCCCCCGCGGTTGGACAATCACAGGTATGATCAATTACTACATGTATTTTTTTTCTATTTTCTAAATGTGGTAACCATGGGATTTGGATAATTCACCTTCGAATCATTTTCTTAGCTTTTTTTCTTTATTGAATGAAAGATAAAGCCTTTACCTGCATCGCCTGTGCATGAACGCTGCTATGCTTTCATAAGAGGTGGATTTTATTCTTAATAAAAAAGAAAGTATATGGAAATATCTTACCTTGTGAAACAGATCTTTCACCTCCCCCCTTATCTCCTCCAACCAATATGCCCAAATCACTCTTCTTAGTTAGTTTTGTTTTATTTTCTTGAAGAATATTAAAATAGCTCAGGGTGGGAGGGGGAAGTATCTTTAGGTTATTCTCAAGTTTCTAATTATTATTTATATTGCATCGTGCAGATTTCTGGTGTTGCCCCACCTCCTTTATTTAGAAATGCACATCCTAATGGTCATTGCAGCAGAGCATTTGGGGCTGATAGTTCTCCTCGAGTACCGAATTCTAGCAATCAAGGCCCTAGAAGAAAAATTGTCGATGAAGGAAAATTAAAAAAGGTCAAAACATTTCAAATGTTTTCTTTGGGAGATAATTATTGAATTTTTCAATTTTGTCTCCTTTGTTCTTTTTTGGCTTTTAAATTCAGTTTTTTAATACTCTTTCCACTGTTATTTTAGATTACAATTATGGTTTGATCTGCATGCTTCTACAATACTATGTTTACTGTAATAAGGCTGAAAATGTTTTTACAACTCCTTGGTAGCTACAGTTTAGTGAACTGTGTGCTTGCAAGCATGCAATGTCAAAAACAAAACTCTTGCAGCATTACTTGCTCCTGGATTTTTTGGTTCATTTGAATTGTTACTTTTGGCTTTGATTCTAAAACGGTTTGTAAAGAGATATTTAGTTTTTTTATCTCATCTGTAGTTGTGTGCTCTTTTTATTTTATATTTTTCTTTTGGACTTTAAAGTAGATTGCATTTTGTATGTTGATCTTATTCAGTACATTTCAATATTCTATTTCTTAATATTCTGTTTCTTGTTTTTGAGGCTGCTAAGAGGTTTGTTATGAACATGTGTTTAGGTATCTGAGAAGCTATTTTCCGATTCTGGGCAGCGGAGAAGCATAAGACTAGCTGGAGAATCTGCGGGTATAAATTCTGGTGCATCCGTGGTTTCTGGAAACAGAGCGTCTTCTAAGTATCTTGGAGGGTCTAAGCTAAGTTCTGTATCTTCACGATCTGTTACTATCCGAAAGGGCCAATTCTGGTCTTGTGAAAGTTCAGAAGAAGGTAATAATATTAGTTCTAGATATTTATCCCGCCAGATATTCAAATTCCTTTTTAACATTGCACCAGTTTGTCTTTGGAATTTATGTTGTAACATGTATGTTGAATTAAATGGTTTCACTTAGATGTTTATGGTGGGTGCACCCAGCGGATGAGTTTTTGATTCATCTAATGCCTATTGCATGGTAGATAAAATCTAAAGTATAAGCTCCACTTGATGCTGTGTGATTGTGTTGAGATTTTAATGAATTACCAGAGATAATTTTGTCATGCTTCACATTTACATGAATGAGCATGATGTGATCTGATGTTTGCAAAGTATTTAAGGGAACTTTTCTGCTGATCCCGCATTGTGGGAAAAGGCTTCATCTAGATTTCCTTCATATTTTTAGATTTATTTACTGAGTTGTATGAGCATTCACTCTGCTGATGCATCTATCATGCTTCATACATAATCATCTAGATTTTTTGTCATACTATGAACTCCCAGTCTATAAAATTTGGGGCTAGCAAGATACTTTAGTATATTTCAATGTGTTCATCTTTAACTAATTCGCTTATTATTCTTATAGGAGCACAACATGATCATATTGATGATTCTAGATTAAATATCACTGCATCAAGCTCATCTCCCTCCTGTAATAATAGGACTAGTGAACCTGAAGCAGCAGCGCGGCTTCCAGGGGCTGCTCGTTTGAGTAGCTCAAAAATCATTGATGGTGCATCTGATTTATTAGCTCTCTTAAGACTTCTTGGGGAAGGTTTCAGACTTTCATGTCTTTGCAGATGCCAGGTAGTTTCCATTCTATAACTTTTTTATTTACTTTTTTAATATTTTCATTTGATTTTTGTGGGGCAGGATGCTCTGGATACCTTTGCCAAACTTCCAAACAAGCATTATAATACTGGATGGGTTCTTTCTCAGGTAGAGCATCTTCTCAGTTTTTTTCCATCACTACTTTTTATTGTAAATATATTCGATACATAAGCAAAGCTCGTTTAATACCCGGTGGATCTACTTAGGCAATGTGTTTTTTCTCTCTTCTTACAGCTTTTTGATTTAATAACCATATTTTTTAAAGTATTTTATATTTTTCAGAAAACTTAACAATTATCTTTTTCATGTCCTTCTGTTTCACATTTTCTAATTCAACCACGTGCTTCATTGCTAAAGTAGAGTACATGGTATTACACATGTTGTGAAAATTATGGAAAATACTTAAATTTTGCAAGGTTTTCTTTTTTTCTTATCTTGTAGCCAACACACAGTTGTATGTTTATTTTTTAACAGTAATTGTAATTCTTTTTATAAATCTAATATTCTGATAACAAGATGCTATTGAAATGTGTTTTTGTCTTACTAGTCCTAGCTTTAGACTTCATGCTCTTACTTTTTTATTGATTTCATTGTATTTAGTGAGAACTTTGTTCTCTGTTTTATATTTGAGCATATTTTTGGTACTTGCACAAATGTATAGGTGTTTATTTTAGACGTTGGTGTATAACACATCAGGCATCATTTACATGTCTCTGTAAGACAGGTTGGCAAGTTATTTTTTGAGATGGTTGATTATCATGAAGCAGATCGTATATTCAACCTCGCTCGCATTGCATATCCGTACACAATGGAGGGTATGGACATATATTCAACTGTGCTGTATGTGAGTTTTTTCTCCTTTTCATCTTTTTGTAATAAATGTCGTTTTGTTCTTAACGAATTCCCCTTCATTATGTCTTGACTTCTATCCTTTGGCCATTTAGCATTTGAAGGAAGATATGAAGTTGAGTTACTTGGCTCAGGAGTTGATATCTACCGATCGATTAGCCCCTCAGACATGGTATGCTAAGACAGCTTTCTTAAATATTCTGACTAATTTTTGAATGTTAAATACCAATTTTCTCCTCAATATATCATCTCTTGCTTCACTCTAATCTTATGGTGTCAAATGGTTTGCAATATGAGTTTACGTTGTCCTCAGTGCATGCAATTGAAAACACTTACCGTAATTTTGGTGTATATGTTGCTATTTTCTTTTTTTGAACTGTAATGTTCTTTCGTGTATATGTTAGCTTATGAATGAGGCAGTCTTAAGGTACAAAAAACCGAAAAAAACACATGATTGTATGATATTTATACAACTGCGTTTTCTATGGCCTCAAAAGGGACGGGCCCTTTTGTCTATAGAGTTTTCCTCATTCCTTTATCCAGTGATATGCCAATGTTTGTATCTTCGTCACTACTTGATGTATTGGAATCTTGTTTTGATTGAAAGTCAGTTGATTTCTTCAATACCAAAGCATCCGTAAGGTTATTGAAGCAGTGAGTCTCCACACTTGTTTCTTCTTGTTTTTTGTTGATTTCTTTTGTATCTTCCCACATATTTTTCGTCTCCTCGTATATATTGCTATTAACTTGTTCTATGTGTTGCTTTGCAATTTAATCAAGATGTCATGACAGGTGTGCTATGGGAAACTGCTATAGTTTACAGAAAGACCATGAATCTGCTCTTAAGAATTTCCATCGAGCCGTGCAATTAAATCCAAGATTTGCATATGCCCACACCCTTTGTGGTCATGAGTATGAAATCCTATTTTGTTCTTTTTTCTCCTTTAAACTGCTAGTATGTTAAAGTTGATTCTTATTTGCAGATATGCAGCTCTAGAGGATTACGAAAATGCTATTAAATCCTACCAAAGTGCACTACGAATTGACTTGAGACACTATAACGCTTGGTATGGGCTCGGAATGATATACCTAAGACAAGAAAAGTTTGAATTCTCAGAGCATCATTTCCGAATGGCGTTCCGAATCAATTCACTTTCCTCAGTCATAATGTCTTATCTTGGGATTTCCCTTCATGCACTGAAGGTTTGTTCAGTTCATTCTATTGAATTGTCATCCTCATTAATTTGATGTCATTAATAGAGAAATGGTGAAGCACTTGAAATGATGGAACGTGCTGTTGAAGCAGATAAAAAAAACCCTCTCCCTTTATATCAAAAAGCCAATATACTCGTGAGTATTGAAGATCTTGATGGTGCTTTATCAGTTCTTAAGGAGCTTAAAGAATGTGCTCCCTGTGAGAGTAGCGTTTACGCATTAATGGGTAGCATTTATAGACGACGAAATATGTTTGATAAAGCCGTGCTTCATTTTGGACTCGCACTCGATCTAAAGCCATCCGCAGCAGATGTTGCTACCATTAAGGTAAGAAATTCATTACTAATGCAGCAAAAGATCGATAACATGTAAAAAAATGTGTTTTTCAACAGGCTGCCATTGAGAAGTTGCATGTACCAGATGAGATCGATGATTCTATAGGATGAGTAATGTAACTTTGACCACTTTATAAGGTATCTTCATCAACAAGAGCTACAAAGAAATGTTACTGCAAGCTTTGCATTGGAGTATAAGGAGTCAGAAAGCAGGTAATATTTACAAGTTTAGTTAATGAGAAGGGTATATTTTCTCAGCTTTTATTAAGAACAAAATATGCAGGGACTTTATAAAGAACAAAATTTGAGCTCAAGGAATAAGTGCAATCTTGATCAATTGTGAAGGATTAAGATGACAAACAAATAAACCAAACTGTGTGTTCGATATCAATCTATGGGTAATTTTATTTATTCAATCACGAGAAAAACCTAATAGTTAATAGCGTCCGTTCGATTTCAGAGCTGAGAATCAGTTCTTCTGTTTGGTTTTCTGGTACTTATCTTTGATCCACTGAAACCCAACAGAAGTCCCCTCCTTAACTTTCTTGACGCCGTTAGCAGCTACCGATTTCGTCTTCCCCAGTCCTTCTCCAACCTTTTTCCCGTACTTCGTCACTGCACCGCTCTTCTTTTCCTCTGGGAGGGGCTCAGCGCCGGTATCCCACTGATCAGCCCACGACCCGCCTTTCATCACGATGCCTTAGACAGAGAGAGAGACCTGGAAGAATTAAAGAAAACTTTTTGGAGGTTCAGACTTCAGAGTCGTCAACGATTTTATACCAGAATCGGACTCGGACCTGATCCGATCCAACTCCCATTTAACCTTAACGTCCCATTTCTCAAATTTATATCAACTCCCCCAAAATGTAAAATATTATAAAATAGCCCTCTATATTATCATCCATCCTAAATTCCACCCATTTTAAATATTGTAAATTTGACCACAACTATTTTATGGAGTATTTATCTATGTAGATTCCTAGAATATAATCTTTTGAAGAGGATGAAAAATCCAAGCTACACTCAAAATGTATAAGATTCTTATACATTTGGCAAATTCTTATTATAATTTGGCAATATTAATATGCTGTAAGATTCTTATAAACGTGAAACGATAGAATATGAAAACGTAGAATCCAGAGATTTACAAATATTTTTCTTAAAATTTTCTATGGTTGAAATGATAGAAAATATATTGGTTTTTATTATTTCTAAATAAAAAATGAATTTGAAATAACAAACATTAATGTAAATAAATTTATACATGAGAAATAATAAATAATATAAAAGTTATTTCAATTGTAACAAAAACTTTTGAAAAAAAAATTTTTAGCACACAACCTAGGTATATCACAAAATCATAAAACTATTATTCTATTGAATAAAATTAATGAATTTAATTATTTATATTACTTGCATTTTTTGTTATTATCAATTTTTACATTGCATTTTATATGTATTACTACACATGTGTTTCAAATCCATAATGAACGGTTGGATCATTAACCAATCTATCAAATAAATATGTTAATGGATTAGAATCCACATTTCTTTATAAACAAATTACCAATCTTTACTTATAATTTTATTATCTTAATAATAAATGTTTAATAACAGAAATCATGTGACAATAATTTGACAAGATGAAAATTCTTAATTAATGAATAAATTATACTTAAGAACATTGCTTGAGACATACTTGATCATGAGCAATGGAACGTGAAATTATATAGTCTGCCAAAATTAATGAATAAATTCTGAATTATATAGTCTGTCAAAATTACAATAAAAGAACATGAACGAACGGAATTAAAAGAAAGAAGTCAATATTTGATCAAATTATTATTTGATACATTCTTACCCTTATAAACCTAATTAATCTCATGAAAAATTCAACAATTAGTATATTTATTTGTAATGAAGAAGTTTGTAATAAGTAATAAGATGATCAAAGTGATGGGAAATATTGGTTAAGATTAAAGGGAAGTGAATAGAATTCTTCACTCCTTGCATCTCCCTTGAAAGTCAAGAACCTATCCCACCAATGTTTCCCTCTATCCTTCCTCACTTGTTCATCCTTCTTCTCCAACGTAACATCGAAAAAGAATGCAAGAACACCCGCAA
This sequence comes from Utricularia reniformis, assembly GCA_009725065.1. Classification (NCBI taxonomy): domain Eukaryota; kingdom Viridiplantae; phylum Streptophyta; class Magnoliopsida; order Lamiales; family Lentibulariaceae; genus Utricularia; species Utricularia reniformis. The sequence goes on from RWGZ01001415.1 coordinate 80,640, forward strand.
CAAATGCTTCAGATGCAAACGGCACGTTCACTATGTCGTTAAACTGCAAACAAATCCTCAATCATAACACAATCTCGCAATCTTATATACATTGATTTATTTACTTACCCATCTCCCTCGAGAGTGAACCGGGCCATAACCTTTCGACGCAATGTGTTGGTTGAAGTATTGAGGGATTGATAAGCCAAGAAAGAAGGAAATTGCTAGTATGAATTTGTTTCTGAAGCTGTTTAGTTGACAGAACTGAAGGAAGTCGAATCCACCACCACCCGCGTAGGCGAAGAACACGCAATATAAAGCCGCAACTATCGGAGTTGGGATTGAGGCGAAAACAGCTCCAAATTTGCCTGTAAATACAGCTTGTTATTCATGTAGAAAGAAAGGCAAGTGTTTAATGGTAATAAGTTGAGAAATTCTGACCAAGAACTGAAAAGAAGATCATGAATGCTGCTGATATTTGAATCACTCTTCGGCTTCCAACGCGGGTTAGTGCGATCAATCCCACGTTCTCACTGCAGATATAGAATAGAATAGAACTTAAGAGAAGAAAATAACACATTCATCTTAAGAACTTACATTGCTACTGAGGATCCATTAGCTGTTCCAAATAGCCCAGAGATCAAGATTCCTATACCCTGATTCATAACTTAGCTTTCAATTTTTGTTTTTGTTTTTATTTTGTAAAGTTTGTTACCTGCCAGCCAACTCCACGTCCAAGAATCGAGGGCGGTAATGGCGTTGCACTCGCCAATCTCGAAGCACTGATTATCCCTCCGGTTGACTGACATTACATTCAAATGTAAAACTCAAATATAGACATTCCAAGACATCTTAATGGGAATGCAAGGAGACGAAAAATATGTGGGAAGAGATCATAAAATGGTGGAAAGACAGCAAAACATCCGTTAATCGGGACCAAATTATCCATGAGATACAGAAGAAATTAACAAAAAATAAGAAGAAACGAGCGTGGAAATTCACTACTACAATAACATACTCTTATAAATGTTTTGGTATAGAAGAAACCAACTGGTTTTCAATCAAAACAAGATCCCAATACATCAAATGATGACAAAGATACAAACATTGATGTATCATTGGATAAAAGAACGAGAAAAACTACATAGACTTAAGATACTGAATGGGTTAGGACCTCTTTTGGACAGCAGTTGTATAAATATCATGTATTTTTTCAATTTTTATACCATTAGAATGCCTTAGGTAACATAAAATATAAAAAACATTAGAGTTCAAAAAAAAGAATGAAAAATGGGACTGACCTCTACGAGTGAGACGAACGCAGCCATCATCATAGCAAAAGCCTCACCAACATCAAAAGAAGGTGCTCCCCATTGAAATGGATATGGAACTCTTATCCTGAAACAGAAAAAGTCACAAAAATTCTTTGGCTTCCTCGAAAATGTTCTTCAATATTTACCATGGAGATGCATCAATGAGACCAGCACGATCAGTTCTGCAGCTTGTTTGTGTTGCTAATGGCCTTCCTTCATATGCACCTCCAATTGTAAGTATATGAGCATAAATCCATACAATGCAAACAGTCATGATCACTGAGAATCGATCACACAGATACTTTCCTCGTCGAACCAGTCGAGGGAGATACTGCGAAAAGATAATCAAGAGAACGAGCTCCGGTAGCCCAACTTCAATGCATTTCCCAACCTAACACATGAATTGGACAAATGACATTTAAGATACTCAAATTTGTATGATTTGACAAATTTGGTCAACAAACTTTTTTATTTTGACAAATTTAATCCTCAAAGTTTTTTGGAGATAAAACTAGTCCCCAAACTTTGTTTTTTTTTTACAAAACTAGTACTCATATCTTGCAATTTTTGCAAATTTATTCCTCAAAATTTAATGTATGTGGCGAAATTAGTTCTCAATTTTGGGGATTAATTTTGTCATATAGAGATCAAATTTGCCAAATTCTAGAAAATATAAAAACCATTTTTTCTTAAACTATCAAAGTATGAGAACTACGAATGCCAAATAAAAATTTTCTCCAAACTTTGGGGACCAAACACGTCATTGAATATACATCAAAATCTGGTTTTGAGTAAAATTCACAAGATACATACCCCTGGAAAACCGTATTCGTATAGCCCGAAACCGGATAGAACAGCTAATGGAACAACAGAAATAGGGCTTAGAAACCTGTGAGAGTTATTAATGAAGATAAGATACAAGAAAACCCTAAGTTTTGCATGTGAATGTATAAGTAATATTCAAACCTTCCGACTGTATGCCAAATACCACTAAATCCAAGTACTATTTGAATTGCAGAAGAAACTATATATGCTCCTTGAGTAGCACGTATAATTTTCCTAAATTTCTGCATAATGTTTGAAAGTGTAAGAGTAAAATTAGATTATGGATTCATTTAAAAATTAAGGGTTTTGATGGAAACCGATATGGGATCGGGATCGTTCCATCGATCAGAGAGGATTATGGAAAGTGTAGGAGCAACAAATGTGAAGGAAGCTCCCATGACAACTGGTAATCTTGTTCCAAAGCATGATTGCAGCAAAGTGTTCACACCAGAGACAAATAATAAGGTCTGAAGAACTTGTGCTTTCTCTTCCTGAACAAGAAGAATATTGTTGAAATAGTGGTTATTGTCCCACAAAATAAATGTTGATCATATTAAATGATTTGTTCAAGTGTTTTACGGTGTGGTTCCCTCTTATATGTTATATTCAAGCACACTTCCTACATAAATTGACCCGACTCTAGAAATTTAACATGATATTGGAGGGGGTTCGGAAAATTATGAGTGACCTTATCGGGGGTTAGTCTGGTTTAATTGTTCGGTTGATAATCTACCGATTTGAATTGTTAAGTCAAACTTGTCAGGTGATTGAACTTAAGGAGTGTTGAAATAGTGAATATTGTCCCACATCGGAAAATGAAAGTGGGATGGGTTGTTTTATAAGAGGAAATGTAGACTATAGTAAATGATTTATTCAAATCTTTTACATTGTAGTCTCATCTCTTTTATACGTTATATTCGAACACACTCTCACGTAAATTGGCCCGACTCTAGAAATTTAACAAATATCAGCAAAATCGGACAAATTATTGTATGAGTTAAGTTTCTCACATCTCCTCCTCCCATTTGAGGCACCAAGGCAGTTGTAATGATGACTGAAGTTCCCAACATTGCAAGGTAATGTTGAAATCCAAGAAGAATAGCCTCCGCTACGAAATAAAATCGATAACTTCAGATAATAATAATTCTAGTGCATAAGAAATATTATAAGTTGAAAAAAGTTAATGTAAAGATGAGTTTTAAATGCGTTAAAGAGATAAAAATAAAGACAAAACATCATTGTGAAAAATCTACTAAATTATGGAGAAAAAGTTAAGACTTTAACCACTCCCATGGTAAAAAGCAGTAAGAATGAACAGAATTTCTTCATTGCTTACGCCATGGAGGTGGGCTAGTGATGCAGTAATAGACATTAGGAAGCTGATCTTTTGGGATATGAGGCGGTGGGTCATCGGAAGACTTTGCGTCTGCCATTTTTTTCCCTTGATTTTCTGCACTAAACCAGAAACCCTAATTTTATTCTCTTTGTAGAAGAAAAAAGATACCATTAAAGGGAAAAATGGAAATGCTAACAGGGATGAATGAATCGAGGGGCACGAAGCTTATTGTTAATGCATGAAAAAAGAGATGGGAAATGAAACAAGGAATAAAGGTACCTCTACAAGAAGTGAAGCTTTTCAGAAGCCCAAAGATGAGGAGGATGGATGAAAGATGAAAAACAAATATATATAGAGAATATGTAAGATGTAATGCTGTGTCCTACGGGTATATTCTTAACTAGATAAAAAGATGTCGCAAAAAGAAGAAAAGATTCAAAGATAATATGATATTTAAATAAAAATGAAAAACTCATAATCGGTGTAGTAGATATTTTCAGGATCATGCTAGATGTGATAAAATTCGGTGCAAAACCTCCAAATTTCAAAATAGTTTAAGAATGACAAGAATGAATAATAGCAATTTTCCCACTTTGTTCTTATTAATGATTTTGATAATTTATATGTTTTTTTAAAATTTTTCAAAATTTTTAAATATAATTATTACAATTTTTCAAGGTTAAACGGTTAAATATAAACTATGCATGTATTTAAAATATTAACGAGTGTTAGAGTAAAATATAAATGATTTTAGAATTTCGGAGGCCAACCACATATTTTTTAAACTAAAATGACATGGTATTTACAACTTTTAAAAATTGAAAATCAACAACACACATTATATCAATTTCGGGGTTTTGTATACAATTTACAAACTTTGACGACACCCGTATTTACATTATTTTAAAGTTCGAAACTACTGACAAACACACTATTATAATATAGTGATATTTCTCCACATAGTTATATGTTAAATACAATAGAGTATAATCATCATAGTTTTATTTAGTGTTAAATTTTACGTATAGAATCATTGTGAGTGTTTTGTTGTATTCAAATTTGAATTATTTTTAAAATTTTCAATCATCCTAATTAATAGTATGTGTACATTTGTTGATTAATACTTACTTAGATACATAACATATAGTTAACGGTATAAACTATTATCACACGTTATGCATATTATGTTTGACTTTTCAAGTTATTATATCGAATTTTTACGGGTTTTACATATTTTTCTCAAACTTAGATGCAAAAAACCAATATCTGGGATTGACCTTATTAATCAATTGCTGTAAAGTGTTGTCCTAATTAGTTTTCATATTCCAATTCTTTCCTAATTTTAGTTACTTTATATATTTTAGTTACTTATATTATTAACTATTTATAGATAAATTTGAATAAGTGACCCAATTCGGTCATCTGACTCACGGTTCAATTGTTGGAACGTAATTAAATGAGACAAATATTTAAATTGTCTCTAAATAAAATTCCCAATTAGGAGATCGGTTGTTGGAATGTAATTAATTATAATACTTATGCAGCACTAATTAGTGATAGTAATTATTACTCATATTTTGAATTGGGAATGTTTAATTAATACAAAAATATTATAAACTTTTTATTGTTTTAAATGTGTTTATAGAAAGAATTGTTATGCCGTATTTACATAATGTGAATTTGGAATGTCTTCTACAAATTAAAGAAGACATATATAACATTTTATTGGTAAAGAAGCTTAAAACATTTTTTTATTAATTTTTGAACATTTGAATTGATTGGCCTTTATTCTACAAACCCATTTTGTATTACATGTGGCTTTTTAGTGAATGTATATAATTTTAATACAAAAGTAATGCACAAGTAACTAAAATGATTAAGTAATTAAATATATTAATATTTTAACCATTTAGTTAATCTATATATTTTTGGTTTCTCTTAAATTGCACGGGTTTTTGACTTTTTAGACTCTTCTTCTCCCAAGTTTATTTTATTGTTTGTTTTTCCTTGTAATTGTTACAAATTTTCAGTTTAAATTTATTATAATATTTCAGTGTCAATTTAATCATTATAATTATAAATAAATATTGTTATAAAATTATTCACATATTTAAAATAAATATAATATTATTAAGTATTATAAATAAGATTGTTTTCCTTACTTCATTGTTAAAAACAACTAATATCATAAAATTATACCAAAACAGCATTGTTTTCCTTAATTTAATGAATACTTTCTTAAATTTAATATAAAACATTATTAAATTTATGTTTTATTCATTTCGCTCATAAGATCAATTAAGCTAATAATGGGAAATACAAGATAAATTAGATTTAATTATTTATAATTTTTAAAATCATTGATATTTAATTAAATGTGTATTCTCAACAAAGAACTCATTTGAAAGACATCCTATCTAATAAGAATGTGAAATTTTCGGTTGTAGTATGTAATTCCACTAAAATGTCAACACATAGAGCGACTAATTGGATTAATATCTTGTTACTCAACGAATTTAGAGTTTAGCTTATAATGTTGTTCTTCAAAAAGAAATATATACAACTAATACTCAAATGAAAAACGACATTTCTTTACTTTAATCAATAGATAATAGCTTGCAATGTTATTCTTCAAAAAGAAACATAAACAACTATTCATTTATTGTATTCTATAGAAATTGATATCCTAAGAACACAAAATAAATTGTGATAAAGAAATGATGAAGAAACAAATTTTTATTTGCTTAAAAAGCCTCCTCAAACATCATATTGTAAATTGCAATAATGATTCCCTTGAAAGATACATACGTAACTAATAAAAGTGCAAAATTTTCGGTTTTGTGCTAATTCCAATAAATTGTCAATGCATTGAGCATCTACATGGGCTAAGATCTCTTTCTTCAATTAATTTATAATTTAGGTTACAATGTTTCCTTCTTCAAAAAAAGAATCTCCTATTGATACTTAAAATACAAATATGATTTATTTACTTCAATCAGTAGAGATTTCTATTACATTACTACATTTCCTCGAGTTTGATGGTCCATATAATTAAAGATATGTATACATACCCAAATTTTGTATTAAATCTTTTATCTCAAAGATTTATATATTGAAGCATATCATCATCTCTGATATCCAAAATTATCATTACTGCACTACATAGAGATTGATGATCCATATCATTAAAGATATGTATGCTTGGTTCATGTATAATTATAAAGAGTGCAATAAAGAAATTGCATAAAGATATGGACACTTGGTTCATGTATAATTCTGGATATCCAAAATTATCATTGTTATTGCGAGTTTAATATCTTAAGAATGGGTAACGAGAACACAATAGAGATTGTGATTTTTAACAAAGAGAAATCTTGAGGAAACAAAATTTTATTTGCTTCACCCCACTTCATTATTGCACTTCATAGAAATTAGTGAGTCATATCATTAAAGATGATACTTGATTCCTACACAATACATAAACTTTATATCCATTTTTTTCTCTCAATATTCATATATAATTCCTTATATGAAGCATATGATCATCATCTAAATACCCAAAATTGTTATTGGGGGTTTCATATATAATCCATCATGTTAGAAATTAAAATAATTTCAAATATTATTTAATAAAAATAAAGTGTACAAAAATAGAATATTTATATTTTTCTAATCAATGAATCATCAATGAACCCTAATCGAATTCACAATAAAATAATAAATCTCGCACCCTCACACCCTCCATCATTGTTGGTGCAACATAGAATATTGTATTTTAAAAATTAATTATATTTAAATTAAATTAAATTTATATTTTAATTTTTTTTAAACAAAAATTGGCCAATCCATTCGTTTGCCCACCTAAAGTATTATATTTATTTTCATTAATAAATAAAATAGGAATGAGAGCAACAAGTACATTTTACCATAAATAAATTACCAAATAAATTACCATAATTGTTAAATTTAATGTGATAATTTGCGTGTTTGTTAATTGAAATTTGGATTTAAAACATAGTTTACATGTGTTTAGACTATGCAATGTTGGAAGGTACATGAGCACTCACATGTTGAACTCAAGAAATTTAGAGTGTTATCATCTTCTCGTGGTGTGCCTTCCATTTATTATCCTCTTCCTTCCTTCAACCACAACACGTTTTATGTGGGAGCAAGAGCAACCCCATACGTGGACTTGTGTTGCTCCACAATTTGAGAGGCCTTACTCCGGTTAGCCATTGAAAGTGAAGCNTGATGTGTTGTGGGTAAACTATTTATTTGTTTTTACACTATATGTTTTCCAATTATTACATGATTGGCAGATATGTTAAAATATGGGAAATTTTGTGTCCTAAACTTGTTCATTAACACTCAATTACTATGTGATATTGAGTAAAACATATCTCAACAAGTATGAATCGTTACTCACCACATAAAACAAATGTTTTAAATTTTTGGTATATCAAAAATGCGTATCAGTTTTGACCGATATTTAAACAAAATGCCGATCTATATAAGTTTTGTGTGAGTTAGGTCGAATCTAACTTGTTTGATTTAGGAAAAAAAGATGAAGTTTTTAGAATATTTTCATTTTTTCGAATTAGGAGCAATATAAATTGAAAATGGTTAAAAACTATATATTTTCTCTATATTAATAATTTAATTTACTTTATTATTATAGTAAATATCTATTACATATATGGTATGCACGATACATATTCGATATACTGATGCAATGAACTTGTCTGATATATTGGCTAGTACCTATTTTTAAAACATTAAATAAAACTTGAAGGAGTATCAATATTTGATTAAATACTTTGGGAAAATTATAGGGTTTCATATTTTAATTAACACCAATTAATATAGTGAGTTTGTTTGGTTATATTTTTTAATAGTGAGGTGTGATGAGATGTGGTGAGGGGTGGAAAGATATGATGATCGTGAATTTTTAAATATGTTTGGTAAAACTGTTATATCATGATCGTGATTTATATAAAAATAGTAATATACCCATATATATAAAAAAATAATAAATATCATCAAATTTTAATTATTAGAATTAAGGGTAAATTAGTATTTTCTTAAATCGCGATGAGGGCACAAATGGTTTTAACAACTGTGATGAAATCGTGATTTTTTAGCAATGAATGCACGCAAATTTGCTTTTGTTTTGTGTACGTTTAAAAAATCACGATTTCAACATTTCACCGCACATCACCGCATTTTTTATATGAGAACCAAACAAACCCAATAACTCTACTAGAGAATGTAGTAGTATAGTATATATGCATAACTACTCAATTACTATGTTTTAAAATGACTTGTATATACTGATCATACCTTTAGTTTGTTTGAATAAAAGTATGTGAAATTGAGTGCTATTTTTAGAACATATTTGGTACACTACACTGCCGGATATATTGTCATAACACATTTTCAAAAATCTAAGAAATCATTCTCCATGTTTAGGTTTAATAGGTTTAGGTTTAGATTTAGATTTACCTGATACAAAATAAAATATTCAACATGTCCAAGACATGCTAGGATATGCGAGAAAAATATATTTCTAGGCATTCATAAAAATTCACATAGAGAAGAGAAGATATATGAATCAAAACCAAATTTCTAGCTTGAGATATATAATAAAATTCGATGGACCATGAGAGTATACGTGTAGCTCAATCCATAAAAGAAATGAATCACAATAAAAAGACTAGGTTAAGCCAATTACTCATTATATCACTCTCTTATAAACTATAATTATTGTACTTAAGTTAATTAACCAGTAAGTGTGAAGTGACATACCAGATGGTGTGGGTTTATCACCAAATTGTCTATTAGTGAAGAACATCTATATTGTCACCCAGTGATCTATCATGAAACCTTGGATAGAGACCTCTGAATTTATGAATGGGTAATCCTCGATGGTTGTAATAGAATCACAATTAGCCACATTCGGACGAGCTCCTTCTTTGTCTCATATTGTGCCATCTTTTGGTTCCCATATATCTTGTGGCTTGGGAATTACCTCCCTTGTGCTGCATGAATTCTAAGACCGCCATTGGATTCTCCATCACCCCATCCTTCTGGATAACAGACAACCGTCTAACATTTTTCAATGTTATGTACGGATTTCTCACATGTCTCACAATACAGTTGTGTAGAACGATCGCCAAAGTTGTTGGTTTTTATGTTGAATGACTCGACGTTCATCTATACTTCGAATAACAGAACATTGTGTTTCCTCTCGAACTATCCTTGAGTACACCTAATTCAATCATAGTTTAATACATGAGATATAAGCATATGTTATATGCCATCATCTAGCCCCATGAGAAATTGATGCAAGCGTTGCTCTTCTTGACGATTAGAATAGTCTTTGAGATAAAGACATTCACTATGGCCACAACAGCAAAAAAAATGGCCGTTCATAATGTTGAAGTTCGAACCATGACCTTTTAAGATGTCCAAAATATGTTGCCACTAAATCTCCTCCTTATCTACAAGTAGCGATGTCATGATTCAACTGATAGATTTGTGGTCCATTTCCCATGGAAAATCGTTTAAAAATATCATCCCACACTATATTTGATGATTCTATTGATTCAAAAGTAGATCGGACAGTTGACTCTAGTGTGTTTAGGATCCACCAACATGTCATAGAGTTTATCATACGCCATTCGTTAAAGATTTTGGTTCTGGAAACGGGTTTCATGATAGATCCGTCTGCGAATCCTAGTTTACATTTAGCGATGAGAGTACATCGCATGATAATTATCCATTCTTGGTAATTATCTCCTCGTAACACAACCGGATGAAGAACTTGTACGGTGTGCTCTCCGGGTGCAATTGTCCTATGCCCCATGATCCATGTCTAATGGGGCATGAACTCCCCCTGGATGAGATACTCTAGTGAATGAAGTCATCAAACCTAGTGAAAATACGAGATGAAACGGTGGGACATTGGGCTGCTGAATAGGAATATGCCCAAGCATGAAACCGATAGGAAAATTAACATTAGAATGTACCGATGATGAGTGATAGACCGATATGGATGATTCCAACACAATTGTTTCAGTTTTAGGCAAGGTGAAGAGTTCTACGAATACTTCGACTGTGACGTTGCTACTACGTTGAAAAGGAGGAAAAACCTCTGAGAAAGAGAACACAAACCCGCTGCCAACATCCACTGCCGATGTTGTTTGCCCCAATTCATCACATTTGCTCTGATACCATAATAGAATTTGATGAATGAATAATAGAGATATGAATTGTGTGCCAAACTCTTAAGTACCTCTCAGTTCATTTGTTTTCATTTATGGAAATTTTTTCCTCGTCTTCCTTCATCAAGCAGGATAACATAAGAGCGTAAGACTAAGTATCATTTAATATGTTTCACCACCCTCATCGCCCTAGGCTTTTTTTGGAGAAAAAACCACATGCCGAGTGAAAAATCATGATCCACATAAATGTTGCAATTGATTATCTTTTGGTTTCGGAAATCAACACAATGATTTATTGAACTGATTTATTGGATAATTTTGATTCATGTGAAGTGATAAAGATGATAATGTGGACTCCACAACAAGCATAATTCAACTTGGTTATTATATGGAGGACAAGAACTTACATGCTTGTTTTATTGAAAGAGATTGGTAAAAAAGTGCAACAACAATAAGCCCAGTGTTCTACTTTATCTGTGAAATGAGGTATTAACCACTGAACTCGTAACTTTGGTAAGTGTATTGCTTGAGTGCTTGAAGTTGTGCTTGGTGTGTGTTTTGCTCCAGATATAGTTATAAGAATGAGAATGAAAGATGTTTTGTAGCTAACGATATAGTAGTTTTGATCTTTGATTTTTTCCTAGGAACTTAGACAATGATATTTGGTTTGGTTTTAATTTTTATTTTTGGTTTTGAGCTTTTGGAAAAAGAGCATTTTGTTGTATTGATTTCGGTAGTTTTTCTAAGAATACACTTTATAGACAAATAACAGGAAACTAGCCATTTGAGTGAATGTAAGAAATCTAGTTGTTCAGGAAGATTAAGGTTAGTGGAATTCTTTGATGGGTTAGTCCTAGGTCCAAAGCATCCATTTGTTTTTTTCCTTCGGCCCATGTTTGCTTACTTCATCTTTCTTTAGCCAATGTTATATCTTCCTCTCCTTTGCATATGTCGTGATTTCTACAAATAACTAACTATCTTGTGCATGGGAGATAAAATGGAGCAGGGTCACTTCATCAACATTTAGCACTCCTCCTTAATAAGTTGATTCATTCTCTCCTCAATTTCATGAGTTTTTGGTTTCTCTTGTAATCCCATAAGTTTCTTGAGTAAGCAAAATTGTCTAGGGCACAATAATTTAGTCAATGGATGAGCAATTTGTTCGTCTGAGGTGACTTGTTCTAGAGTTATCAATATTTATTCGACATAGTCCCTTAGCACATGGAATTTGACATTGATGTGCTTGCATTGTCTGAAAATGATCGGATTTTTTGTCATGAAAATAGCTGATTTATTGTAAATTTTTGTCTATCTTGACGTGTAGATCTGCAAAAATTTTTAGCATCCATATGGCATTGTTGCCCGCAGCTGCTGTAGCCATGTACTCTTCTTCGAATGATGATTGTCTCACTACTTCCTGCTTTCTGTTGTTCCAAGAGAAGATTGGTCCTCCAAATTTGAAGATGTATCAAGTGGATTTATAGTCTAAATAGTCCTCTACATAGTCACGGTCTACAAAATACTCGAGAGAGAGATTAATAGATTTTTTATGCACTAATCCCAAGTTTAATGCACTTTTTAAATACTTAAAGATTTTAATTGTTGCATCATAATGATTTTGGTGAGATTTAGCCATAAACCTGGATAGAGTGCTTAATGAGAACGTGATAGCATGTCTTGTGATTGAAAGGTACATCAAGGAGCCTACTATATTTCTGTAAGGTTTTATTTCTACTAGATTTTGTGGGTATGAGATAATCTAGTTTCCTTCATTAAGATTTGGATTATGTTTAGCATCTTGAGAGATTGGTACTAAAGCATGCTTTGCTTTTTCCAATATGTACTTCTAATTAAATTATTTGAGCATTTTGTTTGAGCTAGAAATATGTGTTCCTCAATTTGCAATACTTCTATTCCTAAAAAATATCTCAATTCTCCTTGGTCTCACATCTCAAAGGTTTGCATTAATCGTTAATTTTGTTGCATGATCAATTCTTCAATGTTGCTTGTGAGCATAATGTCATTCACATATAAAGAGATTATTACCTTTCATTGTTTTTCTGAATCTAAAATGTAAAGTGTTATCATTTTTGCTTCTATTGAAACTTTGATTCTGAAAATAATTGTCTAGTTTACTATACCACTCTGCAGGGTTTGCTTGAGTCCGTAGAGTGCTTAATGAAATAGGAGTAATTTATTTTATTATCCTCCTTGTATGAAACATTGCGGCTGCTCGATGTACACTTCCTCTTGTAAAGTTTCATTTAAAAAGGTTGACTTTACATCTAAATGTTACAATTTCCAATTTTTGCATGCTGCTAATCCTATAATTAACTTGATTGAGTCCAACCTTGCAACAATGGATAACGTTTCAGTGTAGTCTATTCTTTCTCTCTGACAATGCATTTTTGCAACCAATCGTGCTTTGAGTTTATTTACCGATCCATCAGGATTTAATTTTGTCCTAAATACCCAAATAACTTCATTATTTTTTTCTTTTCAGGTCTTTCAACCAAGCTCCTTGTCTAATTTTTTTCAATGACTTTCAGTTCATCTTTCATGGTTTGTGACCATCCAGGATGTTAAAGTACCTTGATGATAGTTTTAGATTCTTTTACGCTCATACATTTTTTATAGACTTCTTTCAAACTTTTGAGACTTTGCTTTGGAGGAGTTTCTTCTTTCAAGTCACTGCATTTTTGTGGTTTCAATTAAATATCCACTATAGTTGCATTGTTTTCAGTGGTTTCATTTCCCGAGTCTTCACATTATTGAACTATTGTGTTTTCTTCTATTGATTTATCATACTTTTAATGATTTGATTCTCCTTACCCTCTTTTCATGTTTGTTGAAATTTCATTTTCTGAACCTTCATATGAGCAAATTGTTGTGTTTTCTTCTTCAAGACATTGATTTTCTTTGAAAGAATCTTAAAGAGTTTTTGTGGAGCTTGATTCATACATATATGTTTCCTTTCTCTTCTTTCTATCTGTAGCATTGCAAATGATTCACTTTCTAAGAGATATGATTAATCAGTTTTTTATTTGTGCAATTTTTGTGGTTGTATTTCATGTTGAGCTCATGTACTATGTCTCTTCTTCTGTTATAGGATGTACATTATCTCTTGCCTCTTCTTGTGTTTCAGTGTTTGTTTTAATTTATGATTAGTTATGAATTTTGTGATCAACCTTTCCACTTACGTTTTCGGGGGTGATATTTTTGTCATACCCCTCATTCATACCATATAAAACAAGAGGTGCATGACACGACGTGCTTCTAAAAAGAAACACAAGGCATAAATCGTAGGATTTATTCTTTAATTTCATTTAAAATTTGTATATACAAAAGTAAACATACATATATCAACTAAGCTTCAAAACATTATACAACTACAATACAAAAACTATTATATAATACTCGGTGCTAAGCGGAAATCTTACAAAGTACATAGTTTCTTTTATACGTCGACAACTGATCTTCTACCCTTTAATATTCCTCTGAAGTACCTGTAGGGGGGAGTGATCATGAGTCTGAAATAAGTAAAAGTACGATGCAAATGAAACACACATATGTAAACAATCATAATATCACATAATGAAACAATAACAAATATGATAACACTTCATTTTTCTTTCAATTGTCATGTAAGGTCTGGTAATCCCTCTAAAACCATTGTTTTAGCATCACCATAGTTTCAGAGACCGTAATCGTATCCTACCGCACCTCAGAGATGGACAAGAAGCGCAACCAACTCATCAACATCTCTAAGATATAGTCATATCATATAATATAAGAGTTCTTTTCCACTTTATGGGCCGTACCCCATATTTTCCTCAACAAGCTAGCCTGCTCTTTAACAATAACCATGGTAAAACCATGTTGCTAGTGATGCGCGTCCACAAACATTCGATTTTTCAAATAAACAAGTCATAATTTACAAAAAACAGCATGTATTAAATGAAGTGCAGTTTGATACCCTATCACACCAGATCTATTTGGAGCGTCAATATTACCTTCAAAAATCATTTCAAAATTCCTAGTGTATGCTAACTCATGTTGCTACCATATGCAAAAAGAATCACGTTAATCAGAGCTCTCAAACGTTCCATAAAAATAATTGAATCCACTACATGTGACACTGCCGCAGATTAAAAACAGTTTTGCGACACTTTGGAAAATAGGGCATAAAATCGTATTCTGAAATCTTTCATGCACCAAAGATATTTTTACCAAAATATAGACTTAACAAGGAGTACAACCATATATGACTTTGCACAAAATAATATACCAAATGATACAAGAAAATTCACACATTTCACATAAGGACATAGATGCTAGAAAACTGTTTGTAGCTCATCTCAAACTCAATCATGCCACTTACCTCTAACTTTCTTCTTATTTCTAAACTTTTAAGTATTATTCCACATCTTAGAAGTCATTTCCTGATGAAAAACACAATACCCTTAACATTTACATCATAGGAACCTAAAATTGAACAATATTCCACCAAAACCAACATTTGTTCTTCCTTGATGTATTTTTCTCTTCTCTAGCTTCTACCTCTCGAAACTTTCATGAAAAATAGTCTATTTACCTCATAATATCTTCAAGATTATCTAAAGAACAGCCTACCACACGTGTGGTATCTTAGAGAAGTCAAAATTCTATCCAATCATACAATTACACCTATAGTTTTATTAAATTTGACTATAAAATAATGCCTCTAATCAATATTAGTTACTCTTAGTTTCCTTCATCCTTTGTAAAATAGATCAAAGTCTAAGGATATGTAATATATATATCAAGAAATTTAATAAATTCTATCAACATAACATTGTAATCATAATTTAGATATACATATTTCTTCACACTAACCCTTGTAATTTTTATTTTTCTTGTCATACTATGTAGAGTCTCACAATTTTCTTTCTCAATTTCCCATGTGGGAAAAGTAGAAAAAATTGTTCCTTTGCTATTTACAGCCTCTTCAAAGCTTTATGATTCCCTTTTGTTACAAATTCAATTTTCGTTTCATCTAAGACAACATCTCGGCTTAGAACAATTTTATTTTCTTCTTAAATCTAGAATCATGTATCATTTAGTGAAATCACCATATCCCATACGTATCCCTTTCTTTGCCTTTTTGTCAAACTTATTTCTTTTTTTTTGGTACATGCACATAACATAAGCTTCCAAAGTTCTTTAGGTGTTCCACATTTGGTATTCTGTTATGCCAAAGCACAAACAAAGTTTTGTAGGATTATGTGTCATTGTTGGTAATTGGTTTAATAGGTAGATTGCCGTGTTGTTGCTTCTACCTAATACTTTGTTGATACCTCCTTTTCATACATTAAGCATCTAATTATATCCATTATAGTTCGGTTTCTTCTCAGACTTCTCTCACTTATTCCATTTTGTTGCTCTATGTAGGGGACTGTAAACTGATGTATAATGCCTTCTTGATTACAAATTTCAGACAACTCCACATATGTGTACTCTCATGTGTTATCTGTCGTTATGCACTCAATTCTTTCAACGCTTTGATTCTCAACAAGACTTTGAATTTTTTGAAACAACTTAGCACTTCAAATTTGTTAGTGATAAAATAAATCCAACAATACTTGCTATAATTGTTGTGGTTAGAAAACAAGGGGTATCAACAGTCGTCCGTTCGTAATAAAACGAACTCGATTTGAATTTATTTAAATGGGGGAAACGATTGAATATGGAAGGAAAAGCTAGGCACAACGATTTAGAGTAGAAAACCCCTCGGATGAAGGGAAAAAACCACCTGACTAAGAGTAGAAAATGATCTTAGCCGATTCATTAATCAAACAGTTCATTACAGATAGAAAGC
Source organism: Utricularia reniformis (assembly GCA_009725065.1). NCBI lineage: Eukaryota > Viridiplantae > Streptophyta > Magnoliopsida > Lamiales > Lentibulariaceae > Utricularia > Utricularia reniformis. The sequence continues at coordinate 97,173 of RWGZ01001415.1, forward strand.
TAGGCACACCTTATCATCTCCAGTATCTTATGCCTCCCTTTTATAGAGGTGTTAACATATTTTAATATTACAAAGATCTATTCGTAATCTCCTTTAATCACATCAGTCGTCCTCGAGCTGATTTGTATGACTTTTCGCCAAGCAAAAGTCGCGCCGCGCCTCCTAGAATAAATGGCGTAGCTGTTATTGACATTTCATCCCACCGATGTCAGAAGGACTGAAGCACAATTTGCGTGATCAGGACCAAAGCGTGGAAGGTGTTGTTGAGCCCGGAGCGCAAGATACATGGGCTGTAACCGTCTAGACCGATCCGATGGATCAGTCCCCGAAGCAATGGGTCATATGCAATATCGGCCTTCGGTCCCCGATCACTGAGTATGGGCTTTTGGGCCAAGCGGTCTCTCGGGTCCATCTATCCTTGTCGGGTCGAACATTTATTGAAAGTTAGATCTGGGGCCTTCAGGTTCGACTTCCATCTCTTGGGCCGGCCTAGCAAGGCTCGGGCCTAACCTGGTTCGGGGTACCAATATCCGAAGGTATCATCAATAATCTTCAACAAAAAATTAAAAATATTTGTTATCAATAAGGGTGGTTTTTTGAATTGGCCCATAATCACCGTGAAATAATTCTAAGTTTTGTTTTGCTTTCCAAATACTTAAGTTGAAAGGATGTACGCAGAACTTTCCAACCTAACATGTCTCACAAAACCCTAGGGAGCCATTAATTTCATGTAGTCCTACAATATGATTCTTTGTTAATTTTTTAATAGAATAAAAGTTGTGATGTCCAAGAAGCTTGTGCCATAAATTTGATGTTTCTGCCGCAGACATGTATATGGAGTTTATTATTTTCTAGATTCTTGACTAGAGAATAGAAATATTCTATTTTTCATTTGGATCTTCAATATTGTTTTTTTCCCATCAATGTTGTTATTTATCAATTCCAGTCATGAAACGTAATCTTGAGTTGTTTTTACATACGCTACCCTACACTTAGAAGGTATTGAGAAACTTTTAGGACATAAAACACCTCTTTGATGTATAGATTATCATTTTTTGTTTCTACTATAATTTGTTCAATCCCTTGAGCTAGATAGTTTCCATGAGCCACCATTATCTTTTTCCAAATATTGGTTTATATAATGTGAATAATAAGAAGTTGTTTGTTATATGGTTGATGCATCCACTGTCTAGCAACCATGTTCATTTTTTATTAAAATATGTTGTGGAAGCTAATAGTGAATCGCAACACCAGGAGTAAATGTCAATATTTTCTTTCTCATTAGTGATAAATGATAAACCATTTAAAGCTTTTTCTACATGGTCAATTTTTCTGGTATGTAACATTTCAGTAGCTCAATTTCATGATTTCTTGAGACATACTCTTTCAATGTGGTCGTTTTCTTTGTAAAATGTACATGTCTTTTTGGGATGCCAAAAACAATTTGCAGCAATGTGATTTTTCTGCTTGCAATAGGGATATGGTGGATAATGACCTTGTTTTCAGTTTTTGTATGAATTTTCTTTCGCTGAAACTTGCCTTGAATGCTATCTCATTTCTTTCCTTGCTTGCTCATGTTGTTTCCCTATGTTCATAGTTGTAGAGTGCATCAAATATCTAGTCAGGTGTGTACATTTTCATGCATCCAAGTCATTTTAAGGGATGTGATAGTCGAGTCAAAGGAGCTTGGTAAGACTGAAATGATTTTTTCCTTTATTAACCTTTTCACCAAACTTCGTTAGTTGTTTCAATATGTTGTTGAGGGTGTTAGACAGATTTGGGATGGATTCACCCAGCCTAAGTTCCAGATTATCAAGTAGATGCGACTAGTAAGTTATCTCTTGTTCAATCTTGTGTGCTAGGATAATATAAGCTTTAGACAAGATTTCTCATGCATTCATAGGTGTTTTGCAATCTATAACTAGATTATAAGCATCTCTCAGCACATAAAATTATCTTGTGTGCTGGAACCATATATCATTTTCTAGAATGTTCAGCGTCCTTAATTCCTTGCGTGGTCTACTGTTTTGTGTGGTTTTACCATCATTTTTCTCTGTATCGGTTAACATATTATCCTAGAATACGTCCATAGATCTTGATTCTGAAGGTATACATCTTACTTGCCCACACTCTATAATCTTCTCCTTTGAATGGTGGTGGAGGTAGTGAAGTGGAAAACATTTTCTTGAAATGCATTAGAAAATATGATTTTAAGCAAAGTGTATGCTTTGTAACTTACATCTTGTATTGATGTTTCTTGAATCTCATAGTTATCACCATGAAAGATGTTTTGTAGCTAATGATCTAGTAGCCTCGATTTTTTATCTTTGTCTACGAACTTGAGGCAATTATATCTGGTTTGGTATTGATTTTGGTTTTTGGTTTTGAAGCTTTGGAAGAAAAGTATTTTGCTGTATTGACAAATAACAGGAAACTAACCATTGGAGTGAATGTGAGAAATCTAGTCGTTGAGGGAGATTAATGTTAGTGGACTTCTTTGATAGGTGGGTCTTCATGTCCAAAACATCCTTTTTTTTCTTTTGGCCCAAATTTATTTACTTCCTCCTTCTTTGGTCCAAATTCTATCTTTCTCTTCCTTATTTGCATATGCCGTGATTTCTAGGTATAACTCATCATCTTGTACAGGGGATATCAAATGGAGCAAGGTCACTTAATCAACTAATGCAATTATATAATACATTCTTGAATCTATTTTCAAAATGAAAATCTGTGTATTCTATAGTGAATAATGATTTGTAAAATGAAAGATGTCTTTGTATCATATTATATATGATCATATGATAGATTCTGAATTTTGATACAATCTTAATTTAGTTTAATAAAAATGTTATAATAAATAAATATATATAATCGAAATGATCGATATACCAGTGGCATATTGATTGATATAAAAACATTACTTCATACATTAGTTTGTGTTTTGAATGTTGCATACAAAATTGCGGCGAAATTTCAATCATTTCACCGAAAATAATTTTAGTATAGAGCCAATTTTTTTAATAATCAACCATGATTATTAATATTATTTGAATTTAAGAATATTTTAACAATTTCATACTAAATTTATAATATATCAAATTTGAATAACTTATTTGAATTGAAGGACTAAAATTTATGTTTGAGTAAATTTGAAAGATAAAAAATGTATTTTCTATACATTAAAATTATATTAAGCAATCTAATAGAGAAGTAAAAATTGTAAGTACTGGTACAGTACTTCAAGTAGGCAACCGTATTGCTAGCATTCATGGTCTTGATGAAGTCATATAGTCGAATTTGAAGAATGTTCTAAACAAATAGAGAAGTTAGTATTTCATTAAATTCTAAAATAACAATCCATTGCTAAAAATATTGGTGCCCGTAAGTGAAAATATACACACCATTACCAACAGGCCACAACCATTGGCTCATGCCTTGAAACATTGGCAAAAAATCAGAAGAAGTGAGTGTCCTTCTTCAGAGAATCAGAATAGCTTTCAAGAACACTAACAATCTCATCAAAAGTAGGGCGTTTCTCAGGGTAACTTGACCAACATCGCGATATCAAATGAGCAAGAGTAGATGGACAAGATGAAGGCAATTCAGGCCTTAAATTCTGTACATAAACAACCACTTTTTTAGCAATGCATAGAATGATGTATTTGTACTTTAATTACCTTCTGGCTAACTGCAAATGCTGCTTGTTCTGGAGTCATATCATGAAATGGTGTCAAAGCAGTTAAAATCTCCCAAGTCACAATACCAAAACTGTACACATCAACTTTTTTTGTATGTTTTTTTTGTTGTATCATTTCAGGTGCCATCCATCTATAAGTTCCTGTAAAAAACCCTTTGTTTTTTATACCACTTCCTCTTTTAGATTGAGATTCTAAGCATGAAATCCCAAAGTCTGCTACTTTAACACACATATCTTGATCAAGAAGTAGATTTTCAGACTTGAGATCACGGTGGAGAATCCCTTGAGAATGAAGATATTGCATCCCATGAGCAATGTCTAAAGCTAACTTTATTACAATCTTGAGAGGAACAGAATATGGCTCTTGTTGATGTAAGAATTTTTTCAATGAACCACCAGGGTAATACTTAGTCATTATACACAAAACTGGATCTTTCTTACATGCACCAATGAACTACAAAGCAATAAAAAATAACTCATCATTTAAGACAAATAAAATACGCAAAATCCCAGAATAAGAAGAGAAAAAAGAGAAGCTTACTGAGATGATATTAGGGTGATTGAGCCTAATTAGAAGAGCAACTTCTGAAGTAAATTGCTTCTCAAGAATGTGAGCAAGCTGAGAATCTTCCTCAGGTTGGTTAATAAGCTTAATAGCCACATCTATGTTTTTATAGACACCTCTATAAATCCTGCTATATCTTCCTGAAGCAAATTTATTGCCTATATACAATTCAGACATATCAGCACTCCAATCTTCTTGTCCACCACATTTAATCGCTGCTCCAGAAAAAGCTAAGTACTTTGACCATGAAACACCTCTTTTATACTCACCTAAAGACAATCTTTTCTCCAGCTTTCTCGACATATTCGCTACTTGCTTCAAGTTCGACCACCCAAGTTTCTTCATTTTCCTTTACAAAATGTGAATGTTGGGAAGATGCGTTTGTTTATGAGCGGTGGAACAGCAAAGGAAAACATCGTCTCTTCACATGATGAAACGCGGAATTGAAGGTAAAACAAGCGGGAGCGGGACAGAGGAGGAGAACGTGGGAAGATCCTCTAAAGAGGAGACATGATGGCTGTCTGTCTACTGATTTGACTCAAGACCCCCTATTTGAACCTCTTATTTACCATTTTGCCATCATTTGGAATCATGTGTTTAAGTTTTAACGTACCCTTATTACAACCTCGTAATACTAATTTGCCATTTGTATTAAAGTGAACATTTTCAAATTTTCCGATATATGAAGGGCTAGTTAATATTAATGATTTCATATCAATTTTTTTAAATTTCAACAAAATTTGAACGAAAATCCATGAATTTTGGAAACTTTGATTTTGAATGAAATAAAATTATTTGGGCCGAAATTTGTGAAATTTGGCGATTTTATTGGATTTTGTCAATCGGAGTTATTTATTATTTTATTAACATATTGGTTGTTTGGTTCAACTTTTTAAAATTTGAGTATGGTGAAATATGATGATTGTTAATTTTTAAATGTGTTTAGTAAATTTATGTTATTATAATGATAATTTATTAAAATTACTAATATACTCTTATTTATAAATAATAATAAATATAATCATATTATTAATAGAAGTAAGACTACTGTCGTTTTAATTCGAATTCTAAATAAACCTATTATAAAACTCTAAAAAAGATATTTTGAATATTTAACTCATGAGATATTTCTTTCTTGATTTATAATATTGATTTTAAATAATAAATTTCAAATTTAACATGGCATTTTAATGATTTATAGTTAATTTTTAAGAAAGTTATAGTGGAAATTTTTATAATATTCAAAAATCAAATGAATTTGTAGTAGTGTGACCGAAATTTTCATGAAATTTCATTTTTCAGTTCTAATTAGAAATCTAAAATAGCTCGAATTTAAAACTTTGTTTCAAAATTAGTGTTCTAGAAGATGTAAGATGATCATTGTACATTGTAGTTTCTGCTATTTACGGGAAAAAATGAAGATAAGGTGCTTCCCAAATCCATATCGTGATCTACATTGCTACCATTCTTGAATTTAACAAGTTGGTACAATCTTCGAGTGCAAATCATACGATGTCGATGTTATACGATAGCATATATGTACATAACATTCAAACATTCAAACATCCAAATGACAATAGACTTACCAACCACCACTTACCGTTTGGGTGAAGTCTAGAGCAATGTTTGTTGTCATTCTTGAATCCATCGTATGCTCAATTGTCGAGCATTCTTTAATATACTCTTCTTGATCGATCGATCACTCATAGAAACCACTCTTCAATGTAGACCACTCAATACTCAACCGATTGCCTTACACGTGGAGTGGGTATGGATCCGACTTAATGGGTTACGAACCCATCAACGCATATGAGTTGATTGAATGGGTTAAGAACATTGTCGATCCATCAACTCATCAACAATACAGATTAGAAATTCCATTTAAATTATAATATAAAAAATTAAATATTATCAATACATTTACCCGTACTTATTTTGTAGGGTATGTCTATGCCCATCCCTACTTAGATGAATGAACCCATGACCTGGCTAGTAGTTTAATGAATGTTATTTGAATGTTCTAAAAGGGTACTATAGTAATTAGAATAAGGATAAGGGTATTAATGGAATAGGGAGATCACGTGGGTGGGTTGTCACATTTGGTGTGAGATTCCAAAAAGATGGGGTCCATGAATGTGCAGTACTCTGCCGTATGCAGCTTCCGTATACGGTCCGTTCCACTTGTGAATCATCACATCACCACTACTCATTACATTTTTAAATTAATTAATTTATAATTCAATGCCTTTCGAGGTTAATCAATTAAAGGCATGCTTTTAATTGATTTTTGATTCATTGCTAATTAATATGACAAAATGGTGAAACATCCCTAAGTTTTATTATTATTGTTAAATTTGATCCTATATATTTTAATAACATATTTAGTCTTCAATTTTTAATGTTTTGGTAAATTTGATACTCTAAGTTTGTAATATTTGATAAATCATATTCTCAAATTTGTAAAATTGATCCACAAATTTGATTTTGGCCAAATATCACAATTAACAAAATTTATTACTTTGGAAACTAATTATATCATACATACTAAATTTGTAAACTAATTTTATCAAAACTTACAAAAATTCGTCCAAAAGATCTTGATACTTTGAGGATCACAATTGTCAAAATCATAAACTTTGGAAATCAAAATTTTCGTGTCACCCAATTAATAACAAGATAACCGATCGAAATGAATACATGTTACTATTAACCAATTTGTTTATGTAAAAGATATTCCATCATGCGGTTATTTGGTGGAAATCATTATTGTTTAAGAGATATTGAACATGCATAAGACTAATAGTAAAATAGATATTACATCATACAATTAAATAACTAATCCGTTACACATTTAATTGATAATATCTAAATTTAAATCGATTACACGGTATATAAATTCCAAACGATATTAATCTAAACCGTATTAACCAATTAAATAAACGATACATAAACAACATATCATTAAGTATCGGTAAAGATGGTATTATTTGACACTACAAAAATGGCATGATGGTATCTTTTAGTAATTAAAACACAACTCTAGACTATAGTTTCAAGTTTCAACTATATTTTTGTGTCATTATTAGATTGGGTCTAAAATGAAGATATTTACAACCTAAATGATTTGCCCAAACCCAATTATAAAAAAAACAAAAGTGGGAACAAGAATATTTAGTTTCCCCTTTGGATAATTTCTTTCATGTGTTATGGTACAACAACACCGTGGTCGATCACATGGAGATGCCTATGACAACATCTTATCTCAAGGCCCCTACAATAATTGATCAATCAGTAAATTCTATTAGGGTTTCAAAATATATCTCATTAATCAAATCTTACCTCCTTGTACGATGATAAACTAAGCATATATTATGTGCACATTTTCAAAATGCATTTTGATTGGTGTAATACATTATCATAGTTTTTACATAATATTATCGCATTTATATTCTCATTTCAAGCATAATACATTTTTAAATTTCTTATTTGAATCCATAACGAGTTTGGAGGTCAGATTTGAAAATTAAAATTTATTTTTATTATTTAAATTACAAATGTTCCCTTCAAAACCTTACTTTCTTTCAATCATCGAACATCCTAACATTACTAACGTCGTTTCCTTCTAGTTCTCCCTGTTGGCTAATTGATTATTTGTGGGTGTTCGACATAAATGCAAGTTTCCATGTGCGTGTTCTTGCCGAAAGTGGTGATTTATCCTTAAGATCTACTTAATTATGGAGACAACTCATCGTGCTAGTTTCAAACAATATGGACAACGTGAAAATTAAATTTATTAAATATCCTTTATTGCATTTATTTTTTGTATTAAAAATATTTCAAATTAATTAAATTGAGTATAATCTTATTTTATAACTAAAGGGTAATAAAATCTTTTTTTATTTAAAATACATTATTTATCCAATTTTATACAGAACATCAGACAATCTCCAACCATGTCCGCTCGAGAATTTCATTCTCTCATTCACATCAGTTTTCTCTATGTACACATTACAATTCTTTAATTTTATAAATAACATTTATCTCATTCCTACAATAATGTCTGGATACTTATAATTTTTATTTTGTATATATCATCGTAATTATGTAAATACTAATTATTTGTAAAGATATTTTTATTGTATAAATCACATTTATATGTTAAATTAATATTGTGATTTTTCGAGTGCGAAACATTTTAAAAATTTGGCTAATTTGTTATTGCATTTTCGAAATTAAACTGTAATCCTTCGTTAAAAACTAAATAAATTATCGACTAAACCACTAATCCGGTAACCTAAACTGAATAAATTCGATGATTAATTGATCCGATTTTTTTTATGTAAAATCATAATTAAAAATTAATTAATCGAGCAGATTAAAACTAATAAATAAGTGAACCGATCATTTTCATACTTTGTACCAAGGAAGTCATACCGGTCGGTATCGCTCGTACTAGTCCAGATTGGTAAGAGTGATTTTTACGATATACCATTGGTATACCGACGATATATCAGAATATCGGTGTACCGGTCACGACCGATATTTACCAGTCACGACCCTAATACCCTAAACCGTAAACCCTAATACTATAAAAACTGTCACGACCCATTTCTAGGGTCATGTCAGCCAGCCATGATCAAGGTTGCCCGTTCAGCACCATGATCACGTAGTTGTTCCCCATCCCTTTATTTAACATTATGATCGTAACGTGGGACTGTCATCGCTACACTTTCCTAGGGTCGTGTTACTCAGCCATGATCGAAGTTGCTCGTTCGGCACCCTGATCACATAGCTGTTTCCTTCCTTATGTTTTTTTGGCGTCAAGGTCGTGACGTGGGACGGTGCCATTGCCTTGCGTCCAACGTTCCCCTTCGCTTGACCCTGGACGCTGGGACGGGGACCCTATTCCCAGCTTGAACGAGGGTCTCGCTTCCTGATGGTCGAGGGCGGTAACGATCAGCGTGTAACGAGGTTCCCGTAGCGTAGCATGACGGGCGACCGCGATCCTCGCTCAGGATCCAGCCTTCCCGTTACGTTGCGCACGTTCACCCGTCCTTCCGACTACGTTACCGGCCACGATCATCTATGCTGCCAAGTGTGCCAAGGCAAGGTTTTGTTGTGCCAAGTTTTACAAATGATTCTTGTTCATGCGTTACACTTAGAAATTTACACTAACGCACCTTCCTACGTACATACACACACACGCTTAGGCGGACAGGTAAGTCCATCATTTACTTCCGTCAAAATAAGCATCAAGGCCAAGGCAAGTCCAGGGGTGGGCAACTTTTGCTCAATGAGTTTCACTAGGATCGACCTCCGGAATCTCGCGACGTACATTAACGAACAATTCATGAGACGAGTCTCAGCAAGATAGCTAATTTCATTGCGAGAATTAAAACGTATTTTTGTGACACTTCGTCACCCGTCCCTTCCCAATTCCTTCCTCAAGTTCTTTTTCTTATTTTTGTGCTTCGTTCATTCACATGCGACTGGTTTCAGGTCGTTACTTCCATTCTTTGTCACCTAAGGTGACCATTAGTGGAGACCTCTACTAGGCGAGGCCTTTCTCATCCACGAATAATTCGCGTTGCCATTGGGGATTATCCTCGGCCGCGGTGCCCAATCCCGCTCTCCTAATCGGAGCTCATTGCATGTGATCATTAGACCGTTCTTTAACTTAGTTGTCCACTTTTAGGCTGGTCGTTAGGAGATACCGTTTAAGCAACTTTCACCAGGTAACCACCAGGGCTCCCTGATTGTTCGTTGGACTGGTCCTCCATGTTGCCAGGTCGTGGCACTGTAGGGGGTTGGCAAGGGACGTGCCTTGCAGTTGTGTGCGTGACATTCCTTCCTTAAGCTATCTTACCTTTCCTAGTTTCGTTTTGTCATCCTCTTTTTCCCCTTTTCTTATGTTTTCAGTTCCCCTTTTATAAGTTAGTGATTAGTGACTAAGGCTTGTCGGGTCGTTTTCCTTGGTGGCGCCCCTGCTGTTTCCAGCTTTATTTTCGCTCAAGTCTGGTGCTGTTCTGTCCCTGGCCAGGCTAGGGTGGTTCTGACCCGCTGCCTTACCGTTGTCTTCTAGTTTTTGTCCGCCGTTCGCCCCTACGTGCGGCGGTCAGTTAGGCGATGCCAGGCAGTTGATCAGATTTTGTCTCCCATGCTTCCTTGTGCCTGCCGCCCTCGCGCGGTCGGTCCGTTTCTTAGTGTCAGACAACGTTTGTTTCTGGTTTACGTTCATCGATCGGTCTTGTATGATGATCGGTCTTCTGCCTGTCCATCCTTCTCAAAATCTATTCGGATGACGGTTCTGATCGATGATGGTCTAGTTGATTCTAGTACCGTCATGATCGGATAATTGTTCTTGTGGTGATTAGTGTCCGAGTTTGAGTTTGACATTTTTCCTCTCTTTAGATTCTTTCGTCCCAAAAGAATTTCGTGTTTTACCTGATCGGAATAAACTTGGGTGGTCCTTCCTCATTTTGTCCTCCAATTCCCAAGTGGCTTCTTCTAATTGGCGTCCTTCCCATCTTACTTTTACATATGAGACGGAACCTCGGCGTGTAGGCCTTTCTTCCCGCATTAAGATTTGCGTCGCTCGTTCCTTATACGTGAGGTTGGGTTGTATTTCCAGTAGTACGGGGTCGATCACGTGTTCCGGGTCCGCTACGTACTTCCGAAGTTGTGATACATGGAACACGTTATGGATTGCCACCAGAGCGGTTGGCAACCTTAAACGATACGCCACGGTGCCAATACGTTCTGTTATGTGGTATGGTCCTACGTACCGTGGACTTAGTTTTCCCGTGCCTTTGACCCTTACCACTCCTTGGCTGGGTGAGATTCTTAAGAACGCTAGATCTCCTTTGTTAAACTCTAAGGGTCTTCTCTTCTTATCGGCCCAACTTTTCTATCGATCTTGTGTTGTTTTGAGTCTAGCTTTGATTATCCTTACTTTGATTTCTGCCTCTCGCACTAAGTCCAGTCCCAACAGTGCCCGCTCGCCCAAGTCGTCCCAGTTGGTTGTTGTGCGGCATCTTCGTCCGTATAGTGCCTCGTAGGGTCCCATGCTTAAACTTGAATGATAGCTGTTGTTATACGCGAATTCTGCAAGATATAAATGATTTGCCCAACTTCCCTTGAACTCTAGGGCACATGCTCGTAATAGGTCTTCTAAAACCTGTATCGTCCTTTCGGATTGTCCGTCCGACTGGGGGTGGTGCGCTGAGCTCATATTGAGCTTCGTTCCAAGGGCCTGTTGCAGCGTTTTCCAAAATATGGAAATGAATTTCCCATCCCTATCTGAGACGATCGATCGGGGTATTTCGTGTAAGCGCACAATTCCTTCAAGATACGTCCTAGATAGTCGCTCCATACCCCACCCTGTAAAAATTGGTAAAAAGTGTGCTAATTTAGTTAAGCGATCTATTACCACCCATACTGCATCGGTGCCTCGTGGGGTTTTTGGCAATCGTGTCACAAAGTCCATGGTGATCGCTTCCCATTTCCATACCGGAATCTCTAGCAGCTGTAATAATCCTCCTGGCTTTTGGTGTTCGGCTTTCACTCTTTGACAGGTGAGACATCAGGAGACGAATGTGGCTATGTCCCTTTTCATACCTGGTCACCAAAATTGTGGCTTGATATCTTAGTACAACTTGGTCCCCCCCTGGATGCATGGCTAATCCGGTCTCGTGTGCTTCCTTGAGTATTTCTTTGAAAATTGTTTCCTCTTTGGGCACGCATGTCCGTCCCATGAAATCAATTAATCCGTCATGTCGTATTCGGAAATCAGGATGCCCCTCTTGCTGGCTTTTTCCATCCATGTGTCCCTTCGTGTCTTTGTTGTGCGTCTCGAATCTCCTTGAGTAGGTTTGGTTCTATGGTGATTGTTGCCAACCGTCCTTCGGTTTTTGTAAGGAGCTTTACTCCTAATTGCTTTAGTTCCTGGTCGGTCTGTTTTTGGAGTCCCGTTCCTGGTCGCTTCCTGCTCAAAGCGTCCGCTACCTGATTGGCTTTACCCGGGTGATAAAAGATTTCTACATCGTAGTCTTTTATCAACTCTAGTCATCTTCTTTGTCGCATATTTAATTCACTTTGCGTGAATATATATTTTAGACTTTGGTGATCCGAGTAGATCCAGCTCTTTGATCCGTACAGATAGTGTCGCCATAGTTTTAGTGCAAACACGACTGCGGCCAGCTCCAGGTCGTGGGTGGGATAATTCTGCTCGTGCCTTCGGAGTTGTCGGGAAGCGTACGCTATAATCCCTCTTTCCTGCATCAATACTGCGCCCAGTCCATCTCCGGAAGCGTCACAATAGATTTTGTAGTCCGTCCCTTCCTTGGGTAGCGTTAGAATCGGGGCCTGGGTCAAGCACTGCTTAAGTTTGTTGAAACTTTCTTGGCACTCTTCCCTCCACTCGAATGGGATGCCCTTTTGTGTTAGTCTCATCATTGGTTTGGAGATCCTTGAAAATCCTTGCACAAATCGCCGGTAGTATCCTGCCAAGCCCAGAAAACTCCTTACCTCCGTGACATTGCTTGGTGTAGGCCATTCCACTACGGCCTCTATTTTTCGCTGGTCCACGGAGATCCCCTCCTTATTGATTACATGGCCCAAAAACGCAACTTCGTCCATCCAAAACTCGCATTTTGAGAGTTTGGCGTAGAGCTGATTTTCTCTCAAAGTTTGTAGTACCGTCCTAAGGTGCGCCTCGTGACTATGTCGGTCCTTAGAGTAAACGAAGATGTCGTCGATGAAAATCACCACGAACTTGTCCAAAAAAGGTGGGAACACCCGATTCATAAGGTCCATGAAGGCGGCTGGCGCATTCGTTAGTCCAAATGGCAACACTTTAAATTCATAATGTCCATAGCGTGTCCGAAAGGCTGTTTTGGGCACGTATTCTTCCTTGATCTTTAGCTGGTGGTAACGAGACCTTAGGTCTATTTTGGAGAACATTCCCGTGCCCTGTAGTTGATCAAACAAATCATCGAAATGGGGAAGCGGGTATCGGTTCTTTCTTATCACTTTGTTCAACTCCCGATAGTCCACGCAGAGTCTCATGGTCTCGTCTTTCTTTTTAATGAAGAGGATTGGACCTCCCCATGGCGAGACGCTAGGTCGCACAAACTTCTTCTCGACCAGCTCCGCTAATTACTCCTTTAATTCCCTTAGTTCCGCGGGCGCCATTCGGTATGGGGCTTTGGCTATTGGTCGTGCATCATCCATCAGTTCGATTTCAAATTCAATCTCCCTATCGGGCATGTCTCCTGGCAGCTCTTCTGGGAACACGTCCGGAAACTCTCGTACTATGGAAATGTTTTCCAGGGCTAGTTGGTCGCCTTGGGTAGTAGAGTATGCCAAGATCATACCCCGGTATTCAATGGCGTGGTTTTGGATCCTGTCCCCCTTAGCTCTTTTTCTTTCCTTTCTCATCTTTTGCCGTGTGTAATACCTGTGGTGGCCTGACTCGCTCGTGAATCCTACAGTTCGCTTTGCACAATCGATCACGGCGTGGTGTCTACTTAGCCAGTCTAGCCCCAATATTACCTCAATTCATTTTCTCCCGTTAGTGCCAATAAGTCCACTGGTAGCGTTCACCCCGCTATATTAATTGCTACTTCCTTAAATCTTGTATCGCAGATCATTACGTTTCCCCCTGGAGTTCGTATCTGGACGTTGGGCCTTAATGCCTCGCTAGCTAGTTGCTTCACGATCAGGCAATGCTTCGATATGAAGGAGTGTGTTGCCCCACAATCAAATAAGGTGCGAACCATTTGTTCATTGATAAAAGCTTTAACTGTGATCGTGTTGGCATCCAGTGCTGCCTGATCGTGGTTCACGCAGTAAACTCGGGCAGCGACCATGGTCATCTCATTTCGTGGCATCATCGGATTCCCTTGGTTCATCAGCTTCGTCTTCGCTGGGCACTCTCGAGAGAAGTGTCCTGGCAACCCACACCCGTAACACACATTAAGGCCGAGACGGCATTCCCCGAGATGGGTTTTGCCGCACTTTTGGCAGGCAGGGTACACCTTGCGTTCGGGGTTGGTTTTGCTGATTTTTCCCCCTCTATTCGTGGACATTCCTCTGCTTTCCTCCGTTCTTCCTCGCTTGCGTTCGGGGTTGGTCTTGCATCCTGTTCCTTTAGTTCAGCTTCCACTGTTAAGGCCGCCGCGTAGATATCGTTCACTTTGTCCGTGATGACGACCGACACTCTCTCCTTGATCCCCATTAGTAGTTCCCGTCGGAACTTAAGGACCTTCAGGTGTCTCATTTTATCCGTTTGGGAGTATCTAGATAACGCCTGGAATCTGGTGAAGTACGCCGAGACTCCTTCCTCATGTTTTTGGGTAATGGACTCAAAGTCCGCCATTTTCTGAAGTATTGCCACTTCTGGAATAAATCGAGCTTTGAATTCAGCAACGAACTCCTCCCATAGTAATTCTTCTTCTTCTTTTCTCCCCAACGATTCCCACAATTCAAAGGCTTCTCCCGCCATGAAATATGTTGCCAATCGTGCTATAATTTCCAATGGCGTACCTTGCAATCGCATACTGCGCTCCGTTTCCTTTATCCATGATTCCGCTTGGTCGTGCTCCCCTCCCGTGAACATGGGCACCAGTAATTTCTTCAGACGGCCGTGGTGCAGTCTCACCAGTTCGTCCTTTTCAATTCCCATTTCTGGGGCGTCCCATTCGTTCTCCTTTTCATTTGTTTATGATACTTTATCACTTGGGTTGGTGTTCCCCTTTGAACTTTGTATCTCCCTTCCAACTCTTCCTGTTAAGCTCGTTGCGGTTCGTGTTTTTCTTGGTGCCATCTCCCCTCTTTCCTGTAAGTGGGTTGGTCCAAAGTAGACTGACAGTTAGTAACTTTTCTTAAAACGTTCTCATACCTTAGCTTATGTGCTTTGTTCCTGAGGCTTTTCCTGGTTTACTTCTCCGTCGTGTCCCCCCTTTGTCCTTATGCACAGCGCTCCGATACCATAAAAACTGTCACGACCCGTTTCTAGGGTCGTGTCAGCCAACCATGATCAAGGTTGCCGTTCAGCACCCTGATCACGTAGTTGTTCCGCATCCCTTTATTTAACATTATGATCGTAACGTGAGACTGTCATCGCTACACGTTCCTAGGGTCGTGTTACTCAGCCATGCTCGAAGTTGCTCGTTCGGCACCCTGATCACATAGCTGTTTCCTTCCTTATGTTTTTTAGGCGTCAAGGTCGTGACGTGGGAAGGTGACACTGCCTTGTGTCCAACGTTCCCTTTCGATTGACCCTGGACGCTAGGACGGGGACCCGGCACAAGGATCCTGTCACTGGTCCCCGTTTATTCCAAGCCTGAACGAGGGTCTCGCTTCCTGATGGTCGAGGGCGGTAACGATCAGCGTGTAACGAGGTTCCCGTAGCGTAGCATGACGGGCGACCGCGATCCTCGCTCAGGATCCAGCCTTCCCGTTACATTGCGCCCGTTCACCCGTCCTTTCGACTACGTTACCGGCCACGATCATCTATGCTGTCAAGTGTGCCAAGGCAAGGTTTTATTGTGTCAAGTTTTACAAAACAGCTCAGCCCCTTTTTATTAAATGATTCTTGTTCATGCGTTATACTTAGAAATTTACACTAACGCACGTTCCTACGTACATACACACACACGCTTAGGCGGACAGGTAAGTCCATCATTTACTTCCGTCAAAATAAGCATCAGGGTCAAGGCAAGTCCAGGGGTGGGCAACTTTCGCTCAATGAGTTTCACCAGGATTGACCTCCGGAATCTCGCGACCTACATTAACGAACAATTCATGAGACGAGTCTCAGCAAGATAGCTAATTTCATTGCGAGAATTAAAACGTGTTTTTGTGACACTTCGTCACCCGTCCCTTCCCAATTCCTTCCTCAAGTTCTTTTTCTTATTTTTGTGCTTCGTTCATTCACATGCGACTGGTTTCAAGTCGTTACTTCCATTCTTCGTCACCTTAGGTGACCATTAGTGGCGACCTCTACTAGGTGAGGCCTTTCTCATCCGCGAATAATTTGCGTTGCCATTGGGGATTATCCTCGGCCACAGTGCCCAATCCCGCTCCCCTAATCGGAGCTCATTGCATTTGATCATTAGACCGTTCTTTAGCTTAGTTGTCCACTTTTAGGCTGGTCGTTAGGAGGTACCGTTTAAGCAACTTTCACCAGGTAACCACCAGGGCTCCCTGATTGTTCGTTGGACTGGTCCTCTATGTTGCCAGGTCGTGGCACGGTAGGGGGTCGGCAAGGGACGTGCCTTGCCGTTGTGTGCGTGACATTCTTCCTTAAACTATCTTACCTTTCCTAGTTTCGTTTTGCCCTCCTTTTTTTCCCCTTTTCTTATGTTTTCAGTTCCCCTTTTATAAGTTAGTGATTAGTGACTAAGGCTTGTCGGGTCGTTTTCCTTAGTGGCACCCCTGATGTTTCCAGCTTTATTTTCGTTCCAGTCTGGTGCTGTTCTGTCCCTGGCCAGGCTAGGGTGGTTCTGACCCACCGGCCTTACCGTTGTCTTCTAGTTTTTGTCCGCCGTTCGCCCCTACGTGCGGCGGTCAGTTAGGCGATGCCAGGCAATCAGGCAATTGATCAGATTTTGTCTCCCATGCTTCCTTCTGCTTGCGGCCCTCGCGCGATCGGTCCGTCACTTGGTGTCAAGCAACGTTCGTTTCTGGTTTACGTTCATCGATCGGTCTTGTATGATGATCGGTCTTCTACCTGTCCATCCTTCTCATAATCTATTCGGATGACGGTTCTGATCGATGATGGTCTAGTTTATTCTAGTACCGTCATGATCGGGTAATTGTTCTTGTGGTGATTAGTGTCCGAGTTTGAGTTTGACACCGATATATCAGAATATCGATGTACCGATCACGACCGATATTTACCGGTATGACTTCCATGCTTTGTACCGAACAATCACAACATTATAAAATTAATATATAAATAAGACAATTTTAAATTTCAAATTTTTTTTAAACTTTGAGATAAGAGAGTGGAAAACTCTTTTTTCTTTCAAGTGGGTAAGAAAGATAATTTATATGCCACCTAAGTGTCCTATTAGATTGGGCGTCAAGCGATAAAGATGACATCATTCACATTCTACAATTCAATTTCAATCAATCAACTACAAAACATTTGATGTATTTTTTATCTATAATCAAATTATAAAAATGCATAACATAGTCTAAATAACAAAATTTAACTGTTACCTATTAAGTTATAAACTAAAATCACTTGAAATAGTTCAATGAAGTTTAACCGAAAATAAAATAAAATAAAAATTACGAAGAACAATTTCGATCTATATCTCGATTGTGGTGATGGCCATGATATAACATCTATCTACCTGTATGAAAGGCAAGGCAAGGCAAGGCACACAAGTTGATCAAATAACCAAATATATCCGTTTTCGATTAAGTTAGAAAATCTCGCAATGAACAAACTAGATCGGTGTATTTTGACCTATAATAAAACATTAAGCAACACTTTAAACCTACATTTTGATCACTTGGAGATGGCCATGTTAGGTGTGGAGATCGATATTGATATCATCTCCTGGTGTGTTCAAGGCACAGACAATAACTGATCAAATAATAAATTTTACTAGTTTTCTATTACGTATCAAATCTAGCAAAAAATGAGCCGATATCCAGATCACACAACTTAAAGGCACTTGAACTAGTTCAGTGTCTTTTGACCAATAATAAAAAATTACACAAAACCGTTCCAACTTAGAAGCATCCGCATGTTCGAACCATATCGATTGACAAAATGAGGATAATAGAGATTAAAGTTTCCTTCTCAATCATCAAAAAATTTTTTTCTATCAAATGTAAGAACTTACTATAAAAGTGAATGGTTCAAATATTAGAATAAAAAAAGTATTGACTTACAAAATCCATCACCTTCATAGCTTTCCTAGTAGTATCCCACAAAAGATAAGACCCCCAAGCCATTTATTGGATACAAACCTGACCAAAACAAACAAAAAATTATTGAGCAGTTTATACACTGAAAAGAGAATGATAAATCAGCTACTAAAATTAAACTTGTGGTCAAGCATTCGAGCCCCATGTGTGTGTGTGTGTGTGTGCATGAGAAAGTACGAACATTCTATTGCAATCAGCACGATTTGAAAGGTCTACAGTCGTTTGCCATGCTAAATGTGTGGATGCTGCTGCTAAGAAAACGTAGAACGGGACACCTGCTCCATCATATAAGAAAAGGATTATTACTAAAAAAACTGAAAGAAAGGAAAAGAACACATACCGATATTCGCGTTGTAGCCGCTAACACCTAAGCTAGTAATACAAGCCAATCCAAAGACAGAAATCCATGGTTTAGTTGAATCGCCAAATCTCAGAGCTGTAGATTTCACACCCACTTTTAAATCATCTTCTTTATCCTGAATAATAATATATTTCACATTTTAGTACCTTCCAATTTGTTTATGATTGCAAGAAACAACCAAAAGCATAATCAATCCTATTGGCAAATTGCAATTTAAAAGGCAGTAATACTGGAATGAAAGTTCATCTACTGCATCTACAATCCCACTCATAATCGGAGATATGGTAGATAAATTTACCTGATGAGCATAAATTGTATCATATACGAGTGTCCAAAATACACCAGACGCATAAAGTGGGATAACCACTGGCAAATCAAGACTTCCTTTGACAGCAGCCCAACCAAGTAAAGCACCCCAGTTGAATGTCAAACCAAGAAAAGCTTGTGGCTGCATCACATTAATCCAGTTTTCTCAGCATAGTTAACATGAGCTGAAGTCCACAATGGTAAATAGAGGCAATAGTAACTCTATATGCAGAAATATAAAAAAATGGCTAGATATATGACAAGATATGTTTACCCAGTATGTCACTCTCTTCATAAGAGGGTATGAGAACACAAGAAGCAATGATGAAGCTCCCAAAACACGGCTGCAAATACTTTATTAGTCAAAACTAAATATCTTACATCAATGTGGATCCAGGATAGGGCATAAAAGGTATGAATGATTTCCTTTATTCAACGCGTCACTAACTCTCACTCAATGTAAACTGTTAAAACAGTTATTTTCGTAAATAAATAGTTCTGTGTCTTTGCAAGAGTACCTAAAGTTGTTTAATTGTAGAAGAATCCCTAGTCCCAAAAGCAACTGTGAACCAAGAAAACAAATCCCTTGAAATGGTTTTAGCACTCCACTAGCAATAGGTCTCCTCATGGTCCTTTGTACCTGTGCCAAATTACGCCATTAAAAGTGACAAGAATAAAGGCAAGTTTGAAAAATGATGAAGAAGTAACCAAAAAAGAGCAATGATCTGAACATGGAATCTAGGGATCACCGATGGTATACAAAATGCAAAATACAGCAAAAACAAAGTAATCATTTTACCACAATGTGGAGCTCGATAAGTACAATAAAACACAAAGAAACCATAAGCATTGGATAGTATATAGATATAAAACCATTATTTGCCTTAGCATCAATGTCCCTGTCAAGTAAATCGTTGATAGTGCACCCCGCACCACGCAGAAGGAATGAGCCAATGCCAAATAGCATAATCATCTTAGCATCAGGAAGGCTTCCTGGAGCTGCCGCCATTGTGATTGACCTTGAATCAGTAACACCATCTAAGTTAACATCCAACTAGAAGACCACATCACTTTCAATATGGATATTCAATGTTCATGCAAAAGGGAACACACAAAGCCCATTCCTTCGATTACTTAAGGCAACAAGGCACAGACAAAACAGTTCCTGCTCAAACACATATTTTTCAAGTAGCCGTAATGTTGATCTCAATGTTAAAAAATAAACTAGACAGCTTAAACTCAAGTTACACATATTTTTAGACTAGTATGAACATGATATAACTGAATTCCTAAACACCACCTTTAAAAAAGATAAAAAATGGAAACTACTTACCACACACCTGGCCAAGCTAGAAGCCATGTACCGATTGGCTTATCAAGCCGTGCCAAGTGCGCATAAGGGCGTGCTTTTTCTGGAAGATAAACATCTACCCACGACTGATTAGCTTCATTTTGACCCGAATTGTTTGAATTTTCTCCTTTTGGTTCAGATGCCGTACTGCAGAAGCCAGAATACTGAAGAAACTCATTGTATAAGCTCGTTGATCCAACCCAGTGGCTAGAACTTTTCCATTGACGTGTACGGTATAAAGTCCCTGAATTACAGAGAATATAAACCCGCGAGCGATTAAAAAGGAGACCACCAGAATTGTGTGGCAATGAAGACCAAAAACATACGCCTCCACCAGAGAGAAATTGATGTAGGTAACGAAGGCTCTTACGGCGTGCAGTGAGATGGGAAAGACGATGTAATGGCATTCTTATTGAGCATGAGCAAGGGTTTCTTCTACAGCCGCTCCAAGATATCACAAATTTTCAAAACTGGCCACATAATCGAATTAATTCATAAACAAAGATGAATGAGCACTGCTTATTTCACATGAACCCATCTCCAAAAGCAAAAGTTTGGCCTTTGGGCATGAATACCTATGAATATCATCGTTTCACGAATTCAGCACGACGAATAACTTGCAGTCAGTGATATTACACTTAAGAGCACAAAATCGCCAGAATATAGTAAAAGATATCCTCTTTGCTTTAAACCATTCAAGTATCAAACTCAAGCAAGCGTAGGATAATCAGAATCTGGGATTTGCGCTGAACTTCTCACCGTTCTAGCAGCCTCAATTTATTCCTCCACTGATCCAGTTTTTAATTTCTATTCCAAACAAACAACTTCATAATTTTTACTTAAACTATACATCAATCACTTATTTAACAATTGAAACACTTGGAAAAATTTTACACACAAATTACTGGAATCTATTGGTTAAGTTTTGAGTTTCATCCAACAAAGTTATAAAGGTTTGTTATCAATCCTAATGGGTATGAACTGTTTTTTCGATATACCATTCATGTACCGATGATATATCGGAATATCGATGTACTACTCATGATCGATATTTACCGGTATGATTTCTATGATATGATCTCATTTTTACCGAAACTAGTCAAACTCAAATCAAATTTGAATTCTCAACGAACAAGACCTGGAAACATTTTATTAATTCGATAATTGTGGATAAAAATGAAAACTAGTAAGTATAGAATGTGAATTATGTTAGTTTTGGTAATTTTTTTTAAAATGTATTAGTTTGAGAAGATATTAAAATTTGGGATACTTGGGATAACACCTCACACATGCATAAATAGAGACAGCAGCATGTAGAGTGTTAATTCGATAAATATCGAACCGAATTTCAATTATCGAATACTGAATAAGTCAAAAAAATAGGTACGGAATTGAATTTTTTTGATTCTGTAAATACCGAATTGTTTCGGTTTCGGAATTTACCGAAATACCGAATTTTCCGAAATTCAATCAAATTAAATAAAAAATAATCATAATAATATATTTAATTATATAATTAAATACAAAAATATTACTTTTAAATCAAACAAAGAGTTAAATTGAGTATTCAGTAAATTACCGAATTTCGAATTTTTTTACCGAACACCGAAATGACCAAAATTTAAAAATCGAATATTGAACCAGTTTCATAATTCGTTATCGATTCGGTAAAAAAATTCAATATACGGTTCAGTTTTTACTAAATAGTGATCACCCCTGGCAGCATGAATCCAAGAAGTACTTTGAAGAAAATTCAGCAGTGGCATTACTCTATCCTCTATCCAAAAGTCGATTTTTTGTTTTTGAATGAATTCTGTGTTCTAACCATCATGCCATTAAATCAAAGTAGCCAACGAGCGTTGAAATCTTGAAGCAAAAATCTGAAATATAAGGCATCATTAAATCGTATTTCGTTCTATATTATTTACATAGAGTAATTCCCAAGAGTGGTAATTGTGAATTTTTTGAGACATGGGTTGAATCATTGTTCTATGTAGTGTGTTGGATGCACTACTTGTGAGTTCTCGTCGGACGTACACTAGAAACAAAGCAGTGGCATAACCATCACCCGGAAGAAACACATTGAGCATTTCTCACCTTTGCTTATTTCGTTTTTTTGTACTGTTTATATATGGTTCTAGTAGTAGATCTCTGCAGAGCTCCGTAACTATTTCAATCGATTAATTTCTCGAGAAACCTATTAAATCAATCGTTTGGAGGAAGATGTTAAATCTTGTGTTATTTGGTTTGCTTTCAAATTAACACACTTGCATTAGTTTAGAATAACGTATAGGTTAAAAGTTACTTAGATAATTATCTCCATCAATCTTTAAAATATATTATACGTTATATAATATATAATGTATTTTAAAAACATAAACAAAACACTATTAACAATTTAAATTCTCATTATCAATTAAAAATGTATTATGTATTTTACCATTTTATACTATAATCTAAAATGATATATATTCTTGATTTTAGAAATTCATTTTACATTCTATTATATCATTTACATATATATTTTTATCTTAATAAATAATTTTTTAAGTTTCAAGGGTTAGGAGTTCTTCTCTCCCACGACATTTCTTTACCAAAGAAATGAAATCAAGGGTTTTTACGGATTTCGCTTCAAAATGGTTTGTTCTTCTTTTATTCTTTTTGATTTGTTTTTATTCTTAGTTATTGCACTAAGAAGTCATTAATTTGACATGGGTTAAAATAGAAATTGAGTTTTCAGGTTTTTTGTTTTGGGATGCAAAAATTTGATTTTTATTAATGTAAATTATTTGAGATTTTATTTCATATTTAACATAAGTGGCATTATAATATTTTGATTACTGTAAATTATTTGATATTCTACATTTTTACAGAACACTTTTTACATTAAACAGTTTAACATATTCATTCTAGAATACTACACAAATTCTGATTATGTATTTTCATTCTACATTCTAATT
The DNA here is from genome assembly GCA_009725065.1 of Utricularia reniformis. Taxonomy (NCBI): domain Eukaryota; kingdom Viridiplantae; phylum Streptophyta; class Magnoliopsida; order Lamiales; family Lentibulariaceae; genus Utricularia; species Utricularia reniformis. The sequence goes on from RWGZ01001415.1 coordinate 120,360, forward strand.
ATGAATTCTAATTCTATATTTTATAATTTGTACAGAACACACTCATAATTTTATATCATAAGTAACATGCACTCATAATTTACAACAAGTGGTATCGGAGCAGGTCACCTAGTTTAAAGATTAACTTTAGGTAAAGAATTAAGTTGGTAAATTAAGTCAGAAAATCATTATGATAGGGAGTTTATGAAAATGATGAAAATCAAAATTCTAGAAATAGTCGATCAAAGATGTGAATTAGAGTAGAGTTCCATGATCTTACTCTAATGCTCAATCTTCACATGTTAGTCATTATTGGATTTCTACAAAAACCCTTTTATTTGATGGTTCAATTATCATCATTGGAAAACTTGGATGTATTTTTTCTTGTAGCAAGATTTTCAAATTTATTCATGTATTTTGCAAGGTGATTAGTTACTGCTGATATGAATGAATTACTTATATCTCATGTAAAAGATGAAGTTGTAAGCATACATTTATGTGCCTTGTCAACTATTGAATTTGGTAAGATTTCTAGTTGAATGACTACAAAAGAAATGTAGAATAAACTTGAGGTGATTTATTAAGGAACTAAGAAAGTTAGAGAAACAAAGCCTAATATTCTCAGTCATGATTATGAAATGTTGAGAATTGAATTTAGTGAGAAATTAACAATCTTCATAAGTGTTTTAATACTCTAGTAAATGATATGCATGTGTTAGGAGATAATATATATCAAAAGTCAAAAAAAACCTTAAGTGATGTTCAAACTTCTATACAACATGCTATGCTATGGAAATGGATTCTATTCTGGTCACAAGGACCGGGGTATTAACAATCGCAGGTTCGAGATTATCGAAAATCAGTTTTATGATTTGTATTGTTTGTGGGACAATTTAATAGATGTAATTGAGCAAGAACTTAGCGATTTAATGTGGAAAAACCACTAAGAACATGGAATAAACCATAGGACTAAGAGTATGAATAATCTTAACCGATTTATTATCAAACAGTGAGATTACAATTCTGTATAGCTAGAAAAATGTCTAAGGAAAGACAACAAAGTGATGAGACCCGCAAAATGGACAATCAGAGACTTAATTGGGTTTACTTGGAGTAATGAAATTAGAAGGTTAATTGATGAAGGACTGAAGGGGACCATCAAGATGCTTTATTTTATTGATTTTAATTTAATTTAGGCCTAATTTACTAATAGAGAATTTAATGATAGAAGCGATGCGAGGATTCAACATACTCATAGGAATTTAAGAAGATAGAATTTCGAAAATGATATAGAGAGTATCAAAATGAAGATACCTTCATTTCTAGGGAAAAATGATCCACATATATACTTGGAATGAGAGGCTAGAGTTGAACATGTTTTTCATTGTAAAAGTTACACCGAATTGAAGAAAGTAAAACTTGTCGTTCTTGAGTTTACAGATTATGCAATTACATGGTGGGATAAATTGGTTTCGATGAGGAGAAGAGATTGTGAAAGACCAATTGAGACTTGAGAAGATATGAAGGTTATTATGAGAAAAAGATTTGTTCCATCTCACTACCATAGGGAATTATATAATAAGTTGCAAGGATTAATTCAAGGCTCAAAATCGGTTGAAGAATATTTTACATAAATGAAAGTTATCATGATTAGGGCGTATGTTGATGAAGATAGAGAAGCTACGATGGCACGATTCTTGCGAGGCCTCAATAAGTCAATTGCTAGAGTAGTTGATTTGCACCATTATGTTGAGACTGATGACATGTTGCATAGGGTGATTAAAGTGGAGAATCAACTCCGTCATAAGGTGTATTCTTGATCATATAAGATGACTACATTTAAAAACAAGTGGAAGAATGATTGGGAAAAAGAAGAAAATGATGATCTTAAGCTCAAACCAGAAATCTCGAAAGTAAAAGTCGTTTGTTCTTTTCAAAGGGATAAGCAATTTAAAGATCATAGTTCATCAAGAGATGAAGATATTCATTGTTTTAAGTGCCAAGGGAGAGTCCACATTGATTCAGAATATATGAATAAAAGGAGCACTATTTTGAAAGAAACATAAAATGACTTTGAAATTGATGAAACCATTTCGAAAGTCAAAAGTAAGTGAGAAGAAGACCAGTAGATGATGAATTACTGGTAGCAAGGAGTGCTGTGATTAATAATGACAAAGAGAATTATCAACAACGAGAAAACATATTTTATGTGGATTGTATTGTGAATGGAAAATGATGCATTGTGATTGTTGATGGTGGAAGTTGCACTAATGTTGCTACCAACATTTTGGTTGAAAAGTTGGCATTGCCAACTCAAAAACATACGCACCCTTACGAGTTTAAACGGTTCAATAAATGTATTGACGTTAAAGTAACCAAACAAGTATCAATCCAATTCCCTATTGAAAGATATGTAGATGAAGTTTTGTGTGATGTTGTTCAAATGCATGTGGGCCTCTTGGGCAGACAATGGCAATACGATCGGAATATCACACACGATGGATTTCCCAATGGATATTCAATTGCCATAAACACTGGGAAGATCACCATTGTTCCTTTGTCACCTCAACAAACATATGAAGATCAATTGAGAATAAAATGTAAACCCGATATAAAAAGAGAGATTTGTTGAAGGGAGAGAAAAAAGAAAGGGAAAAAATGAAAGTATAAGGATGAAGAAAAATAGAGATTTGTTGAAGAGAGAGAAAAAAGAAAGGGAGAGAATGAGAGTTTTACTATAGGGATGAAAGAAAAAAAATCAATCAAAATGAGAGAAATGAAAAGAAAAAGTATGTATATGCAAAAAATAGTGATGTGAGTAGAGCCTTGAGTGTGAAACGACAATTCTTTATACCGATGTATAAATATGTGTATCTTAATAGTCATGAACTTAACTCCAATCTGCCTAGTTTTGTTGTTTTTTTGTTGCAGGAATATAAGAGTTGTTTCCGGAAGATCATTCGGGGCCACCACCAATAAGGGGAATTGAATATCAAATTGACTTCATTCCTAGATTAGTGCGAGAGAGTTTGAGCGCTTGTGTTGTTTCAATTTTTCTAGTACCCAATGCAGATGGGTCATGGTGAATATGTACAGATTGTCGAACTACCAACAAAATCACTGTAACGTATCGCTATCTCATACCTCGTGCAGATGATATGCTATATGAATTACATGAATCGTGTTTGTTTTCTAAATTAGATTTGAGAAGTGGGTCCCATAAGATTATAATGAAAGAGGGTGAGAATTTTAAAACTACATTTAAAATTCAATTAGGTTTGTATGAATGGTTAGTTATGATATTTGGTCTAACTAATGCATCTAGTATTTTCATGCGACTAATGAACCATGTTTTGTGTGAAATTTTTGGGAAGTTTATAGTAGTTTACTTGGATCATATTGTTGTCTATAGCAATTCGTTAGAAGCACATATTGAGCATTTTCTTGACATTCTATCTATTTTGTGCCGTGAAAAATTGTATTGTAATTTTAAAGAATTTCTATTTTGCTCAAGTATAGTAACATATCTTAGTTCTGTTGTGAGTGCTGAAGGAATGGAACTTGATCATGAATGGATTAAGCAATTCGAGAGTGGCCTACACCTAATTCTGTTAAGGAAGTGAGTAGCTTCCATGATTTTGATGGAAAACAAGGAGCGGACCATGTACGTCAACTTCATGCCAAAATTCGACGTAAAATTGTGGAAGGAGAAAAGAAATATGCAAATGTTGAAAACAAAGGACTTAAACAAATGGTTTTTGATCCAGGAGATTGGGTTTGGGTATATACTCGAAAAGAACGATTTCCAGCAAAACAGAGATCGAAGTTACAACCTAAAGAAGATGGGCAATTCCAAGTAACTGCCCGAATAAACGGCAATTCCTACCGATTGGAACTTCCATGTAAGTATAATGTTAGTGCGACGTTATCTGACATGCCCTTTTTTATGATTATTCAGATTCGAGGACGAATCTTTTCGAGGAGAGGGAGAATGATGAGACCCGCAAAATGGACAATCGAAGACTTAATTGGTTTTACTTGGAGCGATGGAATCAGAAGATTAATTGATGATGGATTGAAGGGGGTCATCAAGATGCTTTATTTTATTCAGTTTAGTTTAATTTAGACTCAATTTACTTAATGTCTAAAGTTGGGCCGGGAATAAGATCCATTAGGTCAAAGTAGCTAGTTTTATTAGGTTTTGTTATAAAAAGCCTTTAGAACTCTAATTTAATGACTTTTGATTGATTTTGTGTGAGGGTCCCTCCTTAGGTTCTTTGATGAACTTTTCCAAACTTATCAAAATTTATCTTGTGGCGTTCGCGGGATTTTTCACTCACAATGAATTCTATATTCAGTGAGTGTGACACCTTATCATTCTTTTTATTTTAGTACAACTTTACGTTTGTTTCTTTTATTCTATATATTTTGCGGATTACGAGTTATCTAACTTTGGGGGTCACATCAATGTGTGAGTTACGTGTTATCTAATCTCGGGGGTCACATCAAAGTGAATAAATGAGCGATGTAGCTTACATGGGATGACATGCTCCGAAAATGTCATCTCGAACTTGTGGATTCATCTCTCTTATATAGATGTGGAGTTGGAACCGCCATGAAACCGTTCTAATAGATTAACTGTTGTCCGCTTCGTCAGTTTCTGCTCACTCGTAATCGCTGTTCTGATCAGAACGATCGGATGATCGGTCCCTGACTCTCAGGGGACCGATCCTTGCCTTATTCTTTCGTCTTGTTAGTCGTGCAGCCCATCGGGCCTAGCTTATCCTATCGCTAAGTTATAGTACATGTCATGCGTGAGTTTGTTTCTTGTCACATGGATCAGCCCAACATGCTTTGGGGCTTCACTTGTTCTGGGTACCTCGCCCCGAAGTCCTCATCAGATTCAATGACTACGAGTTTAGATCTTACGAATATTGAAACCAATTATAAACCTAATTGTAAAATTAGGTTTCAAAAAACCAACTCTAATACCCATGATTGATCCGGTCTTTAGGTTCGGACCGATTAGATCATACACACTATTCTTTAAAATCTCACCTCTAATTCTGCTCTAGGTTGATATAAGCAATGTTTTAAAAATCAGATTTAGCTGCTATATTACATGAGTTCGGTCATTAATATATCCAATATAAACATGATATATTAAGATATGTGGACTGTACTTCCAAACAACCTCTTTTATTAAATTTAATGAAAGAATCATAAGTTATGAGAACAAATAATAACGAGTGTTGTTTTTACAGACAAATGACTATGACTTGAAAATGATGATGAAAATATTGGAATCTTCTTGTCCAACTTTTCTGATGTCGTGTGCCATTTTGGTACTGCAATTTTTTGGCATCCAGCGATAATGGATTTCATAACTACATGAATCTGTCTATAAAATTGAAGTGACACAATTGGGTTCACAGTTGAAGTGCAGCCGTCCATGGAAATGGATCCAAGCTCTGTATTGTTTTACTTACTGCTGGTAATTCTCGCATCTTTTGTCTTTCTTTCATTAAAACCCAAGAAGAAGAAGCTTGGCCGGAGCTTCCTCTCATCGGCCATCTCCAATTTCTCAAGTTCCCCATCCATCGGACATACCAACATCTTTCTAGCAAGCTCGGCAGCCCAGTTTTCTCCCTCCGCCTCGGCACCCGTCGGTTGGTTGTCGTTTCCTCACCGGCGCTCGTAGAGGAATGCTTTGTTAAGAACGACATCGTTTTAGCAGGTCGCCCTCGTTTGCTCATCGGCAAGTATGTCGCTTACAACTTCACTACTCTTGTTGTCTCTTCGTACGGAGATCACTGGCGCAATCTCCGTCGCCTTACAACCGCTGAAGTTTTCTCCTCCGCCAGACTCGCGGTGTTCCGATGGATGAGAGAAGACGAA
>RWGZ01001416.1:0-63466 GCA_009725065.1 Utricularia reniformis
TTAAAGAATCAATCACTTCATAATTTTTAATTATTTTACATTATTCATTATATACTTTAAGGCGATATACAAATTTGTTAACCATAATTTAATGTTTTTTACAAATTTGTTAACCATAATGAACTTCCAAACTTTTTTTCATTTTTTGATTTTTATTGTTATAATTTTTGACTTGACGAGAGTTTTGTCACACATATATAATTTTTGTTATGTGATTGACATTAAGAAAATTTATTGATAGAATATTTTCATACATTTATCAGCTTCAAAATATTTTTCTTAAAAAAAATAGGTTATAGAACATGAACTTATAAAAAATATCATTTATCATTATATTTTTATTATTTGATAAATACTAATGACATAACAATATAACTTTTATGTTACTACGATACGTGACACGATTCAAGCTTCATGATACACAATTCTTTAGAGAATCTAGATAGATTCGTTAAGAATTCGTANTGTATTATAAACTTCAAACTTAAATGAAATACAATGTGTCCAATGTTTTTAGCTAAACACTTGTTGTTCGAAAAATTTAAAAATTTGATCTTAGAATTCAAGAATTATGCATAATATTCAAAAGATTATTGTTCCCTTATATTTTGATCAATTTTGATTATTTAGACTGGTTTTGAACTAGTTTTGGCTAACTAACTTAGTTACGATATTAGAATTGTTTTCATTTGATCGGATTGGTGTTGCCACTGATTCATAGTTTGATTGACAGGTCTTAATCAATTCCAATATGGAAAATAGATTATTGAATTAACGAAAAATCAATTGCTAACATATGAAAAACAAAAGTTAGCGTTCACATTTGTTTAACAATAACTAGAAATGTGCTTTTATAGCCTGCAAAATAAGAGAGTTGTATTTTCATCTTTGGATCAACATCTCTAATGCTAATTACAAAATGGGAAACACAACAAATCATTCTTTATAGTCTTGTTATGTAATAGCTACACGAGGTATTCCAATTTCATGAGTTAAATAAGCACCTCTGTCACTAAGACGTGAGCAATCTATTATTTCTATATCCCATAGATTCTCAAGCACCTCATCTTTAGGCAATCTTGCAATACTTTCACATTGGATGATCTTCAAGCACCGCAATGACTTCAGATTATCCAACACATTGCTTAATGAAATCAGCTTATGAAATCCTACAATGTGTAGCTTATGCAGTGAAGCAGGAAATATAACATCTGTGTTGCTTAGTAGTTCAAGTTCCGGAAATCCATAGCAAATAAACAACTCTTTGAGCTTGGTTAGACGATGCAGCTCCCACTGCTTCAATGGTTTCAACTTTGCACAGTTTTCTACTTGGAGTATTGATAAATTTGGAGGGAAGATAAAACTCGGAAAGTTGTTGAGTCGAGAGCAATTTTCTATAAAGAATGAAGAAAACGACTCCATGGATGACATATCAATTGGTAGAGACTCAAGAGATAGACAATTAGAAATATCAAGTGATTTGAGATTATGAGGCAAAACCTGTATATGCTTAATGTTCCTGCAGTAGCTTAGTTGTAGATCAACAAGGTGCTGAAATCTTGATAAATGTTGGAAGAGATTCTCAGATATCTTAAACTCCTCCCTGAGGATGATGTTTTCCAATAATATTGAGGAGCTGCTGTTGCTGCCAAATGGAATAGGATCTAGATTTTTACACTCGGATAAATAAAGTTTTTTTAAGCTACGAAGAAAACTCGTCGTCCCCCATGACTGCAAGGAATCACAACATACAATATGTAACTCTTCTAGATGAGAGATGTTGCTTGGTAAAGATTTCAGGGCATTCAATTTATTTACATATAAGATTTTGAGGTTTGGAGGAAGGCTATTTTCCGAAAAGCTTACCATTTTTTCGCAGTAAGAGATATTTAAGTGTCTAAATGACATGAGATTGCTTAATCCATTTGGAAGTGAAACAAGGCTATGACAACCACGAAGTTCAAGTTGTTCAATGTTGCAAGGTAGTTGCTGGTTTTCATTTCCAAAGTATCGTAGTTTTGGACATCCAACAACTGAGAGGCTCCTTAGATGGCTAAGATGTACGGTTGTAGTATCATCATCCCACAATGATTCCAACATATCGCAACTCGAAATATACAAAGTTTCTAGCGACGAGAAGGATTGCACAAGATGGCAAGGCAAGCAACGAAGACCAGATATTCGGTGCACTAAAAAAGAAATCAAAGAATCATTGCCATACACTCTTTGTAGTAAAACTTCACTGCATGTATCAAGTATCAGCTCTTTAAGTGAAGGGAAAAGCAATGGAGAAGTCATTTCTAAGTTTGCACAATTGCTTATTTCAAGCTTTTGAAGATGAGAGAACGGTCGGTCTGTATAACCCATGCAATGCGACCATTCTCTCAGTTTCGACATCCATTTAAGTACTAAAGTTTCAAGCTTTGAAAATGGAATAATTGCACCAGTTCCATAGAACTCTTGTCCAAGGTACGTGACCTCAGGCATTGATGTTATCTTCAGGTTTAAAAGGCATGGAAGTTGACCAAGAGATGGTAAGCATGTGCATTTCAAACAATCTGATATGGTTAAATCCGAAAGTGTGTTGTATGAACAACGATCAATCCATCCTGGAAATTTGTACCCATCAAAGCCTTCTATTATCAATGATCTCAACTCCTCGGGAGGTTGCAAACATTCAAGAACATCCTCTTCAAGGATCACATCAATACTTTCATTCTTTCTCTCCCATTTAAACACTAATTTGTGAAGTTTCTTTTTAGACTTTAGACATCCTTCGATACCATCTTTACCTCTAACATTCTGCAAATTATATATTTTCAGTGTACCACCCAAAACCTCCAAGTTCTGCAACTCTTTTAATCCGAAGCCTCCATCCTTACTTATACTCACTTGTGGAAATGTTTGCAGTTGAATTAACTTCCCAATCTCCATAGGAACATAAAAATGGTCATCAGTATCCGAGTTGTCAAGATGGCGTAGATTAGATAAGTTTCCCAAAATCTCCGGCAACGACTTGAAGTTGTAACACCCATTTATGGATAGAGTTTCTAAGAGAATAAGACGATCCAAGGAACGAGGCAATGAAACAATATTAGTCTTGGAGAGATTGAGATACCGTAAATGAATCAACTCACAAATCGAGCTTGGAATCTCTTCAATGTTATAGCCACTTAGAGATAAAACTCTTAATCTAAGCATTTGAGGCAATATGTTCGATAAAATCTTACTTGACATGAACATGCAATTCCACAAAGATGTATTTAGTTCAAGGGGCATTGACAGCAAAGTTCTTACCCCTTTTACCTCTTTGAAAGGTTTAAATTTAGTCAAAGTCTCATACTCTTGACGAAGAAAGGAAGTGTGTCGTGTCTTCTCTGGTAAATGATATCCTTGAGAATTTTCATTGTCCAAATGATAACATGTCCCACAAGACACAAATAGAGCCAAGTCATTCATAAGATCATGCATCACAAACGTTGATTTAATTTTACTAGAAGACCAAATGAAAGAATAATATAACAATTCATTAAAGCATTCAATTTTACCGAATAATTGGAAGAAAGACTTAGATACCAATTCATCAAAGCATTCAAGACCCCATTCTTCTTTAGTTTGCTTATCTTCGTGTTGTTCTAGTAATCCTTCTCCCATCCACAAAAGCACAAGCTCTTCCTTTTCAAAATAATAACCCTTAGGAAATAATGCACAATAAGCAAACAACTGCTTCAGATGTGGTTGAAGATCAAAATAACTTAATAGTAAAATAGGAAGGATGTCTTTTTCATGCAAATTCCATATACTGTTATGCAATACCTTCTCCCACTCTTTATTACTAGGCTTTTTCGAGCGTAGTATGCCACCAAGTGCCTTAGCTGCCAAAGGCAAACCTTTACACCTTTCTACCAGCTTGTTTCCAACATGTATGAGTTGTGGTTTGTCATCGAAAGATATTCTAGCATGGTGAAGCATCAGTTTTAAGCAATCATCCTTACTCAATTCCTCTAGATGAAAAGCAGCCTCATGAGGAGAGCTAACCAATTTTGCAACTTCATCATGACGAGTGGTTACTATAATTCTACTTCCAGGTAAACCCCGGAAAGGACACAACAGATTATCCAATTCAAGGTAATTTCTATTCCAAACATCATCCAAAACAATGAGGAACTTCTTGTTAACCAATTTTTTCTGTAGATTTGCCTGCAAGGCATCCAAGCCATTGAATTTAGTTGTTTCATTGGTTATATCCTCATATATTTTTCTTGTGATTGCAAACTTGTCAAACTCTTCAGAAACAGGTGCCAAAGCTCGTACATCAAATGATTTTTCGACATCTTTATCGAAGTAAACTGACTTAGCAAGAGTTGTTTTTCCGATTCCACCCATCCCAACTATAGAAATGACCAAAAGATCATTGTTCTCCCCATTTTTCTCAAATAACCTTCTCATGATTTCTTCTTTTTCTTTATCTCTTCCAAACACATGATCCTCTAGCAACAAGCTAGCTTTTGGTATACTTACAACTTGTCGTCTTTCGTTACCAGAACCTCCTCCGTTCTTATCAATCAAATTCAACTCAGTTCTTTGCTTAGATATCTCTTGCAGTCTACCAGTAATCTCATCAATTTTTGATACCATTTGGTTGTTAAAATTGATGGCATGAGGAGTATAGTTACTGCAACAATTACACAAAAGTTTTGATATTACCTTTCTCTCGTGCGGCTTCGGCTTCTCCTCTTGCGATTCATGCATTAAAGCTTCAATTTTGATCTCATCTAAAATATCATCCAAGTCATAAGCAACATCTCTAAGTCCTTCTAGCCATGATTTCACATGTACTTTATCTGTGAACTGTTTCTCCTCAGCATCTTCAATAACACCATTGATTTGAATCAAGCTTTGAGATAACACTTTGAATTGGCTTTTTACCCTCTTATGATTGGTAAATACCGCAATTGCCGTAGATGACACTTGCTGAATCAATAGATTAATAGCAGCAGAAAGAAAAATATCTCCAATACCAGACATTTTTGCTTATTGCTTATTCAAAATTTGCAGCACAATCCTCTTTAAATAAGTCAACATATGCTCGCTCTTACTCTCAAAAAAATATATAACAAATCCTCTCAAGCTAAACGCCAAAATACAATATTTATTGGGCGGGTCCCACTTATCTACCATAAATAAATAAAAGGAGGAAAAAATTTTATTAGCATTGTCAGAGTATACCTATTATTCTAATATCACTGACTAAATGAACCTAATTGTTTTGACAATGAACCAAAAAGTTTTTACTAGATAGCAGTACTTTTAATGTGATATAAACTAATTATATTTAATAATTATGTATTCTCATAAACGGATGATATTTTATTCTGTAGATTTCAATTTAATATATATATATTTAAAATTGTTAACTTATATGTAATTAGTGCATATAGATAATGATTTAGGTAATCGTCCTTCTAACTATATTACACCAACAAGGNGATTCATGCATTAAAGCTTCAATTTTGATCTCATCTAAAATATCATCCAAGTCATAAGCAACATCTCTAAGTCCTTCTAGCCATGATTTCACATGTACTTTATCTGTGAACTGTTTCTCCTCAGCATCTTCAATAACACCATTGATTTGAATCAAGCTTTGAGATAACACTTTGAATTGGCTTTGTACCCTCTTATGATTGGTAAATACCGCAATTGCCGTAGATGACACTTGCTGAATCAATAGATTAATAGCAGCAGAAAGAAAAATATCTCCAATACCAGACATTTTTGCTTATTGCTTATTCAAAATTTGCAGCACAATCCTCTTTAAATAAGTCAACATATGCTCGCTCTTACTCTCAAAAAAATATATAACAAATCCTCTCAAGCTAAACGCCAAAATACAATATTTATTGGGCGGGTCCCACTTATCTACCATAATTAAATAAAAGCATGTGATGACAACTGCATCTTTTAAATTAAATGATGTATCAATACATATCTCAATCATTGTACTAAAATATTCAAATTCCAATTTATCATTATTTTTTGCATTAGTAGTTGTGCATTAGTTTCAATAATTCATATTGACTGAACGTGTTTTTTGTATGTTTAGCTAAAAATCTAATATAAATTTTTTTAATTATATAAATATGAATAAAATTGGTTTTTTATTCCAAAACTACCCTAAAAATTATGTATAATGATTTCTTAAAAAAACCTTATCTCATTATAACTTTTATTTTAAAAATTTGATGTTGTATATGTAATAGACGTATGGACAAGTTTCTCACTTCCCTCTATGAATCGATTCAAAATGAGAATTGTTACAAATAAATGGATTTGAAATTGTTATTTTTAAAAGAATTAATTTCAATTATTTAGAACAAATAATCATAAAAGGGGTTTGGGTCTCAATATGAACAACTTTGTCGGCTATCAAATTCTAACGTTCCCATCATCATAACTATTTGTAATAAAAAACCGGGTGTGTCCACACACACATATTTTAAAAAAACTAGAATTAAAGAGTGTAAAAAACTATGCGGCACCGACTCTTCAATTTTTCACATTCTCCCGTGTCGAGTCGTGTCGGACTCTCCGACTCTTGACACAAAACGACGTCGTTTTGATTTCTTCTTTAATTTGATTTTTTATTCATAAAAAACGTATCTTATGTGCTTTCACGACTTTTTAATGTTGTCAATCTACTTGTGAATTCTTCGTGCAAGCGATGATGTACCGAAAAGTGGTTGTTTTTTGGAAGATGGTAGAATCGACGAACGATATTCATTTTTTTATAAGTTAAATCTTCGTATATAATAAATTGATAAATATTTGTAGTTTTAAACTTGACTTTATGCAACTTTCTACAAATTGTAACATTATTATTTTTAACTTTGCTTTTATTTAATAATCCGAGTCGAAAATCTGACTCTTATACTCTTACCGAGTCATGTCGAGTCGTACCGAGTCGGTCGGACTAGTAGATGACGCATAGGTAAAAAATGCGTATAAAAATTTCGGATGGGGAAAAGAACTTCAAATGTGACAGGAAAAGAGTAAAATAATAAACTAACAAATATCAATTAAGAATTGCATACTTTAAAAATATTTACATAAAAAAATGACGGAAACTAGTAATTCATTCGAATATATTTTGTGAACTATTTTGAAACTGCACATGTTAACTATACAATTTCTAAACTTCTTGAGCCGAGGTTATAATTTTTGGCCAAGGTTTGACAACATCCCCTCAACTTATTCGATGGGCAAGTTATTTCATCCAATATATGAAAATGTAAATATAATATAAGAATTCAACTAAAATCTATATCAATAACCCAACAAATTAAATTAAATACAATGTAAACAATCCAAGTTACTAAATTAGTTTACAGATGATCTTCTAATGATTATGTAACATAATTTATGTTAAGTTCAAATAAGTCTCAGACTTTTGAAAGTATGCTATTTTAACCCTCAATTATTCAAAAATTCACAAAATTGGTATTCAAAATTCACAAGTTATGCAAATTACACATTTGTAGTTTGAAAACCTATAGAAATTTGATTCTTAAAAATTGAGAATTATGCCTAATAATACAAAAGATTCTAGCTCTATGATGAACAATTTCGAACTTTCAAATTTATGTATATTCTAAATTATAAATATATAATTTGCATAATTTATCAACTTTAAAAATCAAATTTATCGCAATTTTTCAGCAGCTAAAAAACAAGCTGAATTTTGAGGTATAATTTGAGAAAATTGTGTTCTAAGTTGGTTAGAAGTGTATTTTGGTATTAAGGATGATTTTACAGCAAATATAGCTCAGTTGTGAAGGTTATAGATGAGAGAAATCATTAAGAAATCGAAGGTGAGTGGATGATTGAGAGAATCATGTAGATTAGATTTAATATGCATTCATGTTAATGCTATATGTTACGAATTTTGCTGTTAATTATAGTTATGTCGTATTATCGTGTTTTTTAAATGCTTGGAAACCTCTGTTTGTCTAGTTTCAATGGAATTTTATGTTTTATGGAAACCGAAAGCAGACCAATATGTTATTTTACTTTTTACAGAATAAATACAGTTTTATCGCTGCACACAAGATATCATGTTAAATGTATGTTTTCTCATGTTTAAATAGCTCTTTGGAAATAGGTCTCTTTTATCCATTTAAGAACACTTCATTAGCTTTCAAATGAGTTTTTTATATGATTTTTGGATATCATTTGAACTCTAAAAAACGTATGGATTACAGTGTAGACAGACTATTGTGAAGTTATTCATAAAGATTTCAGCATATGTATATGTTTATGTGATGTTATGTAAAAATTCGAGAGTTTGTGGACGCACAACTCTGACAACATGTGAGGAGCATGGTTTCAGTCATGTTATGATCTAGATCATCAATTTTAGTTATGTGATCACATCAGTTCAGATTATGTTAAGGAGTGAGTTATAGTTGAAAGTCCGAAATGTCGATGAATTGATCGTGTTTTCAATCCATTTCTGATACTAGGCGACCCATGATTTATGCTCCTTGATTATGGATGACGCGTCAAAAACAAGGATTAAAACAGGGGCTATGACAATTATGCTAGTAAATTTAACATGATAAGAACATCAATCTGCAAATTATGTGCTTATATTTATGTTTATGCTATGTTACTTGTTATATGATTATATTGTTTGTTTGTTTTCTTCACTCTCAATACCACTCAATGAAATAATGTATACATGTAATAAAGACGAACAATAGATTAGATGATGTCAAGATCGTATTAGAATAAGGAGCAGTTTTCCTTTTTTATTTTGTAAGAACTTTTGTTCGGTTTTATGTAGTATATATTCAAGCGAATTGGTATAAGACTATGTAAATTAGCTTGAGATGTGTATGAATGACCAAGTTTGTTAGGTTCCTATGTGTATTAAATAAAGATCCGTATTATAGTTTATGAAGAGTCTTTTGTTCTAATTTTTAGGCTACATCATCATGTCTTACTATTAAATAAATTAGATGTAATGTTAATACATTTGATCATAAGTTAATACGTTTGATTATATGTAGAAGACAATGTTTTCATACCCGACAGTATATCGCTGGTATACCATTAGATACATCACATATCGCTCGATACCGATATTTTTTTTTCGTACTACTCGGTTAGGATCGATTTCCGGGTTTTTTCTAGTCTGACCCTAAAAACTAAATAAATATTATTTTTTTGAAAAATAAAATAAAATAAAATTTGGTATCGTCCGATATACCGCTCATACTCTCATACAAGCCTGGATCAGTACGTGATCTGTTGAAACTTACCATTTTAGTAAAAAATTATCTTTATTCCTTTGCTCACTCTTTATTCCTTCGCTCATAAGTAGTTTATGATGTTAATGGGTAGGATTTGGGTCAAGTGTGGTCAAATTCACGCCTACTTCACCACTTATAACTTGAAATTCATGTGTGCCTCAAATCCACGTTGGGTTTGAATATTCAAATTTGTGCAATACCTTTGCAAATATCTGCCCACAACGAATAATTCAGCCCACGTAAAATTTCAAATAATAAAAAATAAAAATAATTTTTTTCATTTTTTCCGACAATATTTTTTTAATTTTATTAAAAATATTTAAAATAATAAGTAATACATATTATAAAATATATTGTTTTTATTTTTAAAACTGATAGTTATAAAGATACTTTAAAATAATGTAAATAAATATCAATTTTGAAAATGATAAAAATAGTACAAAATTGTTACAATTAAAAAATCTAAACTCAAAAAGTTCGTAAATATATTCTCTAATATCTATATATTTAATCTATAATATTAAAAGTATGTTGTTTGATTTTAATATTTGTTAATGTTTTTAAAAATCAATATTGTTTTTATTTGATCAAATGACCTTCCAAATTGTAAAAATATATCTAAATTTTAAATATAGTATAAATAACATATTTATATATTTAAAATTACATAAATAACACATTAATCTTTCGAATTTGATTACAAAAAATGGACGAAAAATCATCATTTTATAATCGATGTTCATTCATAAACATGTTTAAAATACACAATTTCTAAACTTTGGACATCGTTTTTACATTATACTTAAACGAAAATATTATGATAACACTAAAATACATTTATCCAAACAAACATAGTCTTATAATATTTTTAAGATAAATTTTTAGTATGATAATTTATAAATATAACAAATTTAATCATAATTACATATAATAAATACAAACATATTGACATATAAGATATTTAAAAATATTAGATATAAAAACTTTAAATATTATATTAAATTAGGCGGGTATGATGAGTATGTATGAGTTTGAGTAGAAATCCACGTCCACCCCGTCCACTGCGGGTTTATCATTTTTAAATCATTGTCTTCCCCGTACCCATCAAAAATCCAACATTCACGGATAGGATATGTATTGGGTTGAGTTTTTTTGTCATCCCTATAAAGACATGACAATATTTAATAAATAATTAAGTTTTAAACCCAATTTTTTTGTTTTTACATATGGGCAAAAATTATATTTTTTTAGTTTTATAGCAAATGACCAAGATTAAGCTAAATTTAACAGTAAATTCATTATAATTTATAATGGAAAGCTCTATGAACTCAATCGTGGGTCACCCAGCTCTTGTCATTAACTCATAATATAACACGTGAGGTTTTTGCTTCAGTAACGAAACTACATCGCTTATACTACATGCTAGCTTGTGCTCTTACCATAATGTGAATTTCTGCTTAGTCTACTCGAAGGTAGCATGGGTGGCGGTTTCTCTGACGAGACATTACCGCATCACTGATGCACTACCATCGGGGATATCTCTGGCCAAGGGAGCCTGATCCCGCTCCCTTGAGTCAAAGCTCTTGTGCGTGCATGTCATTAATATGGCATCGATAGAGCCGTACCATGGACTCTACACCAATCTTAATATGAGTTCAAGTTAGTTTCCTTATATTTAGGTTTTGTGATTCCCTTATTAAATTTCCTTCTTTTAACACTAAGTTCCTCTATTCGATGTCTTAGTTCACCATTGTCCAAGCGCCTAAGTCTCCTCACCCAACCTACTAAGCACACATATTTCCCGAGCAACTCGGTCGAACACACACACGATCATGGTGGGGGTATCACCGAGGGCTCAAGTCTTCCCACCCTACCTACCGAGCACACATCTTTACCGAGCAACTTGGTCGAGCGGATATTGTTCGATCATGGTAGGGATGTCACCGAGCCCCAAGTCTTCCCGCCCGACCTAACGAGCATACATCTTTACTGACCAACTCCATCAAGCGCATATTGTTTGAACATGGCGAAGATGTCACCGAGCGCCCTAGTTTTCTTGCCCGACCTACCGAGCACACATTTTTACCGAGCAACTATGCCGAGCACATATTGTTTGATCATGATAGGGATGTCACCCAACGTCCAAATCATCAATTATCAATTATCATGTACAACCTATCAATTATCATGAGAGGGCCTTCATAATAATTATATTATGAAGGCCCAGCCCAAAGCATCAATTATCATGTACAACCTTTTAATGCACGGAATAGTCAGTGGTGTACTCCTTCGAGGGGCCTTTTCGGTAAGCAAAATAATAAAAAAAATTAATTTTTTTATTTTAATAACAGTGAATATTGTTTTTTAATAAAATTATTAATTGTTAAATTTGTATACAAATATAGCAAACGTGGCACTTGAAAAATGAAATCAGATAGGGAAATAAATTAGGGGGCAATGAAGCACCCATCTAAATATTGAGGAGAATTTCCACAATGAGCATTATTAGAGATATCAATATTATAAATAAGCGTATTTTCAAAATTATTACAATACTAATCATTTTTTTTATTATATTATTATTTATTTACTTTATATTTCATATTGAATAATATAAAACTTTAAGGATTTATTTGCAAATTACACTTTAATTATTTCATTAGTATTAATAAAATCAAGTCTAGATTTGCATATTGATATTGTCCGGTGTTATTTATGTAATTATAATACCCCGGGGTTCATATGACGTGGCTAAATGATATTTTTGATCTTTTATTATATTTATTAAGAAATGTGATTTCGGGGTAGTCTCGCAATTTGGGCATATCAGACTCACGTATGAGGATTCTGATGGTGTTTTGAGCTGTTTTGAATGATTTTCGATCGGAAATGATGCCAGATGTATTTTCGTAATTTGGTACTTAGAGAGCTCATTGGCGACCTAAGACGATATTTTTTGCTATCTCCTAAGCATTTAGAGACAATGAACTAGTAAAGAATATTCACGGGTATTTTCTCGACATTACGTGTTACTAGTGTTCGATCGGGGTGCATTCTCAAAGTTCCGAGCGCTGTGACACTTATTCCGGTATAATTGGATATTTTCTAAGTAAGTTTGGTTAATTTGATTAAAATTAGGCTTTTGGACCTTAAGTTGATTTATTGGGCCGAGTTTTTTTATAAATACAAGACCCTAGGCCCCAAAAAAAGGTTCGGACTCTTGGCACGCTTCCCAAAGTTCCAATTTCGCGAGTTTATGACCAAATCGCGAGAACCTTACTCAAGCCCTTGACTCGCGACTTTTCGCTCAAAAAGTCGCGAAAGCATGTATGCATGGATGTAGTCGCGAGTTTTCGTCGCCTTGTCCTTCACTCACGACATATTGTTCCATCCGCGAGATTTTGCATGCAATAGTCGCGACACTATGTCGAAAAGTCGCGACCAGCACCCATTCGCGAGATTTCGTGCAAAAAGTCGCGACTCCCCCAATCTCGGGCGCGACGGAGTGGATTTGATCATTTTTCGTACCGTTTTCATTCGGATTATCATTATCCTTTGATTGTACTTGTATCTTTTCATTATCATAGTGAAAACCAAGGTAGAGCTTCGCTCTCACGAGGACGTAAGCTCACACATTGTGGGTCCAACCTCGTATATCGCTCGTGTCCCCACAATAATTGAAATCAAAATTATATAAGAAATTGACTGATCATAAACAAACGCTCTAAAATATTTTTAGACGAGATCACATATGAAATGGATCAACATCGGAGGAAACGTTCAATAAAGTAATTATGTTATTTTGTCGTAACAAAAGTTGAAGAACTTTATTTGTTTTGTATTGAAGAACTTATAGGCTTATGTGTTTTTATATATTTTGGATGACACATGATGTTTTGGTTTCGTTATTTTAGACTTTACTCGTATAAGATATCTTAAAATATTTTTAGCATCATAAACATTGAAAATTGTTTCATTTTCATCTTTATTATTAAATTATTTGTCGGGCTTGATATGAAATAATGAAATAACAATAATAATAAATATCAATTTTATTATAATTTATATATGATTGGACTTGATTTTATTAATACTAATGAAATGATAAAAATGTAATTTACAAATAAGTCCTTAAAGTTTATATTATTAATTATGAAATATAAAGTAAATAAATAATAATATAATAAAAAAAGACTTAATATTGTAATAGTTTTGATAAGATGCTTATTTAATATATTAGTATTACTTATAATGTTCATTGTGGAAATTCTTCTGAAATATTGTGTTCTGGTTGTGACAGGGGGGCCCGCGGCCGAACTACTCGATTTTTACTTCTTAAAAAATATGGTTTATAATTAATGAGAGAACACCCATATTGTAATTAAAATATAAAAAAATATTGTCAATGAACATTGAACAAAAAGAGTATATAATTTTTAATTTAAACGTCACCCAACATTTCATTAAATTTGTAATTACATTTTTAGAAAAATAACCTAATTTAGAGCTCCATTTTGCATTGATATATAATAATTGATAATGTATTTTTGCATTGTCAATTAAATTAGTTTTTGTAATTTAGTCAAATTTAGAATAAGAAAATTGCATAATTAATCACAAAATTACGAATTGTGTGAGGGGCATGCTATCAAACTTACGAAATTACAAGAATAACACCTAAAATTATCAATACCGTTTGATTTTTACCTTTGACATTCTAGCATTGGTTTTCCATAACTTGAAAATCGTTTGAAAATCTCTCACAAAGTACGCAAATAAGACCAGTTTGAAAAAATATATAAAATTTACCATTGATGTTTGAGAATTGTGTATAAAATATTAAAAATTTACGAGTTCATTAAAGTATCAATGATAAATGATATTGAAAACTTAAGGTATCTTATGTGTATTTAATTGAAGTTAGAGGACTACAAATACATATTTTTGCTCAAAAAATGTATCATACTTGCACTTTCGTAACTTGGATTGCATACGCTTTATACAACCCGTAAGTTGGGGGCCGTGGGCAAACATCACCCAATTTAGAATAGTAAAACCCGATTGTACCTGGTTTTGATTTAATGGGCTAGAAATTTAGTTTCAATTGTCATTCTTATAGATTGGATTACTCTTCTACTGTTGCAATTATTCGACTATTCAAAATTTTTAAAAATCAAATATTTAAATTTTACTTAGGAGTATATTTAAAAATAAAATAATTTATAATTTGAATTATATGAGTATTTACAAAAAGTATTTGTGCATGTTTGAAACAACATTTGAGAAATAGCGTTAATGTAAGATGACTGTATTATGCTAAGAGTAAACGTGATATAAGTGATCGTGATTTTAAAAATATTGTTTTTGAAACAACGGTGCAATGATTATTATGTAATAAAATGACTTTTTCCCTTACTTTATTTAATTGTGTATAACTTAAAAATCATATTTTATATTATTTCATGATAAACTAGTTATTTGAAAAACTATATTTTTAAAATATTGAATATATTTTAATAGTTTGAATATAAGAAGTTATTGATAAAAAATATCAAAAACAAAACATTTAAATTTTAATTTACTAAGGATAAAATTAATATTTTATATGTACATTCGGATGACCGTTAAAGTAATTGTGAATTTACGATTGTTTTCTATGATCATATAAATGTATTTATTATTAATGTTTGATTAATATGGAATAAAATACATATATTTGGTGGTGAGAAGAAGATGACTTGACGTGGTAAAATAAGCTATGTTGCACCAACAAGTGTGCGAGGTATGAGATTTGGGGTGCGAGATTCGATATTTTTTTACGAATCTGATTAGGTACGTTAAAGATAAATTGATTAAAATAATATAAATATATTATTTTTTTATAATTTACTCAATAATTCAATAATATTTCAAATCATTTCGATTATTGATATGATAGATTGTATAAAATTTCATAAAATGAATTAAAATATAGTTTTTTTTTCATTTTTTTAAATATTTACGTACTCGGTACGTATTATATGCACCCCACACCTGATACGCATATATCCGTTGCATGAATCCGAATGAATAGTGTATCATACAAAATAAGTAAGAAATGAAGCATTGAATAAAGAGAAAACCCTAGAGATAGTAGGTGTGGAACCCGGGAAAAATTGCAGTCTAACCGTATCAGAATTCTGATATAATATTTATAACATTTGTTTAAAAAGTGTTTTGATAATACCAATGACAACGAATTATATTAACAATATACCACTGATTTTATTTTGCTGTGATTTTTTTCTAATAAAAGTATTATTATCAATGTTACCACGATACGTGACACGATTTACGATTCATAGTGCGTAATTTTTTAGAGAATTCGGGAAGATTCGTTAATTTTATATTTATAATAATTATTTTAGTTATATAATTTATAATTTTTTATAAGTAAAAATAATCATAATTATTGATAAAATATATTTTAATCATTTTCAAATTATAAATATAAGATATAATAAATAATTTATCATCAAAATAAAAAACTAAAAATTGGTTAAAATTTAAAATTAATAAAATAATTAAAAATCGATAATAATTACATAACTTAGCAAATTTANCGGTAAGCAAAATAATAAAAAAAATTAATTTTTTTATTTTAATAACAGTGAATATTGTTTTTTAATAAAATTATTAATTGTTAAATTTGTATACAAATATAGCAAACGTGGCACTTGAAAAATGAAATCAGATAGGGAAATAAATTAGGGGGCAATGAAGCACCCATCTAAATATTGAGGAGAATTTCCACAATGAGCATTATTAGAGATATCAATATTATAAATAAGCGTATTTTCAAAATTATTACAATACTAATCATTTTTTTTATTATATTATTATTTATTTACTTTATATTTCATATTGAATAATATAAAACTTTAAGGATTTATTTGCAAATTACACTTTTATTATTTCATTAGTATTAATAAAATCAAGTCTAGATTTGCATATTGATATTGTCCGGTGTTATTTATGTAATTATAATACCCCCGGGGTTCATATGACGTGGTTAAATGATATTTTTTATCTTTTATTATATTTATTAAGAAATGTGATTTCGGGGTAGTCTCGCAATTTGGGCATGTCAGGCCCACGTATGAGGATTCTGATGATGTTTTGAGATGTTTTGGATGATTTTCGATCGGAAATGATGCCATATTATTTTCGTAATTTGGTACTCAGAGAGCTCATTGGCGACCTAAGACGATATTTTTTGCTATCTCCTAAGCATTTGGAGACAATGAACTGGTAAAGAATATTCACGGGTATTTTCTCGACATTACGTGTTACTAGTGTTCGATCGGGGTGCATTCTCGAAGTTCCGAGCGCTGTGACACTTATTCCGGTATAATTGGATATTTTCTAAGTAAGTTGGGCTAATTTGATTAAGATTAGGCTTTTGGACCTTAATTTGACTTATTGGACCGAGTTTTTTTATAAATATAAGACCCTAGATCCCAAAAAAAGGTTCGGACTCTTGGCACGCTTCCCAAAGTTCCAATTTTGCGAGAACCTTACTCAAGCCCTTGACTAAATAAAATCAAAGTTCCAATATATTTTATTTGATAAATAAAATATATTGTATATATAATTATAAACCATTAATAATAATACATATTAAAAATAATAATCACATCAAAATAAAATAAACCATTAATTCGTTATGAGTGGTATTATCAAAACACTTTTTAAACAAATGTTAAAAGTATTATGTCACATTCTAACAATGTTAAACTGCAATATTTCCCAAATGTAATGATACAGAGATTACGGACAACGAGGGCTGCTGTGCCTAAGACACTACGACATTTAGGCACGGGACGGTTTTTCTTTTTTAGTCAGCAAAAACTTTAGAAATACAAAAAATAAGTGTTATATTTAATCCAATTATAAAAATATACGTTAAAATGAGATTAAAAATCGCGATGAAGATGATATATTGAGTTTGTTTGATATAACTTTTTAAAATTGTAGTATGGTGAGGTGTGGTGAGGTGTGGTGAGATGTGGTGATCGTGATTTTTTAAGTGTGTTTAGTAAAATTATGATATCATTATCATGATTTTTGTAAAATACTATTACACCCTTTTTATGTTTAATATTAAAAACAAATAAATTACATATAATCTAATACAATTTAGTTCTAACTATGATTTCAAAAACATAGTTATAGTATTCTATTGAAATTAATTTATTCTATTCAAATTAATAAACATCATCCATATTATAAAAATGACAACAAATTTAACTTATTTGTGTCTATTCAATCTGGTTGCAATGATGGCATTTGCAATTTGATTTCTAATGGCATTCATACCTTCATCAGTGTCGTGTTCATCATATGTAATATCGTGTTCTTGTTCCCTTGAACTCTGTTATTCTGATTTAAAATGTGAACATGGTGTGGGTCATTCTTGTCAACCCGGCGAATGAAATTATGGATAGCCATAGTGGCAGACACAAGTGCAACTTGTGTCTTAATACTTGTGCATCTTCTAACAGATGTAACTCCATTGAACTTTATCCTCCACATGCATATTGTACGCTCGACAATGGATCGTAATTTAGAGTGTCGGTGATTGAATTCTTCATTTGGTCTATGGTAGTTAGGAGTTTTAAACTGAGCAAGATGCTAACGTATCCCTCGATATGGAGCAAGAAAGCCTGACATGTTTGGATATACAGAATCCACCAAATAATATTTTCCTGACACAAAGTATTAAGTTATTTGAGTATAATTACATAACTCACATCCAAATTAATTGTACATGTAGAAGGTATTGGAAACTTCATTTGTATATCACGTAAAGCCTCTTGCAATATTCGAGAATCATGTTGTGAACCTTCAGCACAAGCTATGCAATATGTTATGTTAAACTAAAAGTCAGAAACAACCATTACATTTTGAAATGGTTTTTCATCCCGCCCTATCCATGGACGTTTCTTATCATCTGGAATGCAAGCAGGTAAGTGTGTGCCATCAATGCACCCAATACAGTCCTATCAATATTGTTAAATATTAAAGAAAGTAAAATAATAACTACTTCAATGTATATAATAAAAAAGATACCTTGAAAAACAGCCAGAATAATGTGTCGTGTTCTATACTCGGTGGTGGTAGCATAGGATCTCGATACTGTTTTATAAAATCACAAGACATTTCTACACATGCTCGAAGAACAGTATGAAAAGATCGATGGATAGTGTATATAGACCTTGAAAATTTATTGTTACCGGACCACGTCGAGGTAAACCTGCTGGTTGCATCAAAAAATGTCCCTACAGAGTAATTCCTACCGATTGAATCAGAAAATCCAATTATCACATTTTGCCAACCTACTTTGTTTAGAAATGTCCCTGGTCTATTTTCTTTAATAACTTCTTGTGCACACAATTTAACAAATATCTCAATCAATCTTCTATCCCAATAAGCTGTGTTTCTAGAGTCATTTTGAGATTCTTCCATTCCTATGTATCAAAACATACACATTGCAATAACTAAAAAACAAAGAAAACTAATTTTCAAAATTATTTATCATTTCAAATGAGCATTCAAATAAAATAATCAAAACTTATATAAAACTATCTTTATATTGATAAAATCTATGCACTAATTTTATAACATAATTTATATTTAATAAAATAAATAATCAAAGTTACTGATTATCAAAATAAAGATCATATAAATCCATGTGATCTATTCTTTGAGTCACTGTAATCGAATCAAAGGAGCACATTCGGGAATTAGGAGAACATCCGGAAAAATAGGAGAAATCATTTGGCATAAGAACATAAATTAAAACATTTTCATCAATTATGTAGGAGAAAAATACAAAATTTTTCAAATAAATGAAAACAAACTCACAAAATTTATGGCCATGGGTAACAAACACACAAAAATGTAATCACAAGAATTATCAATGAAAAATGAAGTTTAAATCAAAACAATTGAAAGAAATTTTAGATCACATGTGCTGTGGGAAATTGACGGTAGAATGAGGAGAATGAGGGTTATGATAAAAATATTATTTATATAGTTGTAAAATGAATGACAATAAAATAAT
Source organism: Utricularia reniformis (assembly GCA_009725065.1). Lineage (NCBI taxonomy): Eukaryota > Viridiplantae > Streptophyta > Magnoliopsida > Lamiales > Lentibulariaceae > Utricularia > Utricularia reniformis. Next base: position 19,420 of record RWGZ01001416.1, read on the forward strand.
TTCCAAAATTACGATGATGATATAGTTGGTTTTCGCAGCGATTATCAAATCGTGATTTTTTAACGATGATAACATCACAAATATCCTTATATTTTGTGCATTTTTATAAAATCACAATCTCACGATCGCACCTCACCGCACCGCCATTCTTATTGGAATATCAAACAAACTCATTGAGAACTTGGGCTGCCTTGCCCGACCAGCTTCAATTGTCGGCAAAAGGGGGAGCGAATTCAGGAACACGCACACACCCCACTTGGTGTCTGTGTATCCATTTTACAATAATAGAGGCCATGCCTCTATTATTGTTACAATACGTTTGGAACAACGTTTGACAAATAGCACTAAGGTGATATGATTGTATTGTGCTGTGAGCTGAACTGATCGTGATTTAAAAAACTATTTTGAAATAACGGTGCAGTTATCGTGATTTCATAAAATGACTCTTTTGTCTTTATCTTTAATTAATTATGTATCACTTACAAATTATATTTTATATTTGATGAAAATTCTAGGACCAGACACCCTGTGACGGATAAGGCCCATTAACAACTGGGCCGATTCAAATGGTAGAAACGAACCCTTGCAGCCCACTTGTACACTTAACGAAGAGCGGCCCGATGTTCCACGAGAGGACCAAAGATAACCTTGGGCGAAATAAAGCGTTTTCTGGTGACTGGCTCCATGGTTCGGTCAGAACGGTTACAAACCCACGTTTTTCACGCTTCGGGCCTTCACAAGTTTACCGGGCCTCAGTCCCGATCACGCAGACCACGCCTCGGTCCCAACCTCGTTTTACATCGCGCGAAAACAACCTCTAACAAACCTGTCAGAGGCGGTTACAGAGCGTGATTTACACATGCCACTAACTCTATAAATGCAGAGTGCGACGACGGAAATAGCATGACATTTTGGACGCGTAAGAACAGACCGTTACCCTGCCGGAGTTCTTACTGCTTTCTATTCCCTTGTCATTTTCATTAAGCATCTGCTGTATTTTGTACGAATTATTTGATTAGTGAATAGGCTATGAGCGTAATTCGCTCTTAGTCAAGTGGTTTTCTCCCCAATTCCTGGGGTTTCCACTATAAATCGCCGTGTCCATTTATTGTTTCCAGTTCTAATCGTATTTCACATAAAAAACAAATCAAAACCTAGTTCGTCTGCTGACGAACCTGACGACTGTTGGTACCCCCTAAAAAGGGACCATAACAGTTTGGCGCCGTCCGTGGGGACGATTCTCTAATCCCATTTGAGTTTTCTACAAGGGATAGGACAATCAAAGGCATGGCGACTGGAACTTCGACAAATGATAATGACGTGCTTCCCGACAGTCTCCCAGCACCAACATTCACTTTGCAGGATCTGGAAGCTGTCGTCAGGAAGGTGGTACTAGAAATTACGTCGGAGAGAAGTGGAACAGAACCACATGCTGTTTCAAGCCATGTTCCCAAAAGTATAAGATACGAGAGTGATCCTGACGAGTGCAGTACTGATGATGAAGAAATCATCAGGTGTGGTGTAACAACGAGGAGGCCCAGATATCCGTCAACTCCTCCCCCCCGGCCAGGGCTCTAACTCCCGCTCCTGGAAATGACCAGGAGCAGATGCAGCGACGAATTGACGAGCTCACCAGGGAGTTGGAGAGCATGCGTGCGTTGAAGGATTGCGAACCTAATATGGGATGCAATCCTGGTTTATTCAACAGGGCCATGGAGGCCCCAATAAGGCGAAATAAGGATGATGACTGGTGGCATAATTTGCATGCGGTCCAACCATCGTCCCAACAATCTGAAGGCGTATTAGCCGCCTTGGGAGATTTGATGCTCCCCTTCTCTGAAGAGATCTGGGCAGCAGTCCCAGATCGGCATTATCGCAACCTCAAGGGGTTGTCGAAATTTCGTGGTGCCGGTGATCCGATCGATCACGTTGCCGATTTCGAGTTGCGCATGGGAACGGTTCGGGCTTCAGATTCACTAAAGTGCCGCATCTTCGAGGCATGATTACAAGGCGACGCCGGAACGTGGTTCAAAAATCTGCCAGCCCAATCGATACAGTCGTATGGCGGATTTATTCTGGCTTTCTCAGAGCAATTTGCTCCAAATGTAGGACTGCCCCGAAGCAGGCAGGAACTATATCAACTAAAATATATCCCGGCGAAAATGAGTCTTCGGCCTTCATGGAGAAATTCAATAGGACCGCCCGGGGTATCATGCTTGAGCTCCGGGATAAGATTGATATTTTACAGCAGGTCTTGGGACCGTGCAGCCTTTCGGCCAGCTTGATAAAGAGCCCACCATCCACCTTGGGGAAGTTTCTTCAGAAAATCAACAAGTATATTAAGGTGGATGAAGCGTTGAGGCTAGGCTATCGGAAACCTAGCTGGAATTCTGAGCCCGCAGGTGATCATAGGGTTTCCTACCCTAAGAAGCAGTCGCGAGAAGTAGCGGCTGTAGACGAGAAAGATATCCTCCCGAAGCAGGAGGACAATCAGGTGTATTGCGAGCTGCATCATAATCTCGATCATCCGACTTTGAAGTGCCCGCTGTTGAAAGAGACAGTAGCGGGAATGAATAAAGAAAAGCCCGACCGGAATGGTTAGAAGGGCAAGCGAGCGGAATCCCCCCGAAAGGGCCACCAAGGTAATGATCGTCACAGGCCAAGGGAAAGGGATAATCGGGGACAACTCCGAAATTATAATGATCGGACGGAGGACCGACGCTCTCCTCCTCCAGAGCAAGACAGAGACCAACACGGTCGAGAGAACCGTGGTCAGGGCCGAAGAAGAAGATGGCGGGGCCGTGGCGGCAGAGCCCCACAAAACGAGGGTGGAAGGCAGAAACAGGTTGCTCCTCCACCCGCTGAAATAGGTGCCCAACCTCCTCAAAATGAGGCGGCACCCCGAGAAGTAGCCGGAGATATTTATGTTATCTCCGGTGGTTTGAGGATAAATGAATCCTTCCGGGACCGAAAGAGAACCGCGCGCGGAGACTCCGCTGAGAGCTCGAGTCTGTGGCGCTGGTTAAATATGATCCAGCTGAGCGGTCCCCTCCCTTCGGGGAGCACATTACTTTCACTATGGCCGATCGGGAAGGGATTATCGATCCATGCGATGATCCCCTTACAGTCCCTGGAATCATCGAGAATCTTCGTGTCCACAGGATCTTAGTGGACACCGGGGCTTCGTGCAATCTAATGAAGCGCGAGGTCGCCGAAATATTGGGAGCTGCTGCTCATGACCTCCCGATCGCTAATATAACTGTTTGGTTGTTCGACCAAAGGAGTGTCATTCCATGCGGGAAGATTTTATTCACAGTCACCCTTAGAGAACCATCCAAGGACCGATCGGAGGATATGGAATTCATTGTCGTTGAAGTCGAATTGGCTTACAACGCCATTATCGGACGGACCGGCCTTATTAAGTTCGAGGCGGTCCCATCTACTTATCATATGATGCTCAAATTCCCCTCTATTCATGGAGTTATTTCTGTCAAGGGGGATCAGAAAGTAGCTAGACAATGCTACATGAGCTCGTGCCGAACATTGGCACCTATCAAAAGGGTCCGGGTCGATCTGCCGGAAGAACCGCCGCACCCGAGGCAAGCAATGGAACCCGTAGGGTTCAAGTTGATTAACCTGGTTGAGGATGACTCAACCAAAACAACTCGCATCGGGGCACACTTAGCCCCTGCTTTTGAAAAAGAACTGATCCACCTGCTGAGAAGCCACGTGGATATATTCGCATGGACCCCGGACAATGTTACGTGGATTGAACGATCCGATAGTGAACATCGGATCAACACCGAGCCTGGAACGAAGCCTGTTAGGCATAAAAGGAAACGCTATTCTCTCGAAAAAATCGAGATTATCCGAGCTGAGGTGAATAAATTGCTACGGTCGGGATTCATCAGAGCGATCCACTATACTGAATGGGTTGCAAACCCAGTAGTGGTCTCCAAACCATATGGGAAATGGCGAATGTGCATCGACTTTACCGATGTTAACAAAAGCTGTGAATCGGACTCTTTCCCTTTGCCGCATATCGACCGACTGGTAGACTTTGTGTTTGGTAGCACCATGATGAGTACCATGGATGCTTACTCTGGGTACCATTAGATCTTCCTTGCAGAAGAAGATCAGAAGAAGTCATCATTCATGACCGAAGATGGAGTTTACTGTTATGTAGTTATGCCATTCGGTTTCAAAAATGCTGGAGCAACATATCAAAGGTTGGTCAACAAAATCTTTAGAGAATTGATCGGTCATATAATGGAAGTTTATGTTGACGATATGATTGTTAAATCTATGAATGATGAAGACCACCTTTCTTATTTGTCTCGTTGTTTCGAAGTATGCCGAAAATATAAGCTTAAACTAAATCCAAACAAATGCTGCTTCGGGATCCGAAGCGGAAAATTTCTAGGATATTACATTTCAGAGAAAGACATAGAGGTTAATCCTGAAAAGGTGCAAGCTATAATTGATATGCAGCCTCCAAGAAACAAGAGAGAATTTCGGAGGCTTACTGGCCGACTCGCCGCACTAAGCAGGTTTATCTCAAAATCCACAGATCGGGCTCTACCTTTTTTCAGAGTGCTAAGAAAAGCAAGCCATGTAGATTGGACCGAAGAATGCGATCGAGTCTTCTCTGAGCTGAAGACTTATTTAAGCACTCCCCCGGTGATGGTGAGTCCAACTTGTGATGAACCTTTAGGGTTGTATCTTGTTGTATCATAAGTTGCCGTCAGCGCAGCTCTAGTGACCATCCGAGACGACATTCATAGACATGTTTATTATGTCAGCCGTTCTCTGGTATCAGATGAAACCAGATATTCCACCTTGGAGAAATTCATGCTAGCTTTGAAAAAAGCTGTATCCAAGCTGAAACATTATTTTGAGGGCCGAACGGTCTATGTTTATACGGATCAACCTCTGAAGGTGGTCTTTAAACAGAAGGATTTGAATGAGAGATTGGCAAAATGAGCTATCAAACTCAGCGCTATGTATCTGGAATTCATGCCCCGAATGGCGAACAAAGCTCAGGTCGTAGCGGACTTTGTGGTTGAAATGACCCGATCGGCCATATATCTTAACCAAGAGGATGATCGATGGACGATCCATGTAGATGGGTCGACCTTCGGGGGAAGAGGAGCTGGCATTACCTTAACAACAGTACAAGGTGACCTTATTCATTCCGCAGTCAAATTTTCCTTTGCTGGAACAAATAATGTGGTAGAATATGAGGCTGTGTTATCAGGAATGACCTTGGCTCGAAAAATGGGAGTTAGCAGAGTGCGAATGTTCTCAGACTCGAAGTTAGTAGTAGAACAGTTTGCAGGGAGATTTGAGACTCATGACCCGATGATGAAGCTATATTGTGCCAAATTTCTGGAATTATCCAAGAAATTCAGTGAGTTCTCTCTTGACCACGTGCCACGATAGCAAAATAAGGTTGCCGATGCACTCGCTAGATTGTCCGCATGCATACCTGACATAGAGCCAAACACTATTTCGGTCGAGATATCAGTGACCGAACAGTCTATTGAAGAGATAGGGGCTCTATGCCATGAACTCCAGGGCTTGAATATTAACGCTACTGAGTCTTCGGGGGAACCCAATTGGATGGACTCCTTTATTAAATACCTCTCAAACGGCTATCTCCCTGAAGACATGTCTGAAGCCAGAAAAATAGAAGTCCGGGCTAAGAGATTTATCTTGTTCGATGGACGCTTGTTTAAAAAGAGTTTTGAGGGCCCGCTTCTGCGCTACTTATCCCCTATTGAGGCTGAAGTCGTCATGATTTATGTTCATGAAGGGATATGCGACATTCATTCAGGGGCTCGATCTTTATACCACCGCATCATTAGAGCTGGATATTTTTGACCCACGTTGCTTGCAGATGCCAAGAAATATACTAAACGTTGTGCCATATGTCAATACCATGCTCCGATTCCGCAATTGCCTGGGGCTCCCTTATCGGTTACTCCACTGCCTTGTCCGTTTGACAGATGGAGGATTGATATCCTCAGACCTTTTCCTCGGTCAATAGGGCAAAGAAAATTTTGTATTGTAGCGGTGGAGTATTACTCGAAATGGATTGAAGTAGAAGCAGTGGCCATTATCTCAGAGAAGGTGGTCAAGCACTTCTTATGGAGAAATATCGTGAGTCGCTTTGGAGTTCCCCGAGCGTTCATATCAGATAATTGGACCAGTTCTGTGGAAAGAGCATACGGGATCTATGCACCAAATTGGGCATCATCCAAAATTTCTCGTCAGTAGCCCACCCCCAAACTAATGGACTTACGGAGGTATCTAACAATGTTATCCTGAAAGGATTGAAGACCAAGTTAGAAGATTTTGGAGGTAAATGGTCTGAGCAAATCTATGAGGTCCTATGGGCGTACCGAACTACACCTCGCTCAACAACCCAGGAATCACCATTCTCATTGGTGTATGGGATGGAAGCTGTTAGCCCGGTGGAGGTTGCCATCCGGTCACCTCGGATATCTCAGTATGATGAGCATATGAATGGTAAAAGGAGATTATTGGACCTCGAGATGATCGAAGAGAAGAGAGATGCAATTTATGCGCGGATGCGTGCTTATCAGCGAACTATGGAACGAGCCCATAATAAACGAGTCCTCCCAAGAGAATTCTTTGAAGGCGATCTCTTCCTCAGAAGCATTAAAGTGCAGAGGAACGTTGGAAAGCTAGACAGAAATTGGGAAGGACCGTATCAAATATCAAAGAAATTGGAATCAGATGCATATAAACTTGAGACATTGGATGGTATAGAGGTCCCCCGAACTTGGAATGTCATGAATTTAAAGCGATATTTCTTGTGAATCTTCGATTAATAAGTTTGACTCAATAAAATACATTCCCTTAAATGTAAGCAGAAAACAAGTATATACAAAACAAATTATTCCTAATTGAATGATGGACCGATCTTGAAGTTGGGTGACTTAGGATGAATCTGGACTGGTGACCGAAGCTTCTTATCCGCAAGGCTCCCAAGTTGTAGTGACCGCTCTGACGAGTCAGATGCTCCTGCACTTGCCTAGTCCCATGGATGAGTCGTGATTCTCCCAGAACTCATTACGAACTAAAACACTCCCTTCAACGGCATTCAGTCTTTAGAAATGGCCCTTTGTACTTATGAAATCTGCCATGATAAAAGGAATGGTAGTCAACATATCGAAACACAAGATCGGTCCTAATATAGGACATGTTGTGAGCAAAGATTAGCTAATATAACCTACGGGACTTCAATAGAACCAAGGTTCGGCCAAAGCTTATAAAAACTCATATTGAACGCAGACCACGCCTCTCCAATCAAGTATTAACTCCAAGGACGGAATAAGAGTGACCCACATACAATGTGAAACGACCGATCCAATCAGAATTGATACAAATAAGTCAAACATAATATCTGGGACCGATGGATTAACATCCTATAAGCGTCCCCGATCTTACACTTGGTGGTTAAAACAATTTCATTAATATGAAACATATTAGTTTACTTAAAAGTTGGTTATAATGCTTCGTTCTGGCAATTAAAAGGATAAGAACTGAAAGAAAATGGTTATATATTGAAAATAAGAAGCAAGGCAGATACAAAATATAAACGCAATCTAGTTATCCTGCCCATCTTCTTTATCTTCAACCTCCTGCTCCTGCGGTTCGGTCCGGGCCGCAAGCTGCTTCAGTTCTTCTTCCTGATCGGCCACCTTTTGATTGACCACTCTCTCCATCTCTTCAAAGAGATAGAAGAAAGGGTCTTCTTCCAGAACATGTTCTTCCAAAGTTGGAATAACCTGAAACTTACCATCTCTCTCAAGTGGCTCGATCGCCTTCCATCGCTCGTCCGAAGGGGAAAGCCCGAACTGCTGAATAACTTGCTCTCGCATGTTATCCAAATACTTAGCAGTATATACCACATGTATGTTATCCGCTAAAGCGAATAACAAGGGGGACCGAGCGAAACCCAGAACTGCCTCCCTGACCGAACCTTCGGTCGAAGTGCGGACTCTTGTCAACTCCTCTTCCAAGGTCGTCTTGTCTTCTTGGGCCCGAAGGAGAAGTTCGTTCAATTTATTCCTTTTCTCCTGGGCCCGACCTTGGACTTCGTTGATTTCTTCCTCCTTGGTCCGCAGCTTGGCCTCCAGGTCAGAAATTCGCCCCTGAGCTGTTTGTCCTATCTTCTCCAGCTCAGAGACTTTATCTGCTAAGAGCGAGACCTCCGTCCCAACTCTTAGCAACTCATTGTCCAGCCGGTCCCGGTCCTCCCATACCGTGACCAACTCACCATGTTTGATTTCAACTTGCCTTTTTGCAAGGTCAAGCTGATCTTGGACTTTCTGGGACACAACGTTGTCACCCTGGTTCTTCTCCACGGTGATGGCAGTTGTGAAGGCTTTCCTCAACATCTGCATAAGATAACACGTTTAAAAAGATGAAACTTCGGGCCTTCATGTTAAATAAAATTACCTTGGTCGTGAGGTCGAGGAAACCTTCCATAATTTCTTCCCCAGACATGTCCGCTTGGACGTTGTCTGGGTTTTGCTCTCCATAAAGACGGAAGTCCTTTAGGAAAGCACTCCTCCAGGAGGTTAACTTCCTCCCCTTACTGAACCTGTCCAGCAGGCCCAAAGCAACTCCCCAGTCGGAGTTAGTCTTAGGGCCCGATGCAGGCTCCTTCAAAACGATCCCCTTAGTAGGGACCGAAGCGCTCTCCCCTTTCTTCAGCCTTTTTGGATCCTTCGGGGCTTCCGCTTCGGTCGCCCTTTTCCCTTTTCCTAAGGGGATCGGCGGCAGGGAGACGTTCGCCTTAAGGTGAGGACCGGGGAGAACCTTCTCCACGGGAACGGCTCCCTACAGCAATAAAGCAATAGTATTAGCATTAATGAAGGAGTTATTTCCGATCTGATAGAGGCTGGATAAGCTCAAAGAACGAATCCGAGCATTTATCACCTCCTCTACCACTCCAAATACTCGAAACGCAGGCCCTTCCCCGGTTGAAGGCTGCCCTGTACAGCGAAGGGTCAATGTGCCCGCGACGGTAGTTTGGATCGGGGGGTTCCCGGACCCCGATGGAACCAGCGTACCCCCCGTTGCTGATTCACTTCCATCCGCGCTACCCGATGCTTCGCGCTGTCCCTCAGAAGGACGGACCGAAGCAGCCGCCATACGTTTGAAACGTGAGCTAGACATTGTCTCAGTCGAATCTGCAAAACGAATACATAAGGATCAGGAAAGGATAAACTAAAAACATTATTTCATACCCGATCCTTCTGATGGATCTGAGCTAGAAAACATCCCCTTCGGGGCTGGGGCTCCGGTCCTACCTGCGACACCTATTTCTATCAATATTTTCTCCCGAAGCAGATCTATTCGCTTAAGGCGCGCTTCGGGAGGGGGGAACATTGCAAGCGTATTTGCGGTGTCCGGACGAGAAGGGTTGAACCTAGTTCGGTCCAACTGACCTATGCATGGGTGAGTTAAGCGAGGCCACACCTTCAACATGTCCTCTTTTGGAACTGTTATCCACACATAACAAGACTCCCACGCATGGAGAGACTCTTCTTTATCTACAATAGCGCACTCTTTGGTGCGCACCGCTATATAATATAATTTGCGGCATCCTAATAGACATTTCCCCTTTCGGAATCCCACCAAGAACACGTTAAAAAAATGTTCTAAGATCGGGGCTCGATTCTGTTGGTGGCAGTAAAATATAAACGCCACTATATACACATAACTACCCGGGAATAATGCAAAAGTGGGGCAGTGAATTTCTTTAAGAACGGCCGCCACAAAGGGATGCAGCGGAAAACGAAGCCCGCACTTTAAAGAAGCGTAACTTACCGGAATAGCGGATGCCGGCACATTCATTTCCACCGGAAGGAAACAGGGAATATCTTTTCGTCCCTTCCAGATGGAATAAAGTGCCGGAATCGAAAACCTAGACTTAAACTCCTCAATATCTAGCTCAGACATGGCTGGGTATCTCATTTTGTGAGGAGCCATAGTGTATATCTTAAAGAAAGTCGGAGTGAAATAGATTGAACGTGAAATGGATTGAGGGCACAGAGAGCTTGATTTTGCAGTTCTTCCTTCGCGAAAATGACGATGAGGGAAAACAGTGCCCAAAACCCCGATTTAAATATTCATCTCCCAGCCAATAGTGAGCCGCCACGTAATATTGCCACAGACAATGGCAGTACAAGCACACTCATCACGCCTCTTGAACTATCGAATGTAAAGAGGTGCAAATCGGGATATTAATATTTAAAAAAATAACAAAGATAAAAATATAACATAAATATACGTTATTAAGTTTTAAATGCAAGTAATTCCTACAGGGAAAGACCGGTCCCCTGAACGCTCACTACCTACAGGTACGTTCCCATGTTCTCACGAATGTGCAAACATCATATGATCGGCCTTGTATCACCTCTACGATGGCAATCAAGCCCGAGGGGCTAATGATGAGAACACTAGGACCAGACACCTTGTGACGGATAAGGCCCATTAACAATTGGGCCGATTCAAATGGTAGAAACGAACCCTTGCAGCCCACTTGTACACTTAACGAAGAGCGGCCCGATGTCCACATGAGGACCGAAGATAACCTTGGCGAAATAAAGCGTTTTCTGGTAACTGGCTCCAAGGTTAGGTCATAACGGTTACAAACCCACGTTTTCCACGCTTCGGGCCTTCACACGTTTACCACGCCTCGGCCCCGATCATGCAGACCACGCCTCGGTCCCAACCTCGTTTTACATCGTGCGACAACAACCTCTAACAAACCTATCAGAGGCGGTTACAGAGCGTGATTTACACACGCCACTAACTCTATAAATACAGAGTGCGACGACGGAAATAGGAGGACCTTTTGGACGCGTAAGAACAGGCCGTTACCCTGTCGGAGTTCTTACTGCTTTCTATTCCCTTGTCATTTTCATTATGCCTCTGCTGTATTTTGTATAAATTATTTGATTAGTGAACAGACTATGAGCGTAATTCACTCTTAGTCAAGTGGTTTTCTCCCCAATTCCTTGGGTTTCCACTATAAATCGTCGTGTCCATTTATTGTTTCCAGTTCTAATCGTATTCCACATAAAAAACAAATCAAAACCGAGTTCGTCTGCTGACGAACCGGACAACTGTTGGTACCCCCTAAAAAAACCATAACATATAGCATATAGAGTTTATCCATTGAAAATCAGGGAAATCTAGCACCATACCAGTTTTTTATAGTATCTTGAGATTCTTAATTCCATAGTGTCCAAACCTTTGATGCCACTTTTGAGTTTCATCTGTCATTGTAAGACTGATTTCATAATCTGCAGGAGACAAGATAAAAAGGTTATTGCTGAGCATTTCAGAGATAATGCAGACATTTTTGACAGGGTGCCCTATTCTGCAGGTCATTCCATTAAACAATAGCTTGAAGTTTTGTCTTAAGAGCTGTCCGAGGCTTAAAAGATTTTGTTTCCAGTTTGGGACATAGAGGACATCCCTTATTTCTATTGATCCATTGTTTCCTTTCAAAAAGATTGATCATATTCCTTTCACATACGCAGTATGCCCAGCAGCTGATTTCACTTCCTTCTTTTGTGTAGGGCTGAGTTCTTTGAAAATGTGTTTATCCATGCACATGTGTTTGGAGCATCCGCTATCAAGTATCCATTCATGATGAGTTTCAAAAGTAGAGAGTAGACTGATCTCAAAGTCACACATGTCCTCAAACAAAGAGAGTTCTGATGTATTGGCTTGTTCTGTGATGTTTTTCTTGACTTGACATACCCACTCAATATGACCAAGATTGCAGCAGTGAGTACATTTAGCATCAGATCTCCACCAACAATTTTCTTGTTTGTGATTCATCTTTGCACAATATGAGCATGCTCCACTTGACTCTCGTTTATCCTTCCAGTTTTGCATTTGCTGATTTTTTCCGAGGTTTTGAGTTTGTGATATTCCTTTTCCTTTATTCATAGACATTGCAGCCGCTTCAAAGGTCTCGTGGCTGACAAGTGCTAATTCATTTTTTGGGGAAGTGTCATCATTTTCAGTGGCTCTGATGGACATCCTCTTCTCTATGACTATAGTGAGCTTATAAATTCTATGAAGGTAATCCTCTCTTCTTGCATTTTCATTTGTTTTCTAAGTTTTTCACATTCTTCCATCGTTGACAGCTTCGGTTCAAACTTGTTTGGTAGGCTAATGGTGGCTTTTTCTATTATATTTTTGTCCGTAAGGTCTCCTCCAAGGGCTCTAATTTCGTTTACTATCTTCACGGTTCGGTCATAGTATTCTTGTAGTGTCTCCTTGTTGCTCATTTTGTTTGCCTCAAAATCTGTCATGCAATTTCTGATGTGTATTTTCCTTATTTGGTCACCTCCTTCGTATTGTTCTTTGAGGAGATCACATATCTCTTTCGGGGTGTTACAACTTGCTATTTTGTCGAACATTGTATCGATGACCGTATCATGAAGTATAGTCATTGCCCTGTATTTGAGTAAATCATATTCTGTTTGAGCATTTTTTTTCTTCTTCTGTAGGAGTGTCTGACAGAGGTCCTGAAGTTTCTTTCTCAACAACTTGCCATAGTCCCTTTGACTTGAGTATCGTGGTAAGTTTTATGGACCAGTAGAAATAGTTGGTTCCATCCAACAAGGGAGGAACCTGAGCTATGCGTGTACTGGTCATATTCTTACGTTTTCAGTAAACAGAGGATGATAGTATTAAGCTTGTGGTAGCTCTGATACCATGATGAATCTGGTAATGCAATTGGTTTATGGAGACCATGAATAGGCTTAATAAAGCATGGATGAAGAACAAAGGCTGCGTATGAAAAATGCAATGCAAAACTAGGGTTCACATATTGTTATTTATAGTGGTACATTTCCACTATTACAAAAACGTAAACACGAGTATTCAATTTGGAAGAAATAAGACAGCCATCCTTATCCAACGAATTCTCTCAATCCAGCAAGCCCTTCTTTTGTGTCTTCAACACAAACACCGTTTTCTCTTCGTCTTCTTCTTCTTCTTCCCGCTGCTGCACCAGAGTTTCATAAAGCGGAGACTTTCTAGTTTCAGGCAGCCAAAAGCTCATAAATCCACTAAAAATACACAAAATCCCAAACACAAGAAACGAAATAGAAGGGCAAGATCTACCAAACACAACCAACAATGGCGAAACAGAAGCACCCAACATAAGCGCCTGTCTAAGTAAAGATACAGTGAAGCTTCTCACATTTGTAGGAAATATCTCAACACAGTAAACATATAACACATTATAAGCATTCGAAATAGCCATAAATCCCAAAGATTCAACACTAAGCTGACCAAAACATGCTAATTTTTGTGCTGTTGATCCTGATCTAATCCCACAGTGGCTCTTACTACCTTTTCTTGATAAAATGATGCATAAAATCGAAGAAATCCCGGCAAAGAAAGCCGATGAATAGAACAACGGACGACGGTTTGTGAAGCTGAGAAGAAAACCACCTATAAAAACAGAAGGAATCTCCATTATTGCATTTACAGCTACTGTAAGATGTAGATTGAAGTCCAAGTTTTCGAGATTTAGTTGTGTTCCATAGTAAACTAAACCAACTCCAAATCCAGACACCATAAGGATTAAAATTCTTCTTAAAGCCCATTTTGTGATCCAAAGCTCATAGAAAGGAGATAATTTCTTCTCATTTTTACTTGTTTTTTCATCTTCAAAAAGTGACTTGATTCTCAGATTCTCTGGTAATTCATTTCCATTGATTCTTGCATACTTTTTCAGCACATTTAAGGCTTCTTTGTTTCTCCCATGAACAAGAAGCCATCTCGGGGATTCTAAAACAAAAGGAGCTAACAAAAAGATGGAGTAGATAAGAGGAAAGAATGAAAAAATCATGTACAAATTTCTCCAGCAAGTTGTTGTCTCATAAGCTAGTAATGGAATTGAAAGAAACCCTAATGCAAAGAAGAAAAAGCCATATTGACCAACTTGTCCACGGAATTTACGCCCAATCGCTTCGGTTGACAGAACGAGGCAACATATACTGATTCCTGCTCGAGAAAATCCGCTTGCGAAACGGAGTGTAGAGTAGACTAATATGTTTGGTGAAAGTGAAGTAAGAAATGTTGTAGTTGAAGTTAAAAGACATGATAACAATAGTGATCTTTTCCTTCCAAGTATTCCATCGGCCAAGTAACCGAACACTGCGGATCCTGCAATCATCGAAAGAGTGATCAATAAGCCATCAAAGTTATGAGGCAATATTCTTAACACTCCCCCTCANTATAGTTTTACGAGATAAACAACTTATTCGAGTTAAGGGTATTGATGGAAATACACCATTACATGAAGCTGCAAGACTTGCTTATGCTGATCTCGTAACATTCTTTTTATTACAATATCCAGATTCATTACATGATGTCAATAGCAAAGGTGAAACTATTATTCACCTAAGTATAGCTTGGGGATCTAAGTATAATGACATGTTTCATGTTCTTTTTAATTAGATAATTCATCGAGGAGAACTCGGTATTTTGAAACGAAAAGACGATGAGGGAAACTCGCCTCTTCATATAGCTGCAAATAAGGATCTCTACGAGGTTTTTATTGTACATTTTGCAATGATTTTTTCTTGTTTTTTACAATGTGATTCATTTTACTAGGTGGCGAAGCTGATGACATGTCATGGAAAAGTGAAGCTGAACAAAAGGAACAATATATCCAAGCCCACAATTTTAGACTCCAACCCCTTATACAGTCCAATGATATAGCATGGTTTACTGTTGAAAGCAGAAGCAAAGAACATCATAGATTTGCCGCCAAAGGAAATATCTGATAAGGGATCAACTGCTCCCTGTTCTTATGATTGAATCAAGCTCTTCGTATTACGTTCTGATTTTTGGCACTTACTTCTTTGCTTTCAATTTCAGGATTTGTGGAGGACACGAGGATTTTACGTGGAATCGGGAAGCCCGGAGGAAACCACGAGGACCAGGTTCGTACCTTGGTCCTTAATTCACTATGAAATCTTCTCAATTGCAGATGATGACTTACAGTTTACAACATACAATCGGTTCTTGATCCGACTTTTTCTTCCAAGTTTCTTACTCGTGAATAGCTCGTCCTTCGTTCAAGATAAGCCTCCTTGTAAGTTGTAGACGTCGGTATCTCAACTTGTTTCAGTGTGAATTTGATAAGCCTGTGTGATTGCTTGATCAACCGGCAAAAACTCTGCGTTGGTTCAGCTTGCTGCATTATTTATCATTATCTTCTTAGTGGGCTTGTATCAGTTGGCCCACTTCGTTTTTACCTTCATAGCAAATGGGTTGGGCAGTTTTTCCAGGCCCGCAAGATAAAAACAACAACACCATTAGGTACGCACTTGTTTTAGTCGGTGCCCTTACAATATCTGCATATAGGTTACAAATAAGAACACTGGAGTTCTTTGTTAAATTTTATTGGGCAACGATAAAAGATCTTAATCTGGAGACATGTAATGTAATCTTAGTCGTCGCTGCCCTCATCATCACCGCAACATATCAGGCTGTACTTCAACCCCCCGGCGGCTTATACGGCGTCTCAGCAGACGATTCATCACCTGCCTTATCAGACAGCACGTTAAAAGGGCTTCCTAGGCGGTTCTTGAGAAGCAAAACAGCGGGTATAATGGTGATGTCTACTCATGATTTCGATCGTTTCATATTCACAAATACCCTTGCTTTTGTTCTATCAATCACTATGATAATATGGATGCATTATGGTCGTTCTTACACTGTAGTTCCACATTTGTGCTTAGTGTTCAAGGTATTCGGCTATTCTTTTGGGTTGAATACTGTTTCAAACTTAGAATCAGGTCATCTTCAAAGGTTTTGTATATGGTTTTCAATGGTGGCTTCAGTTGATGCGTTTGTAGCGAAGCAAATTCATACATTTGGGGCTTCTTTTTTAGAGATGTTTGGTGGTTACCCAGAGTCTCTGCTGTACTCACTGTCTCCCTAATCTGCCTGGAGGAATTGGATGGTATAAAGTCTTAAATGCTTGATTTCTTGGTATTCTCTGCTATTTTTTCTGTGTGTTTCTTCGCTTTCTTCTACTTAATGTTTAATATTTATTTCAAAAATATTATTTACTTTTGTATACAATAACCTTAAATTTAGTAAAATAAAACCACTAATAAATACATGCCAAACTTGAAATACACTAGGTTCGATTCGGGTTCAAAAAATTAAAAAATTATGGTTGAAATGATGAAATTTGTCCCACATTGGAAAATTAAAGTGTTGTGGATTGGTTTATAAGAAGGAAAATTGATCATAGTAAATGACTTATTCAAGTCTTTTACAATATGATCATCTCTTTTTTATACGTTATATCCGAGCACACTCCTCACGTAAATTGACCCGACTCTAGAAATTTACGAGTTAAACTAGAGATCGATTAATTAAATATAATATATATTTTAGTATATATAATATAAATTTAATATTATTAATATATACTAATATTATAATACTATGGGCTCATAATATGTTCGATATTGTTCGTTAGAAATTTTGAGGTTAGAGATTTGATTCCTTAGGAATTCAAACTCGAACCAAGTTTGGCTAGATTAAAAAAGAGCTTGAACTCAAACTTTGACAAACTCTGATCCAAAGTTTCGTGAACCGCCTCGATTAGTTTACATCCATACAAGAAATCATCAATCAAACTAGACCAAATTACTAAGGGTGTATGAACGGAACCACTAGACCGGATACTAGGAATGAGTCCTGCCCAAGACTAGATCCAACCCAAAATGAAAAGGGATAGTTATTTTATACACAATATGTTACTTTGGATAAGTTGGTGCATGTGGTTTCCGAGCAGTCTCGACATATTCAACAAGGCATACAAATCTTTTGTTTTGAAAAACCTCGTTTTTTTAAAAAAGTATAGTGAATCTACTTCATTCTATAACTAATGCAAACAAATTCAATAATAACAAACACAAAAATCAATTAAATCTAAGAATTAATACAAAAGAGTTTTTTTAAAAACCGGTTGTTTAGAACGTGATGAATACCGATAACTAAATAGAAAATGTTTATTATGAAAATCGATATAATAGTATTATTCAACATAATAGAAAATAAAAATCAAATCATTATTTATAGAGTAGATAATATCTGGATAGTAAATGGATGATGTTTGCATACAACCCTTCAACTTATGGTCTGTTTAAATGGTATGTTTTCCAAACTATGAAATTGCAAATATCATATACTATTTGAGAAAAAAATATGTATTTATAGTTCTCTAACTTCAATTAAATGAGTATAAGATACATCAAGTTACTAATACGTTTATCATTGACCATGTAACCAAGATGTTAATATTTTATATTTTATGCACGACTCGTAAATATCAAGGGTTTTGTATAGTTATTTAAACTATAAGGGTACTTTGTCAATCATGCTAACGGAAAGTGTTTACCAACTTAACACAAAACTGGGTGCTACAGTGTCAGTTGTAAAAAATAAACGGTATTGATAACTTAATGTATCATTCTTTCAATTTCGTAAGTTTGATGTATGACTTTTACACAACTCTTAAGTTTGAGGCTAATTATACAATTTCTTGATAATAAATATCAATTAAATTATTGATTTATTATATTTAATTAATCATAATATTCTAAGTTGATTTGTCTTCATTATTTAATGGAGAATTAAACATTCAAATGTGTCTCTTAATGGAGATAAGAAATATCTTATTAAATTATTGATTTATTATATAATGTTTGAGTTGTTCATATAAACTTACAATTAAAATAACTAAAATAAAACCCAATCATAAAAGTGGGGTTTTAACTTATATAATTCAAAACCTAACAAAACACAATAGTAGTACACGGGAAGTCATCACCCTGGGGTATTATACAAGATTTTGGATACTTTGAAGGTACGATGTGGAGATGAAATCTTGAATGTATATTCCACCTGAGGATCAACATGAATTATGGCTTCTAAATATGATACTTCAATCATCGAGTCCCAAGATTGACCTCTATGATGGTGCTGCTTATGCTTCTATTCCAACAAATATTTCGATTTCAAGAATTCTTGGACAAATGGGAAATCACTTACAAAAGGTAGCCCAAATTTACCATCACCTCTCAAAGTTCGAATTCTTGTATGTAGAGATTTGAATAATGCATTGCCTACTAAGTATCGATTGGAGAGTCGAGGGATCCAACTAATTTCTAATTATTGTGCATTTTGTCATCAAGAGAGTGATACGGCTATCCACTCTTTCCTCTTATGGACTTTTGCTCCAGTGATATGTAAAGAAGTGTTTTCATGGTAGCATTGTGATAGAGTGTGTTCCACTTATTACCATAGATATATCCAAAGGAAACGATGCGTTCTCACACAAAAGATATATATCTAGCAGTATGCTATGCAATATTGGGTATGTTTGGAACAACGTTTGACAAATAGCAATGAGGTGAGATGACTGTAGTGTTTTATGAGGTGAACTGATAGTGATTTTAAAAAACTGTTTTGAAACAGCGGTGCAGTAATCGTGATTTTATAAAATGACTATTTTGTCCTTATTTTTAATTAATTGTGTATCACTTACAAATTATATTTTTATATTGATTATGATAAACTCGTTGTTTAAGAAATTGCTAGAATATAATAAGTTATTGATAAAAAATATCAAAAAACAAACATTACAAAAATGAATCATCTAAATCGACGATTTTCTCCAATCCTCGCTAGTGCAATGCGATCACATATTTCATTCATAACTCGAATCATGTAGTTATCGTGTATGAGTTCAACATCTATATGTGATGGGTCAATGGGAATTTGAACTTCCATATTTCGATTGTGTTTCATCTCTACAAATTCCGGATCGTATTAAACAAATTAATATGAATAAATTAATTTGAACAAAATTTTTTACAACCGTAATAAAAATTATATTAATATTGATAAGAATTTAAATTAATTTTGATAAAAAAAAGTTATAAACCATAATATTAAAGGAATGGTATAATGATCATTAAATAACTACGTTATGTCCATCACTACTTCAAACGTACTGCCGTTTCACTGTAGTTTTCAGCGGTGAGATGAACGCACTTGTTAAGTATGTTTGGTCAAAGTTGAAAAAATCACGGCACGTTCACCGCACCGGACTGTGAACTGTAGAACCAAACCACACCATTAAAACATGTTCACACCTTGGGCGAGAAATTATTATAACTGATGAGATCCTCGGAACCCGGTACCCCAGACAGGGTCAGGGCCAAGCTTGGCCAGAGGAGATCAAACAACGTAAGCCGAACTTGGAGGCCCAGAGCCAGCCCACGTGAGTGAATGACTCATCCAGATCCTGTGGCCCAATCGATCGATTATGGCGATCGGTCCCAATGTGTAGGGCCCAACATCTCGCACGCGCCCAGACCGATCGGTCCACATATTACAGGCGTTGCTTCGGGTCATTCTCACCCATCCCATGCAACGACAACCCTTGACAGCCCTGTCAGAAGTGTGGTCCGACGAAGGCGTACGAGCCACCATTGGCCAGAGAGTAGCTGACTAGTAACGCCGAAAGGCCTAGCGCCATGCAGTTCTGTGAAGCCGTTTCCGGCGGCTGTTCCACCTGACATTAGCCGACCTAGCCGCAAAGGACATGCACAAAACGACACCCTACTGTACACAGTACAGTGGGAGTATAAAAAGGATACTTAGAGTGTGAGAAAATGATCTTCTTCCGTTTTCTCCTTGGAGCTTTCGTATAGAGAAGTCTCTTTCGATTTATTTTCGATTTTTTCTCCTTCTCTTTGTTGTCTAACGAACAAGCATGACTTGTATGATCATTATTGTGTTTATTGAACCGACTAAGGGCACTTCCTTTAGCCCTTAGTCAAGTGGTTTTTCCTCGGTTTCGAGGTTTTCCACTCTAAAATCCTTGCGTCTTTTCACCTTTGATTCATAATAGTTCTCCACACATCAAACAAATAATAACCGAGTTCGTCTTGCAACGAACCGTTCGACTGTTGATACCCCCGGTTTTCGAATCACAACAATAACTATAATTCCTTATTTTTACAGCAATAAGTTAAAAATAACTACTTCTAAATTTGATATTCGCCATTAATATTTCATAACTAGATATTACTAATTATTATTGAATAACGGCTTCTTAACTAACTAGACCAATGGACAATGCCCCTAGTTTAAAATATGTTTTATAACAATTAAAATATATTCGTAAAATAGTTTTGTTCAAAAACAACAATCTTTATGTTTTTTATTAAAAAGGTTATTTTGGGAAAAAACAGTATTGTTCATGTTTTTTAATATTATCCATTTCTTAATAATATATAATATGTTTTTAAACAATCTAACTTCTAAAGAACGTTTTTTTCATAGAAACTTTTCAATAGAACGTTTTGTTTTTCAAACATGGGAACATACCATTGTTTTAAAAACCGGATTGAACCGACCGATCCAACTAGTTCGATCGGGAATCGATAGCACTATCGCTCCGATTCGAATAAATTAATAGAGTATTTTAAAAATCAGTGTGGTTACATTAAACACCGGTTTGGACCGGTTCTTTGCCCAAAACCAGTAAAAACCGATTTGCTTTTTAAATTAGTTAAAGATGATTTGTTTGGCCTAACTATATTTCTTATATTCGTTTCTTTTCTGTGAACTCAAGACTACTCATGGAAATAAATAATTAATCTGATATTCTTAGTGCGAGTTTTGTGTTTACCAAGATAACGATTTTGCTCACCCTAATAAACAATTCAATTTTTGTTCGTTGATTTATTTATTTGATAATGTTTTTTATTCTAAATTTATAATCTTTATTTGAGAGAATATGATCTAGATTAATATGATGTATGTCTTCAATGTTTCTTCTTTTAATATCTACTAATATGTATGTTTAGAATTATGAGTTAGACGAACAGTACGAGAGAGGATTTTAAAGATCGACTACCGTATGAGAGCTCACAATGCCTTTCGGTAGATCACCGGAAATGTCCAGAGGTTATTTTAACATAATAATGACCATAATATATGATATAAATTTTATCATAAAACTTAGAAGTTAAAGTTTATTTAAATCTAAAAACAAGAAAAATGGTTACACGTTCCCAAGAATTACATTGCAATTCATGAAAATAATTATTTGTTTTTGACTTGTTCAATTGTGAGTATGTATCTTTGAGTATCACATTCATATATTTCTGAAAAATAAGTAGAATATAAGCAGAATATAACACAATCAAATAAAATTTGAAAATGACTACTTAGTCCTCAAACTATAGAGATTTTGTCAAGTTTGATCAACAATGTTTTTTTGCATTTTAAAATTTTTCTTCACTATCATCCCAAATATTTTTACACTTTTACATTTGATCCCCCAAAGCTCATAATTAGTACCAAATATTGAGTAATAAAAATTGGGCGAATGACATTTAAGGTCAATCAAAATTTATATGATTTGAAAAATTTGGTCCACAATCTTTATTCATTTTGGTAAATTTAGTTTTCAAAGTTTTTTGAATTCAAAACTAGTTCACAAACTTTGTATTTTTGGGAAAACTAGTACTCATACTTTGTAAATTTTGGCAAATTTAATACTCAAAATTTAATTTATGTGGTTAAATTGGTCCTCGAATTTTGGGAACTAATTTTACCATATGAGACCAAATTTGCCAAATTTTGTAAACCATGAAGACTTCTTTTGTCAAAACGATAAGAGTATGAGGACTACGAATGTCAAATAAAAATTAAAGGATCAAATTTGTCAAAATCACCAAACTTTGCTGATCAAAAGCGTCATTTTCTCATATAAATTAGTAACCATAGCATACACTTTACAAGCATTGACATTATTGGTCCGTCAAACTTATTAAATTGAAAAATTTAGTTATCATGATTTTAAGAGCATCACTTGACACTATTATTATCTTGTGGCATTTAAGTCGGGTTTGACTTATACTTAGCTTCTTTTGGGTTTAATGGTGGTGCATTTTATGGGTAAGAAAACGATCAGTCGAACTGGTTACCGACTAAAAAAATAGAAAATGAGTTCATTAATTGTGTATTTTATCTAGATTGATAATATAATTAATTTGGTTATTCATGTGCAGATGTGATATAAGAATGCCAATGTTAAACGATATTGAAAACTTAAGGTGTTTCATGTGTATTTAATTGAAGTTTGAATATTACAAATACATATTTTTGCTCCAAAAATATATCATATTTACAATTTTGTAACTCGAAGAGAATATACTTTACACAACTCTTAAGTTAAAGTCTAGGAGTCATAGACAAACGTCACCCTAATAGTTTTGCCAAAAATTTACAAGTTAATTTTGTAGGATTACTCTTGCCAAAATTTAGAGGTTAATTGTCAAATTTTCAAAATATATGGAATACTTTTGCTTTCAAATAGCTCTGATTAGTAAATTTATCAAAATTAAAAAAAAATCAATAAATTCATCAAATCACACAAATTATATAAACTTAAATATCCATATTTGGCTCCATCGCTTTAAGCTTCCTCTGGTTTTGTGGGTTGTCACTGAAATGTGGATTTTGTTTCAGGGTTTGGCTCCACAGCGTTAAATTGTAGTGGAATGAGAATACCTTTTCACTATTTCTCAATGGATGGAATTAGAATACCAAGCTATGATTTACAAATACATTACTTCAAATGCACCAATTCCCTGTAACTATTTCTTTTACTAATGTGACTTCTTCATCTATTGTCAAATATCCATTGTTTCTTCTTGGAATTATAGAGTCTCACCGAAATTACGATGGAAGAACGTGAACTAACGGAATTTAAAAGATTTGATCAAACCTTTTAAATATGTAGCTTCCTTCCATTAATCTCGTTTATTCATACTCTCAAGTCGGAATTTCGGTCCGATTCTATAATTCAAACATAGTATCTGACCTCATTCAGTTCATTTCAACTCGTAAGTCCAAATTTTATGGTTGAACTTGATGTGAGTGTTGAATTTGTTCTACATTGCTTTAAGAGTGGGATGCTTCGTCAAATATTTTAAATATGTGGCTTACTCTCCTTAATTACGTTCGTTCATGCTCTTCAGTCGTAATTTCAGTTCAATTCTATAATTTTTACATAGTATCGAAAGACATTTAGTTCATTTCAACTTGCAATTCCAAATTTTATTGTTGGACTTGAGTAAGAATATTGAATTTTTCTCAAATTGTTTAGAGAAATTAGATTGATTAGATTTATAAATGTGAGAAATGTGATTGATCAAGTCTAGTGGCTTCTTCCATTAATCTCGTTATTAATTGTATTTTTCAGCGGGATTTGGAGCATTTCATTTAGGAGGATTCTCAAGTACCGATCCAGAGCCAGGGCGGTGCCGGAGAACCGACGGAAAAAGATGGCGGTGTTCGAGAAATGCTTTAGCTGATCAGAAGTACTGTGAACGGCATTTGAACCGAGGTCGTCATCGTTCAAGAAAGCCTGTGGAACCCCAATCAAGTAACAAACCCGCCGTCGCTGTATTGAGCAACTCGCAGCAGTCTAGTTCTGGGATTACTCGATTTTCAAATTTCAATAGGTAAAAGTGAAAAACCAGCTTAAATTCATCACAAACTTGACCTTTATTTATATCTTCAATCTGAAGTCTACTGGACAAGGAAAACAAAACTTACGCCGGCGTATTGTCTGGTAAACCCCTTTGGAGTTGTTTGAAATATAAGTAATCATTAAATATGAAAATTGTGAATTATCCATTAGAAGAAAAAGTTTAGTCAATCGTAACAAATCTACTGAGGATTAGGTCAAGCGACACGGTCAAATGCGATCCCAAATTTATGCAATTCTGTTATTAAATCTTTTTGAATTTATCTTTCTTATTTTTATAAATAAATCCGTAAACGTTGTATTGAAATAATCAGTTTGAATCATTTTGAATAAACATTTCTTTTCAATTCTGTGTAATCATTTTGTTTTACAGAAGAACAACATAACTCATTTGATCTGCAAATCTCTTTCAAATCATAGTCGTTCTATCAACTATTCTTTTAATCATCATCGATCCTACGTCTTGAATCCAACAGAAGTTTCTGACAAACATTCAGTGAGACAGTTGATGTATATGTTGTCGGAAAACCAGTCAAAGAAGACGACTCAGGTATCTATGGAACCGTCATCAAAGAAGCTCCAAAGAGAAGCTATAAACTGGGAGGCTTCCATGGCTGGACCTCTAGGAGTTCTCAACAAGATGAGAAATCGAACCAGCGAGAATTCATTAATAGATATTGAAATTATAAAGTCTAGTCGAAATTATGATGAGAATTCACGAATATAACTTATGAAAAAACGAGATCCCCTTGTAAAAAATTTGAACAAATCAATTAATTTTTTTTTCTAACTAATCCAAATTTCATCAAAATTTAATGTGGAACAATTTGATATTTCAACTATACACATTAGTTCTAACTTGACATCATCCCCCATTTGATCTTCATAGTTAAGCTTGAGTTCAAATTTTCTCAATCATTTTGTTGTTTTTTTGTGTTAAATTTTTACAGGATCTATTTTAAGTGAGGAATATGCTAGATATTATGTATAAGTGAGAAAACCATACCATAAAAGATGGAAATAAGTCATTAGTTATATTCTACAATCCCTCTTATAAATCAATCCATACTACAATGAATTTTCGATGTGGGATAATTTCATTATTTCTATTCGTTTAAGAACAAAGATCCACGAGCTTTTCGTTTGAATTCTTCAATCTATTTGAAGTGCTCTCCCATATGTCAGTTTTAAGAAATTAGTATTTGTTGTGGTCTGAAAACTAGGGGTACCAACAGTCGTCCGATTCGTTGCAAGACGAACTCGGTTTAATTTGTTTTGTAAGGGGGGGAAACGATCTAGAATCAAATGGAAAAGGACATGACAATTTTAGAATGGAAAACCCCTGGAAAAGGGGAAAAAACCACTTGATTAAGAGTTGAAAATTCTCTTAACCGATCCAATAACAAAGCTGTTCAATACACAATTCATATTTGTTCTTTAAATACAAGAAATGAAGGGAAACGTAAGGGAAGCAAGAGAAAAACCGAAGAAGAGATCTATTTTCGCTCGAAAGTGCCCCTTTTATAGGTCTTTCCTGCTGTATGAACAGTAGGGTGTCGTTTTGTGTTTGTCCATGCGCCTAGGTCGGCTCGTGTCAGGCGGGACAGCCGCCGGCCGTAACTCTAGTTGGCTGCGCAACACTAGGCTTTTCGGCGCTACTAGCCGGCTGTCTCCAGACTAGTGGAGGCTCGTACACTTTGTCAGACATGCATCTGACAAGATTATCAGAGGTAATTACTGCATGCTAAGAAGCGTGGATGACCCGAAGCGTAGTCTGTGCGTCCTGGACCGATCGGTCTCGATGAGGAGGAGAACGTGTGATTCCATCGATCGGTCCCGATCACTAAGATCGGTCCCGATCACTAAGATCGGGCCGTATCGGCCCGACTATTCTTACCGGGCCATCCATTCGCGTAGGCTGGATCTGAGATTCTATGTTCGGCTTATCTCATTTGAGCTGGCCTGGTTAAGCTTAGGTCTAACCAAGTTCGGAGTCCGGATTCCAAAGGTCTCATCCGTATTCCTTTCATTTTTCAAGAGCTAATTCTGATAATTGCTTTCAATTTCATGCTGCTATTTAGTAGAAATTCAATATTCTAGAAAACGTGTCCTTACTCCAATATATAAGAGAAGCTAGGTTGCACGATTAACTCCAATTCATGCAATCCAGCGTAGCAGATGCGAGGTGTACATGGTGTGTTAATAATAAAAAATATTTTATTTAATTTTATACAATTTATTAGATTAAAAATTGAAATTATTTGAAATATTCTTTTATTATTAAATAAATTATAGAAAAATAATATATTTATATATTTTTAATAAGGGTGTGCGTAAATCGGATAACCGATACGTTCATCACTTTTTTGATCCGATCTAATGGATACAGATCAGAAAAATGGTGATCCGTATCCGATCCGCAATAATTGATCGGTTTACGGATCGGTTTGCAGACTGATTTCCGGATATCGGAATATTTATTTTTAAATTATAAATGATTATAAGAAATTACAATTAATTACAAAAAAGTTACTTATTTGATAAATATAAAAATTATAAAAAAACTAAAAACACATGTTCGAAATTTTTAAACATCTATAAAGTAAAACTTGAATTCAATACAAGAATTGAATTAAAACAAATATATGTAAATAATGAATTATTTTTTTCTTCTAAATGTACGAATCTACAAAAAATAAACATAATTTTTTAGATATTCGTAATCACAACCTATAAAAATAAAATCAATTGTAAAATTAATTTCATTTTAAATGATATTATAAAATATTCTAAGAATTATCTAGCTTAATAGAAATATATGAATTTCAAAAATCAATCTCGATGTTCTTCCATATCACTTATTTCTACAAAATAAGAATAAAATATAAAAATATTAATATTAATATTAACGAAAAAAACAAATATGATAACAATTTATAATAAAGAAAAATATATTACCATGTATAAGGTTTAAACTTTACAAAATTATAAAAATATAATATAATATATATAGTAAAAAAATAGGATCGGATCATATATTAATTTTGAAAAACCGTATCTGATCCGAAACCGCATTCAATCCGATCCGATTAAATATTTGCAGTTCGGATAACCGAAATATCGATTCGGTTATGGTTCGATTACCTCTGTTTTTTGGATCACCGGATTTGCATGCACATCCCTAATTTTTAATCAACGAACGGATTCGAAAAAAATCAAAGTATCTCGCACCCTTTGGTGCAACATAAAAGAGAAATAAATGATATTAAAAAAGTTAAGTTGGTCAAACCAATTACTTTGATATTCATTACATGAGAGAAGTGTCTATGTTTGTGGGTACGTTGTGGGCTACCCAAAAAATGTGATGGGTTTCCTTCCATGTTTTCATACCGATCGGTATGACGAAAACTAAGCAAAACCAGTATTTCGATCGTTGCCGCCCGGTACCGGGTTTTCGGGTCGACCTGGAAAAAATAAAAAATATACCGATCATCCCGATCCGGATCGAAACGGTACGTCGGACCGGTATGAAAACAATTGTTTCCTCCACATTTCTCAAGCAACCACTCAACATAAAATAATGAGGTAAGGAAAATGTGCAAGGTTGGTATGCAATTGAATAATCAAAATGGAGAATAAAAGTGGATGGTTGGTGTACCAAACTTACCTTTCATCTTATTGGATTCATTCTAACATCCAATTTCATCCCAAAATCTCAAGTAATTGAACATTCAAGAGTAGAGAGAATAAACATTTTCTTGTTTATGAAGTTTTTTATAAAACTATAATATTTACGAATATTTTCTAAATATCTAGAGTTTCAAAATTGTTGAGGGATAGTCGAAGTATTGAGTAAATATAATTTAATCATATATTTTGTATAATTTATACTCTATATATTTATTTACAATTGATTCTCTTTATATATTTATATATAAATAATATTGTAAGTTTCTATTTTGGGTGAATCTGATTTCATATTTCCAACAAAATGGATATGATGTGTCGTTGGTATGTAGGAGTGGGAATGGGTCTGACCCAACGGGTTACGGGTCGAACCGTTGAACCCGCCAACCCGTACAGGTTGGCCCAATGGGTTGAGAATTTTTCTTGACCCGTCAACAAGTTGACCCGACGGGTTGAAAGTACGGCCTAATCCGTCATCGGATTGAAAAACCTAAACCCTAAAATTAAAAAATATTCAATTTTAATCTTAAAATTTTTTTAAAAAATTCAAAATTGGCCCACTTCAACCCGTACGGGTCGACGGGTTGAAAATGACGACTCAACCCGTACAATGATATTTAGCGGATCAATCCACGGATTGACCTGTTTATACAGATTGGGCTGGCCCATGCCCACCCCTACTGGTATGGCTCTGTGATGCCTTTACAAAGAAAGTTATCATCATCTAAGTCTCGTGGTGCAATATTTCTAATAGATTGACTTGTGGGAGTAATAACACGCAAATCATGACGCTACGAGGAAAGACACCACATGAAATTTCAGATGTGCATGAGGAATGATATACAAATGTGTTTTTTAGAGAGCAATATGAAACGTTAGCAAATGGAAACACATTTTTATGAAAAATAAAATATCGTATAATTCTAAGTTACTATTATTCTCTCCATCCTAACTACATAATTTTAAAATTTAGAACATCATATTAACATTAACGTAATTTTTTGTTTAAGTTCCGTAATCTTGATTATTTTGGAAACAAGGAGGGTAACATTTTCCATGTAGAAAACGCTCGCTTTAACCCCATTTCCTTACCTAAAAGCTGCAAATTGCAACTGACACGACGTCGTTTTATGGCTTTCTCTCAGACTGAAGCCATGTCGCCACCTTAACTCTTAGCTTCAAAGAAAGTGAATAACATTGGCTTCTTCTGTTCAGAAATTTTCTCTTTATAAGCGCATTTCAAACCCATAAAAAACTGGAAAAAATGCAGCAGGAAAGCTTAAAGTTGCAAGTATTTGATCATCAGGTGAGTGAGAACTGATAACACCTTATTTCTGCTATAAGAAATTAGTATTAATTTGCTGCAACGTATTTTTTCCAAGGTTGTGATCGAAAATGGGATTGTCAGTTTGACAATCGCAAAACCAGAAGGAATCGTCACTGCTATAGGGTACAAAAATGTGGATAATCTTCTTGAGATTACGAACCGCGAATTCAATCGAGGGTTAGGATTCCATTATCGCGATTAGTTTAAAACCCTAATCGTAACACCGATCAAAGAATTTTGCAGGTATTGGGATCTTAATTGGAGTTCACCGGGAAGTTCGGGAACAAGGGGAGTTTTTCAATTGTGAGTTTACCTGCAAGTTATGCGACGACGAACGTTCTTCTGACTTTTTATCGTCGTGAATTGCAGAATTCAGGGGACTGAATTTCGCGTCGTGATTGAAACGGCGGAACAAATTGAGTTATCGTTCTCTACAAATTGGGATGCTTCTCTTCAAGGCAATGGCGTTCCGTTGAATATCGACAAGAGGTAATGTGTTTCTTTGCTTCAATTTTTAAAAAAATGAGGTATGTCGATGGTGAGAAAATTGATAAAATTGTGTAGATGGTAATTTATATAAAAATAATAAATATAATTATTAAAAGTAATGGTAATTTTTTTTAAAACAACTTTAATGAAATTGCAATATTTTAACCATGAATGCATCACAAAATTTGATTTTTTTTGTGTGTATTACAAAAATCACAATTTGAGAATTTCACCGCACTTTTAATCGGAGAACCAAACATACCTAATGTTATAGACCCTCTATTTCGTTCTAAAATTATCATTGCGGTGCAATATGAATAATATTTTCATATCGATTTGAATTTTGTTTCGATCCAAATCATTATGAACGATATGATCGGTATACCGAACGGTAAATGCAATTTTTTATATTAATTTTTAGGTCGGACCAAAAAAACATAGGATCCGACCTAGAACCAATGTTTTTATATCGGACGGTATACCGTCAAGTACGTCAAATTTCGGGATGTACCAGTTTTTTTTGGTACAGTACGATACTGGGTATTAGGGTCGATTTCCGGGTTTTTCCTGATCAAACCCTAAAAATTAATTTTTTTAAAAATAAAATAAAATAAAATTTAGTACATGTCCGAACCGATACGGAATTCCAGATCCGGTATGAAAAACATTGCCTAGAACTTGATGCATGCTGATACCAATCAAACTATCAATGCCTTCCGGATATTTCACATTCCATCCGATATGAAAACATTAGATATAAGTTTGTTTAGATCAACTATACAAAAAATGAGGTGCAACGCAATGCGATGTGGTAAATGATAATTGCAAAATATGTGATGAGATTGATATTGAATTTTTATATATATATCATTATTGTGATATATATATAAATATACTCATATTTTATATATTCAAAGTAATACATTAATCATTTATCAAATCACGATTATCCACACATAATTTTATTATTTGTGTTGGAATCATTATTTTTAGCAATAGACACGTTGATTTTTACTTTTTTTGTGTGAACTAAAAAATAAGGTTTGATGAATACATCATAGTACATAAAAGACCATATTTTATTACAATGAGATCATCAGTAAAGATAACAACTTCGACAAGATGACAATTTTTATTGATGCGATCATCATTATACCGCTAGACCAAACAAGCTAAATTTTGTGGGCTTGAACTACCTTGGAATTATTAATGAGCTAGCCATTCACTTGTGTGTACAAAAATGTAGGTTCATATTGCTTAGAGGGAGCTTCGGTTTTTACTCGTATGCAATTTACGAGCATTTGGAGGGGTGGCCGGGATTCAACTTGAACGAAACAAGGATTGTTTTTCGACTTAGAAAGGACAAGTTAAGAGAGTAATGAATTATTTATCTTCTACTACTAATTTTGTAAGAATGAATGTAGGTTCAAATACATGGCCATCGCTGATGATAGACAAAGATTCATGCCTTTGCCTGAAGATAGATCACTTGATAGATCACAACCGTTGGATTATCCCGAAGCCGTTCTTCTTATCGATCCTATTGAACCCGAATTTAAAGGGGAGGTAAGATATCATTATTACAGCCTCATAGTCTAGAAAAAATGATGAGATTTATATGTTTGAAGGTTGACGATAAGTATCAGTATTCTGGTGATAACGACGAGGTTAAGGTTCATGGATGGATAAGTATTGAGTCATCACCAGCCATTGGATTCTGGCAAATCATGCCATCTAATGAGTTTAGAACTGGAGGGCCTTCGAAACAGGATTTGACGTCGCATGTCGGCCCGATTACTCTTGCGGTAAGACGAGAATGTTAACTAGAAACAAGCATTTGATCTAACTTTTGAATAGATGTTTGTGAGTGCACATTATGGAGGAGAAGATTTGGTGCTCAAGTTTCAACAAGGAGAAGCTTGGAAGAAAGTTTTTGGGCCTGTTTTTATGTACATAAATTCAGGAGATGATCTGTGGGAAGATGCAAAAAACCAGGTAATTAAATCTACGTTCAAATCACATCACATTTATTTATAGCTCATCGAGTCATGAAATTCTACGTGATATTGAATCTCAATAATGGGTTCCAGTTTAGACATAGAAGTGTATCGAGTTTAGTCCACAAAAATAGATCGACCTTTTACTCGAGCAATATCAAGAGTAATATACATACAAAAAAACTCTATTTGAAAAACACATTGTATTTAGGCAATAAAATAGATAGACCTATGACTCATACGTAAACATACAAAAAATCTAGTGTGTGAAATGTTCCATATGGAACGAAGAATGTTCCCAACTTTTAGAGAAGTGATATATTAAATAATTTGTTTGACTTAGTCTTTTTAATATGATTCATTTTATTGGTTATTTTCAATCACGTGAATCAATAGTTCAAATCACACTCAAAGATATGACATGTCTAGGGTTATTCAATCCTAAAGAATTGAATATTATTTATATTTCTAAAATTTTGATTATAATCATATTCATTTGTGTTTGAATCTATTCATTTTGTGTTCGTGTTTTAATTTACACGAACAAATTCAAACACTTAAAGCCCTAGGCATTTCCCATTATAAACAACGTTATCTCCAATTATACCCTCTTTGGGATGTATTGGGCACGTGAGAAACTTTTCATTCTATTGAATCCTGAATTTCTACGACACAAGTCATCCCGAGAATGGCAAAATGCAGTTCAAAAGGCTAATATCCATTACCATTCCATAATATGACAATGCAGGCAAAAATAGAAGCACAAACCTGGCCTTATGACTTTCCTGAATCAGAGGATTTTCCAAAATGGGATCAAAGAGGAACACTTGAAGGCAAGTTACTGGTTAGAGACAGGTAATGTATAATAATAACTCTTCGTTTTCATCACATCGAAACTCTCATTTTTCGATACAAAATCACGAAAAGTAGATGGGAAAGTGATGATGATATTGAAGCAAAAGGAGCATACATTGGTTTAGCTCCACAAGGAGAAGCTGGATCCTGGCAAACAGAAGCCAAAGTACGATCCTTTCTTCGTTTTACCGCAACATTTCTCTATCGATATTGTTACCTGTATGAAATTTCAATAGGGGTATCAATTTTGGACAAGAGCAGATGAAAATGGTAACTTCTTAATCAATAACATACGAATCGGAATCTATAATCTCTACGCATGGATCCCAGGATACATTGGAGATTACAAGCTTGAAGAATCAATCAATATAACACCGGGTTTTTCACTCTCTTATATCTCTACATTTTAAGCTCAATGTATAACTGTTGAAATTTGTCCTACATTGCTAAAAGAAGTGAGATTGATTAAGTTTATAAGGATGAGAATTTCATCACATAATGACTTGATCATGTCTTTTAAATGTGTGGGTTCTTTCTCTTAATCCCATTCGTTCACGCTCTCCAATCGTTATTTCGACTAGACTCTATAATTTCAACATGATATCGGACTGGTTCGATTCATTTCAAGTCGAAACCTTATGGTTGGACTTGAG
This sequence comes from Utricularia reniformis, assembly GCA_009725065.1. Lineage (NCBI taxonomy): Eukaryota > Viridiplantae > Streptophyta > Magnoliopsida > Lamiales > Lentibulariaceae > Utricularia > Utricularia reniformis. Next base: position 52,099 of record RWGZ01001416.1, read on the forward strand.
GGAGAGTGTTGGAATTTGTCCCACATTGCTAAAAGAAGTAGGATTGATTAAGTTTATATGGGTGAGAATTCCATCACATAATGACTTGATCAAGTCTTTTAAATGTGTGGGCTCCTCTTCTTAATCCCATTCGTTCACGCTCTCCCATCGTTATTTCGGCCAGACTCTATAATTTCAACATGGTATAAGACTGGTTCGGTTCATTTCAAGTCGAAACCTTATGGTTGTACTTGAGGGGAGTGCTGGAATTTGTCCCACATTACTAAAAGAAGTGAGATTAATTAGATTTATAAGGGTGGAAATTCTATCACATAATGACTTGATCAAGTCTTTTAAATGTGTGGGCTCCTCCTCTTAATCCCGTTCGTTCACCCTCTCCCATCGTTATTTCAGCGAGACTCTATAATTTCAACATGGTATTGGATTGGTTCAGTTCATTTCAAGTCGAAACCTTATGGTTGGACTTGAGGGAAAGTGTTGGAATTTGTCCCACATTGCTAAAAGAAGTGGGATTGATTAAATTTATATGGGTGGGAATTCCATCACATAATGATTTGATCAAGTCTTTTAAATGTGTGGATTCCTCCTCTTAATCTCATGGTTCACGCTCTCCAATCGTTAAACTCTATAATTTTAACATGGTATCGGACTAGTTCGGTTCATTTCAAGTCGAAACCTTATAGTTGGACTTGAGGGAGAGTGTTGGAATTTGTCCCACATTGCTAAAAGAAGTGAATTGATTAAGTTTATATGGGTGGAAATTCCATCAGATAATGACTTCATCAAGTCTTTTAAATGTGTGGGTTCCTCCTCTTAATCTCATTCGTTCACGTTCTCCCATCGTTATTTCGGCGAAACTCTATAATTTCAACAATAACTAACAAATATCATGATCAGGAAGCTACATTGATGTGGATGAGCTTGTTTATGAGAGCCCGAGAAACGGGCATACGATATGGGAAATCGGGTTCCCTGATCGTTCTGCACAAGAATTCTATGTTCCAGATCCTAACACAAAGTACATCAACAAACTTTACATCAATCATCCTCAAAGGTATCAAAGAAACAAGAGTTTTAATTCATAACAAATCTCAGAATCAACATATTTCTACAGGTTTAGACAATATGGAATTTGGGAAAGATATGCAGAATTGTACCCTGATCGTGACTTGATTTATACCATTGGAGAGAGTGATTTTACCAGAGATTGGTTTTTCGCTCACGTTACCAGGTACAATAATAGCTTTTTTCCATGATCTGTTACTCTTAAGATCACTAAGTAACAATTTTAATGGAGTTTACAGAAAAGTTGATAAAACAACATACCAAGCTACAACATGGCAGATCAAATTCAGACTCGATGAAATCAAATCACAAGAAGGCGAAGTCTACAAATTGAGGATCGCAATTGCATCTGCAAATCAAGCGGAACTCCAGGTAAAGTATTTATCATTTATCGGAGATAAGCAACCCATTTGTACCTAAAAGTATATCAAATTACTTCAGATCAGAGTGAATGACGCAGCCCAGAACCCTCCGATTTTCACTACCGGACTGATAGGTAAAGATAATGCGATTGCGCGGCACGGGATTCATGGACTCTATCATCTCTTCACCATTGATTTGCCCGCTGATTTACTCCAAGAAATGAACACTCTCTATTTCACGCAAGCCAACGCGACGACGCCGTTTCAAGGTCTTATGTACGATTACATACGTCTCGAATCTCCTTAATTTATGATCATCATATATATTTTTTCGAATGAAGTAAGTGAATATTTGGACTCTTTAATGATTATTTGTTTGTTTTATTTAATCATAATCAAAATTTGAAATTTACAAAATATAAAACATCCAAAATTATGAATTAATCATAATTTTTTTGAATAAAAAATAAGGTCATTTTTAAATGAGAAAATTTTGTAGAGTACACGCAAAAGTTACAAAAGTGTAAATAAATACAATTGTCCAAAATTTCAAAATTGTAATACTCAAAATTGTTTAAGAATAATCGAAGTTTGAACTAAATGTAAATTTACCTATAATGAAATTTCAAAGTTTCAAAATTGTTTGCCCACGGTCCTTCAACTTACGGTTGTGTAAATGACATATCCTCCAAGTTACGAAATTGTAAATATGATACATTTTTTTAGCAAAAATATACATTTTTAGCCCTCCAACTTCAATCAAATACACATAAGACACCTCAAGTTTCTAATACTATTTATCATTGACACTTTAATGAACTCGTAAATTTTTAATATTTTATACACAATTCTCAAATATCAATGGTAAATTTTATATAATTTTTCAAACGAGTCTTATTTGCATACTTTGTGAAGGGTTTTAAAATGTTTTTCAACTTACGGAAAACCTGTGCTAGAATATCAATAGTAAAAAACAAATTATATTGATAACTTTAGGTGTAATTCTTGCAATTTCGTAAATTGGAGGGTATATCCTTTACACATCTCCTAAATTGGAGATTAATTATAATATTTTCAATCAATATTCTATCAAGAAAAACTCATTAATTACATCATTAATTATTTTCGAAAATGTAGAGATTTTTAATCCTTTATTTTAATTTAATACGCTATTTTTATAATTTTCAAAATTTTAACTTAGATAAATCAATGTTTTCATATTGACTAGTACATCAAAAACCAAGAATCACATATATTTTTATCGGTACCATCCATTACTAGGTTTTCGGGTTCGTTATTTCATAGATTTTGTGTCTTTCGTGGATCTCTATATGATACACCGAATATGTGTGTTTACGAAGGATCCTTCATCTGTACAGACTGCAATGGAGATTTCAGAGCATTGACGATATCGTCAAGCGAAGGACGTAGCGCCGGATTACTGCACAACAAAACCCAAAGTAATTAAGAACTGTGAAATGTGAATCACCAAGAGAAAATGAAGAAATCCTACTCTTCCCAACAAGAATCCATTAGAGAAACTAATACAGAACATGTCTTCTCTGGAACTTTAAGCCTCCTCTTTTGGAATGCCACTGCTCCCACAACCTTCGGATACACAATTCATAAGAGAAATGAATCATATTGTAAAAACTAAGTCAAATGGGTATTATAAAATAAAAGATTTCTAGTTTCTAGATATCACTTTAATAAGTATTGAAAACAAAAAGCAAAAGATCACGAGATCAATTTGCATGGGTAATGTTAAGGTTCCTTGTATGAGGGTACTAATAGTCACTCAATTTTGGAGTGATTCGATTCAGAAAACTGGATTTTATATTTAGTTGTCTCTAAAGACACCTTGGTCCACCATAGTTGGATGCTAGATCAAAAGTTTGGTCCCACAGTTTTATGGTTTTGATAATTTTGATCCCCAAAATTTTATAATTGTGGCAATGATAATCATCAGGTATCAAAATGATAAAATCAATCCACATACTTTGTAATTTTTGACAAAATCAATTATCAAAGTTTTGTTTGTATGACATAATTATTCCCAAAATTTTCAATTTTGACAATTAATATTCTATGATAAAATCAAATTTCGGGAACAGATTTTGCTTGAGAATCTAATTTGGCAAAACCTTCAAGTTTGATTAATAAATATGTCATTACAAACTACATAGATCAAATTCTCCAAAATTATGAAAATTTGGGGATTGAAATCGTCATTTTCTCGTATCAAAAGGGATACAAAGATCAAGAGGTAAAAAGATCGATGTCGAAAAAATATTCAAGCCAATGACTGAAATCCATTGCTACTAGAGAACGCATGAAGGGAATCTGTCTCCTATTGTCATATTTCAACATATTTTCTCGAATTGAAAATTCACACTTCCATAATCATAAATAAGGCAGAGTAGATAGAAGTTAAAAAACTTACTTGGGCAGGGCTGAGTCCACTCCAAGGCTGCTGCATTGTCACAAGCTCCCAAAGAATCACACCAAAGCTATAAACATCGGATTTCTCATTGCTCGGATCACCACGCAGAAATTCCGGGGCCATCCATTCCGGCTATATACAAATTCCGAGTACACAAATCATATAGCCAAAATGTGCTGTTTCGATTGAGCTAGAGACTTACCGTTCCTGCAGCTGATTTCATTGATATAAACGTGCTTTCTTTAAACCTCGACAACCCGAAATCACCCACCTAAACAATATTATTGATATAAAACTCTCATATAGTGATTCAAATCCATAATAAGGTGAATAAATAAAATAACCTTCACACTCCAATTTTTGTCAACAAGTAAATTGGGTGTTTTCAAATCCCAATGAACTATAGGTGGTGTGAGATGGTGAAGATAATTGATCCCTTTTGCCTAAAACACAACACGAATATCACATAACCGATAAAACAAATAAAACGAACGCGTCGAAAAAACGCACCACATCTAATGCCATTCTCATTCGTCGCCTCATGTCTAGTATTTCACCGGAAGCTGGCGAATGTATTATTCGAAACAAGCTACCTCTGTAGCATAAGGAGTTAAGAATCATGAAAGATAATGATGGGGTCTAGTTTCATATACCGTGGCAAATACTCCGTTACGATCGAAAGGTGCGGTCTTTTCGTGACAGCTCCCATGAAAAGAACCACATTCGGATGACGAATCCGTTTCATAATCGCAACCTTGAGAAAAAACAAGTTGATTTGTGCATGAATGTTATAATAAGATGACATGAATTAAAGCCATACCTCCCTTAAGAATTCCTTGAGTTGATCATCATGGAAGTCTTGGAGATTTAAAACTTTAACGGCTACGTCCTGCATGGTACAATAATATTCTTCAAAGCACGAACATTAGAAGTAGAAAAGATAATGAGAAGCGGTAAGGAACTTACACAACCATGCCATTCGGCTCGGTGTACTGTGCCAAAGGAGCCTAACAAAGATAACCAATCATATTATGGCTCGACATGCCGAGGCGAAGAAACGAAAGTTTAAAAAAATGCATAAATACCAGATCCAACACGTTCATTGATATTTAGTTCTTCCCATGAGATCTCAAGCCAATCCATTGCTAGAGAAGGCTCAAGGTTTAGATATCTTGGAATAGTGTGAGTGTTACTGATTCCTTTGCTATTAGAAGAGCCATGAACTTGACTCAACACAATTTCTCCTACAAAAATGGTTATATTTGTAATCTGGAGTTTAATAGAACAAGATTAACAAAAAATGAAAATCGGGTACGGGATTACTTAAGAGATAGAAAGCAGGAAAATGTACCTGGTCGCATAAGTTTGGAACTGTGTTTAAAATTTAGGAGTTGATTATCAGTCTTGTTGACTGCATCTAGCTGAAACTCCCTTAAATGTGATACTCGCAAAGGAGAAGGCACAGATACATCTGAAATCGAATTGATCGATGAATCGGGACTATATGTGTTTCCAGGTTCCCCAATAAGATCAATTACTAATTCCCTGCCAAAGTATAAATATGCATACTAGCTCGGAATTCCAATTCGTTTTAGCAAAAACAAAAACTTCCTCGAAAGTAAAAGAATTACGTATCCGAATTCTGACCTGAAAGGCTTTCCTTCATCTTTAATTTTGATGAGGCATGAAGATCGATGGTCCGAGGCACAGTATTTGCATCCTCGAGCTATCCGGCAAGGCAAGCCTACATGGTTTGCTAGTCTCTGAAAATAAGAGAATTATCGACTAGGTGATTGATCTGCATTTGATCCCGAATGCGGAAATGCAATGTTTTAAGTCATTTACAATGCACATAACAAAACTAGATATATATTCACCTTGAAAAGTATAGCACGGTGTCTACAAAGTCCCGTGGACAAGCTACCGATCGGAAGAACAACACATTTGTGCATATCTTTCAATCTCTTACGAGTAAGTTTCCAGCACAAATTAAGTTCGCCTTGCTCTTCAGTAAACGAATCCCTTAAACGTAAATCAAGAGTATAATAACAAACCACACAAGAATTTCAATTCATGTATAGTGTATATATATAGCTACCCCATACAAACCGCAACAAGTTTGGCGAGTTTCTCGGAAAAATCAAGTGTCCCCCTCGAGGACAAGTGAATCTCTTGAGCTTTATCTTCAAGCTCTCGAAGCTTCATGTCATCACTCCGATCAACGAGAGTCACCTCGAGTGATGAATCGCCAAATGCAATTTCTCTTAATGCCTTTAAAGGAGGCATATTTTTACCTTCCTCCAAGCTATTAGACATTAACCATAGATGTGGATTCATGCCTAAAATGCTATAAAAACCATCCCGAATTCTGTCGATATATGACAAAGAGCCGTTCACCTATTCGAAAAAAACATATAATTCGGATCGAATCAATAGGAAATCGCATTTAAACAAGGTTAAATTTCATACCCAGAAATTATACGAGACGATATCGACATCGGAGGATCGATCAACCAATGAAGAAGCATCATTTTCAGTCTTATGAAGAAACAGAGGCTCTAAAGCAAGAGTTACTTGTTCTGTTAGCCTTTTGGCAAGCATTATTTGTAAACAGTAGCTTTCAATGTACTTCTTACTAGCACCATAGCTTTCAGTGTATATCTCACTAACGCCATTTTCATCACCTTGTTTAAACACACTTCTCTTCTGTAAACCGGATGTATTCGATGAACAATTCGGGTCACGGGTTGACCCAGAAAACAAGCTCCCTCCATAACTTGTGCTTCCATCGCTCGGTACTCTCCATAAGCCTTCAACCCCTCTTTCAGGCTGTTGATCGAGACTGAAATCACTAGAATTACTCAACCTCCGGATCGGAGAATTGTGCCACCGCTCACAATTCACAGATTCCGATGGAGGAGCCGGCCAAAGCCGCTTATTGATATCTTCATCATCAATATCGATCTTATTGTTGTTGGAAAGTAATTTTGAATAGTAAGTCAACTGTTTCTGCTCTATTTTGTCTCCCGTGACCTCATTAGAGTAACCGCTGCAATAACGATTAGTTTTCAACGCAAATCCATCTCTATTGATTTGACGTTCATCATCCAAAGACTTTACATCGTTGAGGACAAATTTCTTCTCGTGATCTTCAACTAATTCCCTATATTTGTGGTCCGGAAATTCCCTCGGGAAAAAGTAGGTGGTTCGATGAGGCATACTTTTTTCACACAATACACGCGAACACAAAATTAACGCACGTCCCTTCACGCTTTAAGCAACTGCAAAGAAACTATCAACAATCGACAATCGAAATCTCCTCCGCTCTACAGAATCGCCGGAAAAATATAAACCCAGAATGCATTTTCGCTTCCCGAAGAAACCCCAAAGCTTGAAACGCCATTAAAGCCAAATTTATTCACTGACAGATCAAAATAAATCAAAGAAGTGAATAAAAAAACGAACCCACTTCAGTTCTCTCCCCATTGAATCAAAACCTCGTAAGTCTCAACAAAAAAGAAAAAGAACAAACTGTGGAATAAAGTTTTATCGTAGAAAAGCAGCAGTCACCGCGTAAAAAAGCAGAAGGATAACGATGTGTTCATTGTTAAGTAGAGTCCTGCTGAAAAGAGCATGGGAGAGTGATTGTATATGCGTGGCCTTGGCCTTGGCCTTGTTTGTGTATGCGTGGAAGAAGGACGGGGCTCAGTGAAACGGTGAACCAAAGACTCAATTTTTTAAGTACATCCGAATCAGCTTCGCTAAAGTCCGCATGAATTTTTAAACGGTAGTTAAAAAATGTAAGAAATGAAAAAGGAAGAAGGTATATTTAAATGTTTTTATTAATAAATAGTGGTTAATTAAAAATAATGAAATAATTTTACATTTTGTCAAATTTAGTTCTCATCATTTTTAATGATATCTGAATTTTAATTTTTTTACATATTTAATCATCCAAATTTGCAATATTTAACAAATCAAATTTTTGAAGTATCAAAATCGATCCCCAAAATTTAATTTTGACAGAAAACCTCATTTTCTAAACTTGAAAACTTTGAGGACCAATTATGTCAAATAGACAAAACTTAGGAGACAAGTTTTACCAAAACTTATAAAATATGGAGATGGTTTTACCATCTTCATAGTTTACAGATCAAAATTATTATAATAGTAAAATTTGAGGACAAATGCCTGAACCATGAAGCTATGGGGATAAAGTTTACCCAATATATATATATTAAATTTTATTTTTGAAATTAAATATAAAATGAATAAATGTATCAAGTTATTAATGAATTGATATAAAAATATATGTATTAATGAAGAATGAATTAGAGAATGAGAGAATTGTAGGGAAATTTTAAAACTTAAACAAATTTGTTTTTATTAAATAAATAATACTTTTATTTTTTAATAAAAATGTTATTATGGATATGTAACACGTTTTGTGTCTTTTATTTTATTAAAACGCAAAAAAAATACATAAAATGTTTTTACGCACCTAAGTTTAAGTTACTTATATAAAAATAATAAAAAAATTCCCAAAAAAATGTAAAATCCAAAAGAAACACTAACAATTTTCATTAAGTTTTATCAATCAATAAATCTAATTTAATTGTTATGATTTAGAATGATTATATTTATTGATTTGCTATTTATTTATTGTAACGAGAAAGTATTAATATTTAATTTAATATGCATATTACTTTTATAAAATTACATACGACCCTTAACATAAAAGAACACTTGACTTTCATTTAAATGTCACATGAAAAGCTGGGATACTAATTTCAGTGTTTTAAATTTCCGGTATACTGGAAATTTTGGACTTACCGGATTCGACCGGTATTTTGGTAAAATACCGGCCGGTACGGGTTTTTTCAGGTCGTGTCGGATTTTTTGCGGGTTAGGTCGGGTTTTATATTCAAAATTAATATATGAATATTTTATAATTTAATTTATTTTAATATTTCGGTACATATCCGGTATACCCGAAAGATATCCGATATACCGATCAAATGAGCTTGTCCGGTATACCGGCTGGTACCGGTATTTAAAACATTGACTAATTCACGCCTATTTTTATTTTTAAAAACACAATCCCTAATTAAATGAAAAATAAATCATATGGAAAATGAATGATAAATTAAATTAAAAAATAAACAAATAAAATAGTTTATTGTGTGGTGTAAGATGAGGTCACGTTGTTGCCTCTTTGATCTAGTCTCTGAAGTTATTTTTAAAAATGTTAGTGGACAATAAATAAATAAATAAATAAAGTTGGGTGGGTCCCAAATATCTCATGGATGATGGATGTCAATTTTTGACATTTTTTAATTAAAAAATATAATTAAAGAAAACTCTAATAGACACGTTGACTAAAATCAATTTGCACCTTCCCCTAAATAAATAATTTAATTTCAAATGACTAATTGTTGGTCCACTCCATTTTTCAAGATTCAGAGAAGAAAAAACCCGAAAAATATCATATACGTATCTCGATTTAATCATATATGTTTCATTCTACGTTTATGTTACTTGATCATTCATTGTTATGAATATTTGTACAATAATATATAACATAGCATGTTAATCGATTTACTTATTACATGCAACTATGCTCATAAAAAGTAAATGTGTATATTGTTTGGAATTAAATGACGACACACAAATTGAGAATTTTGGTCTACAAAGTTTTGTGATTGTGATAATTGTGATTCCAAAACATCAAAATGATACAATCGGTTCTTATACTTTTAAATTTTTGGAAAATACATCTCATGCTTAATATGTATCATATAATTGGTTCCCAAAATTTTCAATTTTTTACCAAAATCAAATTTTGGAGATCGATTTTATCACTTTATAAACCTGAATTGCCAAATGATGCAAACTTTAATGATGAAATTTATCAAAACCTTGAAATGTGAATGAATAAATATGTCAGTACAAATTATGATGATCAAATTTACCAAACATATGAAAATAGGAGACTAAATGCCACATTTTATCGACTTCAATACATTGAGATACATTTTTATTTTATGCCATTAAAATAATTAAAATCTTAAATCAGGTGCTTTTCTAAGGCTCATAATTCAATAATATTTATATTTTGGATGGGTCCCACTCTCAAATATCTAAATTGTATGGGTCATCATTATTGATAAATATTAAAATTTTGGGTGGGTCACAATCAAATTTCTAAATTATTTGGGTCATTATTGATAATTATTAAAACTTTGGGTGGGTCACAATCAAATATCTAAATTATTTGGGTCATTATTGATAATTATTACAATTTTGGGTGGGTCTTAATGATATTTTTAAAAGAAAAAAATCAGAAAACGAAAAGAAAACCCTAATGGCCCAACTTGCTTGCAACTTGCAAGCTCTAAAAGAATAAGTAGAAATTCGTTCATACTGATAACTGATAAGAGCAGTATTTATAAAAAAAATAATAAATAGAAATTCAGCCAAAACTATTGAGGGATCTATTTGGTACTCTGATTAAAAGTGCCATGAGGTGCAGTTACATATGAAAAATGGGATTGTTTGGTATAACGTTAAGAAAGTGCGGTGATGTATGGTGAGATAAACTGTGGTGAGTTGAACGCATTTATAATAATATGATTTTAAAATTTGTTTTGTAAAAAAAACGGTATAATGAACGTGATTTTAGTAAAAATACATATTTACCCTCAAGATAAGATAGTGTAATCCAATGTTTTCATACCGGTCCAGCTTACCGTTTCGGTCCGGATCGGTACGGCATGTACGAATTTTTAATTTTTTATTAAACAAAAATATTTTATTTTATTTTTTTCCTGGTCGACCCGAAAAACTCGGGTTTCCGACCAGGAAACCCGATATCTGTCGAAATACCGGTGCCACCCGTTATTCGCCATACCCACAGGTATATCGGCGGTATATCGGTCAGTATGAAAACATTGGTCTAACCTGAAAAGTCTGATAACGAGAGATAAATATAAAATTTTTATATTGGTTAAGACTGTGGTATGTCGGTCGGTACCATTTTTTATTTTTTTTAACTTTAAAAAAAATTAAAATAATAATATCGATGTTTTCATGCCAGTCCAAAATTTTGTATCGATCCAGAGTTATATGAGCGGTACGACTGGTATACTGGGCGGTACCCATTTTAATTTTAATTTATTTTTTAAAAAATAATAATTTTTTAGGGTCAGACCCTGTAAAACCCTGATATCGACCTTAATATCTAGTAACGGGCTGTAGAAAAAAAATATCGATACTTCCATAAATTTGATGGTATACCGTCTTGTATGAAAACATTGAATAATATTTTATTATTTTTTAGGGTTGGAGAAAAATCGGGATCCGATAGTAATATGATACTAGGCGATACCGGTCGGTATTACATCGATATAAAAACATGTGATAAATGTAATATAATGAAAACATTAAGTAATATGTATTACTAATAAGGATATTTTAGTCTTTTACAAAATCGCGTTGG
>RWGZ01001416.1:63587-117564 GCA_009725065.1 Utricularia reniformis
CCGAATCCGAGTCGGACTCTTCTAGGACACCGACTCTTCTCGGACACTTGTTGGACACGAGTCTGTTTTTATATTTAAATTTATTATTATTTATTTTGAAATAGTCATTATTTAAATTTGTTTTTATTTATATATATTAATATAATTCGTTAATGTTTAAAAAATTAGTTGTATATTAGTATTATTGGAATATAATATAGTTTATACCAATTATTTCGATATTTTATAGGTTTTAAACATTAATTATCATATATATTTGTGTTAGTAGTTTATTATTTTGTATAATATAATTAGATAAACATAATTTTATTTATTATTAATTATGAACCATGTTAACAACAAATGTCTTTTTAAAATTTTATATTTTAATTAAAAAAATAATTGATATTAACGAGTCCGACTCTTTAACAAATCTGAGTCCCCGAATCCGAGTCCGCAAATCCCCGTGACGTCGTGGCGGTGTCCATTTAATATAGTATACCAATTATTGGATATATCATTCGGTAAAAGAATGTGTTATATCCAAAGTAGTTGAAATTCAGTAAAATAAATAAAAATTTATGAGAAAATGATATTTATATTTTAAAAAATTCGATAATTTGGGTAAATTTAATACATTTTGTTAGAAAATTTGTAGTTTTTAAACTTTGATCCTTTTGTAAAATTGATCTCAAATTTACCAAATTTGGTAATCTAATTCCCAAATTGCAAACACATGTCATCATACTTTATTTACATAGATTTCAATTGTGAAAATTGAAAATATTGGGATCAATTTTATTATACAAATTAAAATTTAAGGATTGATTTATCAAATATATCAAAATATGTTTGCATTCACTAAATTTTGACGACACAAATACTAAATGACGAAGAGGTCATTTTTAACTTTTAAGTATCGCCAATAATTTATATTTGTGGAAACTGGAAAGATCTAATTCAATTTGTGAAAACTATTAAACTATATTTTCAAAAAAATAAATATTAAATATTTGGTAGTTGTTTTTTTGAAGAATCAAACTTCGTGAATTAATTTTGTTCTCTCGCTTGCTGGGAACAAGAAATCAAGAATGGGGATCGAGGAAAATGAAGAGCAGGAGCCGTTCCCGGAAACGACGTCGGATTTAGTGGAAGAACTGATTTCGGTACCTTCCGCTTGAGTAATTCAGTGATTTCTTTCATCTTTTAGGAATTTTAGCTGAAATTGTTCATCACTATGTGCTGCGACGATGCTTCGTAAAGTTTAATTTTAGTTGATTTGCTTTGTTAATCGCCAGTCTGCTCGTTTCGGCGATCTTGATGATGTTGTTAGCGTTTTTTCGACTGGTGTTTCTTTGGACTCAAAAGACTCTCAAGGCCGCACAGGTTTTACTCAATGAATGCTTTCTTTGCATTATTTAGTTAGTCTGTGGTTGCAGAGTGTTTTTTCACTAATCAGCTTGATTTTAATGATTTCTGCAGCACTACATATGGCTTCAGCAAATGGTCATCTCAGTGTAGTTGAATATCTTGTTCAGAACGGAGTGGTAAGAAGCTGTGATATTGCATTGTAAACTTTTAGTGAATTTTTTGGTTGATTCTAATAATGATCTTGATATCTATTCTTTAGATTTTTTATCGTATATGTTGTTCATCTTGAATTGACATCTAAGTTGCATCACCTTAATTCATGGCCTTGTTATTGAACATAAAAAATGACTAGTTTGGGTAAAAGCGTCTATGCATATTATATGACTAGGAAAGATATCGGATTGCAAGGATGGTGATTCGACTTTACTATCGGCATCTATTGTAGAATTAGTTTGTGGGTTCTTACAAAAGAAAGATGGGGTTTTTTCTATGTTTTAATGTTTACTTTTAACGTTATGCTTCTGAATCAGGATGTGAATGCTTGCAATTTGGAGAAGAACACACCTCTTCATTGGGCTTCCTTGAACGGCCACATTGAGGTACTAGTTAAGTTTGTTTGTTACAATTCTAATAAAGAATGTTGAGGTGATTACATGTTAGAAAAACATCATATAAATAATGAAGAAATTAATTGATCATCACCAATTTGGACCATGATTTTATTTCGCTGCAAAACCAAACAAACTCATTGTTTTCTCCTCCTTCAAGTTTTGTTCTTTTCAGCTTCGTATAAGTTTATGATGTTTCAGGTTGTGAAATGTCTGATTCTTGCTGGAGCCAGTATCTCATCACTTAACAGGCAATCTTCCTTCTCTACATTTTCTTAAGCTTCTTTTTTTTTCCATTTCACGAAAATGAATGCTTATCAGTCATGAGAGAACTCCGGTTGACGAGGCGGTGAGCAGCGGGAGACTCGGTGTTATTGATGCAATCAATGAAGCAGCAGCGCAGATTGAACTAACTGGTGCAACACTCTCCTAGACCAAGTGCAACACTCCATTTTGTGTATTGTGCCAATTCCAATCTTTCTTATCAACGACTACTACTCAGCTCCCACCTCATTGTTGTCATTTTTGGTTTAGTATGACTTCATAGTTCATGCCATAAATTTCATGTGCTTCAAAAGCATAAAAGATAAAAAGTATACAAGGGCCAAACCGGGTTCGAACCGGTGACATATTTCTATACTAAATAAGCAGGTTTAGATAGCAAAAAAATAGGTTACAAAACCGTTAAAACTATCAATTGTCTGGGTGGTGTAGTTGGTTATCACGCTAGTCTCACACACTAGAGGTCCCCGGTTCGAACCCGGGCTCAGACATTTCTATTTTTAGGGTGTTATTTTTTACACTTGGTTGGTTGATTTCATCTTAATGAAAATTAATGTTTTTATAATTCAATTGATAATACTAAGTATAACATTGACAGATATTTAATAAAAAGTGTAGATGAATAATTTGAGATAAATTTATTTGGAATGTTTTTTATATGTTATGTTAAATATCAAATTTCTTATTTGAACATCGATAAATTGTGTTCGGATTAATGGATTTATTCATGAATGAATTTCGACCCAGTATTTTTATATTGATCAATACTTTAAATTTATGGATATTTTGTTAGATGCTGTATTTTAGGGTTATAACTTAAGTTTTTCAGGTTTGATTATATAATAATATATATTTAAAATATTCAAGTTGATTTAATACGATATCTGACGTGGAAATAAGTAACCAATGAGAGCAGCACAACACGTCACTACAAAGACGACGTCGTCCCGTCCGCCTTTCAAAACGGCTCGATTTTCACCGCCCTCTCCGCTCTCTTGCAGTGCAATGCAACATGGCGATGATATATGATAAAAATTTTATTTCATTATGCGCTCTGTTGATTTTATGCTGTTGGACGCCGATTTCTCATGGCGCTAAAAAACCAGTGGGAATTGCGAGAAAGGAAGATGTCCCCTTCATCAAATGTCAGGTCTGTGAGATGTTGGCAGTTCAACTCCACAAACAGGTTCAAATTAAGGAAGCTGAGATAACTCCTAAAAAGGTGATTTTTTTACAATTGCTATCGAAATGCTGATTTGTTAAAAAAATTAATTCTTTACCGATCTGAATGTTGAGCAGGTATCGGAGTTTGAAATTATCCAGATTACCGAGAATTTGTGTAACTTGAAGAAAAAAGAAGCTGATTGGATTCTTAAAATCGACATTGTAGAAAAGGGGGATAAATTGGAGGTAACGGCAGAGCTTCTGTATTTGACCAAATTGCCTTTTTCTTTCTCGACGAAGCTAAAGGTTGAGCTCTAATATTCTGTGAATTCTTTTTTTAAGCTCGTAGAGCAAGAATCCGAAGGACAGTGTAATTCAGAGTGCAAAACTATTGAGCGAGCTTGCGAGGAGGTGAAACTACTGACTGAGCATCTTGTTTATTTTTAGACACTTTTTTTGTTGCTGGTGTTGCTTCATTTCAATAGTTGATCCCGTGCTCTTTTTCTCTGTTTGTCCTAAGTATTTCACACTGATCATAGAAATTCAGGATACATTGGACTCTAAGATAAGTGAACTATATTGTAAAATGTTAGGGGGTGAATCTTTTTCTCCAAGGATCAGAAATAATGGGTCCAGATTTCCTGCGGGAATGATATCTATATTGATTGACTACCTCCATTATATCGTTGCTAGTAAATACCACTATTTTTGGTTTTGGATCTTCCAAATCATTCCCGCAGGAGATCTGGACCCATTTTTTTCTGATCCTTCGAGAAAAAGATTCACCCTCTTCATAAAAAAGAGGTAAAGCGCCCCTTTACCATTCTCTATAAATGTACAAGTTCATTAGTGATCATCTTCATAGAAAGTAGAATATTTCAAGATTCATATACGATGTAAGATGATTATTGTTGTGAGCCATTTTAGCCCTCAAAGATGAAAGTATCAAAATGGTTTCTCAAGTTCACTAGTTTGAGTTATTTTAATTTCTTTAAGAAGCACAAAATTGCCTTCAAATCTCATGTTTTTTAGGATCAAGTTTGGTTTCGCTACTGTATTCATGAATCTGAACATTTTGCATCCAGGTTTTGGGTTATTCTGACACAGATGTAGCTGAGTATGTGTACAAAGTCAAGCCCAAGATCGAGTCTTTGGTGAATTTCATATGCAAAGACTTAGCAAAAGCATGTGTTTCAAAACCGCCACCAGTTCCTAAGGTACAACTTAGCAAAATTTTCTTTATTTTTATCAGTAGATAGATGCTAGCATTACCACTTGGTCTTTCAAGAAGAAATCTTGTCAGAGGCACAAAGTTTTCTTAGATTGCAATTATATTCTTCTATATTATCAAACATAGAGGTAGAATGTTTGTGATAAAACTCCATGAATGGTTTTAAGCTTCGTTTGAGGCCTTTTTGAATGCCACTTATTAGAAGTTTTGTCGGTAGCCGAGAATAAAGATTCATGAACATTTCCATTCCGTTTAAAAAAGATTAGATGCATGCATTTTCATCAACGAAACCTTGGTACGGCTTGGCGATTGACTTGATAGAAATAACCTAAGCATTTGTTCTGTGTGAAGAGTGAAGACAGGTTCATTCTGATCCTTTGTTTTATTATTGCAGGATAGGATTCCAGGAGAGCCTTTTCTCGCCAAATCGGCAAAAGAAGCTGAAATGGATGATTTATTGAAATCCATGGAGGTAACTAGTCACTGAAAGACAGACCATCTCTATCTCACTCAAGCATTGACAATCTTACTTTTTTTCTCTTTGTAGGGAATACCAGGAGCACCTGGGATGAAGATGTACTCTCGGGACGACTTGATGAAACAGAATTTCGGTGATGACGAAGATACAGACGACGATGATGATGATGATTTGTCCTCCAAACTGGTGAGACCTTCTTATCTCCTTATTTTCAAAGTGATTACTATGAAAAAACTCTCTGATTCATCTGATAAACGAACGTAGATCGGTGAAACGAATTACTATAAATGCAATAAATGATATTAATGCCTGTGGATGAACTTTGTGCAGGGAAAAGTTCTGAAAGAGAAAGAGAGGAAGAAGAAGGATGACTGGAAAGACAAGATAGGAGGAGCTTTGACAGAGGCTACAGAGAAACTAAAATATCATGGATTTAGGTTAAAACAGTGGTTTACAAACAAGATTAACAAGAAGAAGAATGCAAAAGTTGGGCAAGCTGAACTCTAGACGCCTCTCCAGGTGAACAAAGTCCCTCTTTGCCCGCATTTTTAATATTTCACAAGATTTTTTATCGAGATTTTATTACAAGATTTAAATATGAGTATCCTTATTCATTGTTCAGAAAGTCTGTTCGTAACTGTAAAATCGATCTATTATTTTTTGTGCGGGAAGAAGTAAAATAGCATTAAAAGTAGTGTTATTTCACTTTAGCCCTGTGTTTGTGAATTGCTCTGGGGCTGTCCGGGCCAGTATCGTAAATAAATAAAATAAGAACAACTGATGCCCAATTCGATCTGAACCGTTGACCAAATGGTTCGGGTGTAGATCACCGGTTCCTATAAATAGTAGTCTTGGTGCTCCAATTTATCCGCACCTCTCAAATCGTTTCACAAAGTCGAACTATAGTTGAGCTCAATATGATCTTTTTCGTCGATAAAAATATCAGGTAATGTTTGATCTAATGTTTCTACAACCAAAATTGCCATACAGGCAAAATTTATAATGAAAGGGGTACACAACAGTGCAGACTACAGAGCACAAGCATAGCAGAATGAATGGAGTAATCAACGCATTCTGTAAACCTGACTTCTAGATACTTGAGAATGTTGTCCATTTAATGAATACTTTAACGTTATATCGATGTCTCGAGGGTTTTTCTTGTTTGGTGACACGTTCAAGGTGCCAATCAATGTCTCCCCTTCGCAAATGGTAAGTGCATCTTCCAGGTACAGAACTGTTTGTTTCCAATGTGTCGCACGAGATCTTGGTCCTGCAAAAAACCTCAAAATCACTGGACACATGCTACTAAAATCTAGATCAAAAGCTCACTCAAAGCACTGGGAAATCCAATTTCAAAAGATAATAGTGATGCAATGCAAGCTAAACTGCAGAAACTCGAATGGAAGTCAATCGTACCGGTAGAGAAGCCCATTAACTTGTGGCACTTGGTGAAGGAGACATCAAAATATGCAACAAGTGCATGAATGTAGTCATTGCGCTCGGCCAAAAGCTTAAAAGGGGCAGTAAACGAAACATCTCCAGTATTCATTTTAGAGATGTCCATTGTCTGTAATTAAGAAAGACTCATAAGAAATTACTTGTAGTTATGCAAAATTTAAAACTTAAAGTAGAAAATATTGGAGAGAGACATTAATCTCTTGACCTTTAGCAATTGGCAATTGGTAACAATTTGTTTCTGATCCACAATGTCAACAAGAGGTTCAGCCATGGCTTGCTTCTTAATGCAGCTCATATCAAATCCGTACACGTTCTTCCAAACTGTTAACAAAATACAAGGTTATAAATCATATATAAAATAAGGAGTCAATCCTAAAACTTTTACAGTTTTGGCAAATTGGTCAACATAATTTGTAATGACATATTTAGTCCACAAATTTTAAAGTTTCGGTAATTTTGATCCACTAAATTTGCAATATTTGACAAATCAGATCTCCAAAGTGGCAAAATCGGTTCTAACCTAATTTGCCAAAATTGAAAACTCTGGGTACCAAATATGACATACATACTAAACTTTAAGGACGGCTTTTCCAAAACTTAGAAAATATGGGGACCAATGTTGTCATCTTCATACTTCCGAGATCAAATTTGCCACAATCAAAAAAATTTTGGAACCAAAATTACCAAAACCATGAAAATATGGGACCAAATTTGAGTATCACCCATTAAATAAGACATTCATATTATCATTTCAAGACACACACAACACACTAATCCTACAGCATGCATCATTTTTGGGATTCCAGTGTGCTACCTCTTAACCTTTGGCACCATTGCTACAACATGCTTTTACCAATGGGCTGCACTCTCCCAACAAAACACTTATATATATATATGTTATAAGCCACAGCATATGGGATTGATCTCACATTCAATCTTGTCTTCCTTGTACTCAGCATCTTCAATTGCTGTTAAATAAAGAGAGGCTTTGTCTGGCAATATAATCCCACCTTGTACCTGTTGATAGCAGAATATATTTTCAAGAAACATGCACAAAAAATGTTATATTCTCAGCATAATTGCGATTTGGGATCAATGGAAAGAAGATAAAAACTTACGAGCCACTTGTCACGAGCATAAAGAACAGTGTTCAACATATTTTCATAGAGCAAAAAATATCCCATCCATTCAGATATAATAACATCAACTTGAGCAACGGGGAGCTCAACTTCTTCAATTTTTCCTTTTAGGACTGTTATAACTGATCATATCCCAAATCAACCAAAATATAACATGAGATCTAAGATTAATGAAGAATCGTAACATAGTTCGTAAAACAATAATGGAGAAAAAATGTTACTAACCGCTTGAAAAGCCGTTCTGCCTCACTATTTGCCGAGCGACAGAAGCCATACTGGAGCATTCCACCTGAAATTTTGTAAGCAACATTAAGGAAATTTAACTCCACAACATGTAAAAGTGAAAATAAGGTAGAAAGTACATAGCCTATTATTTACACAAATTACAAAACTAACATAGATTATTAGCTTAAAGTATAATAACCTATAGAACGCAGAGCATTATCAATGTTTTAACACAAAATAGATTTTTCAAAAGAAAATTGTAGTCCTATTAGCATTTTTAGCACATGAGCAAAAGAGGAAAAACAGAAACTGAAAATGAAACAGTATAAATCTATATATATGCTTGGTTTTTGTACCGCATAAACATGCCTAGCACCAACTTTGGCACAAAAAAGGGAAAGAATTCCGGTCCCAGCTCCCACATCAAGGACTACTTTATCTTTGAAAAGAAATGCATTTTTATAGATAACATTTTGGTACGTCTTCGTTCTGACAACATCCTTCAACATCTCCTGTGCATAGGGAGTCAAGCAATTCGAAGGTTATAGATATAATGAATTATCTGAAAATAAAATAGACGCTAAAAATGGAGTCTTGCAGCTTCACTTCTAACTTAATACTTACTTCATGGATTCCTGAAAAAAAAGTGTAAAGAGAAGATCATAATACGTGCTGAATTATTTTACAACGGAATAAACTGCCAAAACATCGTACTAAAAGGAGAAAACATTAATAATCTTTATGAGTCATTCAGCGGAAGTACGAAATTCCGAAAAAATGGGTGCAAACACAAAAAAACCCAGAAAATTGAAACTTTCGAGAGCTGGAATAAACATGGTAATATTAATATAAAAATAATCATCTCACTAAATTAACGCCCAGTGGCAGATAATCGCCGGAATAAGAAAAAACCTACTGCCAGAGAAATAACTGACCAAAATGTGAATAAGAATCGAAGTAGTAATCAGCGCTGGTTTTATCATCCCCAGCCTCGCACATGACAGAGTCCTCCTCTATAATCGAGCTGTCGGTGGCCAATTCTTCACTGGCTCCAGCTTCATCTTCATCATGATACTCGAATATATTTCTAGAAGGTTGGCTACTTTCCAGAGAAAGTTTTTGGTGGCCGTGCTCCATTGTCCGCAGGCAAACTACGGAATTTTGGGTAGAACGTTAGGGTTTTTTAGCCAGGGTTTAATCTCTTCGATCCTATAGTGCGACGGCGTTTTACTCAGAAGCTCAAAGAAGGAGAAGGAAGTCATAAAATTATTTCACAATTTTAGTACTAAAAAATAAAAATTTAAAATTTTTTATTTGGGTCTATTAAAGACGTTTGAGGTTTTGGTATTCCCGCTACCAAAACCCTAATCTCCCAAAATGGGAACGAAACAGAATACCAGCGATTCACACCCGGGACCCAAAAAGCGCCGCCGTGTCGGATTCTCCGATGGAGGTAATTACCTTTATTCGTTCTCTTTTACTCGCTTCCTACTGAATGTGCCTTAGTTTCTGTTGTTATCCGCTATTCTTTGCAGATGCTGGAATTGAAGCCAATGAATGCATCAGTATTTATCTGGGTACCTACTTTCATGTGTTGTTACGCATTTGCAATTATATTCTAAGAATATGCAGTATCGGAGTTTTGGGTTATTGGTTATGTGCTTGAGTGGCTCTGTTACATGTTTAGAGGTCTATCACAGTTTATCGCTGACCAAAGGAAAATGTAGTTTTTTTCTTTTGAATCAAATTAAATGAGCATTTAGCTTGCAAATTTCTTGTATGAGCTGGCACGAATTGTGTTTTGGTGTAATGCTTACTTTCATCTTTTTCTGTCAAATGAGAATACATTGAGTGGTTACAAAACGTAGGTTATCAATCAGAACTATTTCTATTTCTCGCTACTTAGAAACTTAGCAGGGAAACTCCCAGGAAGTTGCTAGTCCTCGTTTGTAAACTTCAGTTAGAATGTTGAATATGTAAAACAGGGCCACTGTGTCATTGTTGGACATGTTATGTTAGATTTATATTCTAGATTCATTTTCCTTATTTTTAGATATTTTCTTCTGTAGGTAGGGTCCTTAAAATGATGTTAATTCCTTAATGCATTTGTTTTGTTATTTGATTTGTCTTATCTAACTGTACTTACATAGTTTTCAGCAAAGAGGAAGTGGGTTCTCCCAAGAGTTTCAAAATAGAACCAGTTGACTTGAACCAATTTTTTGAAGATGATGGGAAGTTATATGGATACCGTGGCTTAAAGGTAAAATTCATATAGTTTTGCAGCTTCTATATCATTGTATGGTGATTTTCACTTTTTTAGGAAAAAAATTTCTTACCATTTTTGGTTACATAAAAAAAGAAAAAATGTTGGCTCCTAAAACTTCTTGTATTTAATATTATGTATCTTTTGCTGTTGTTGTATGATTGATTTGCATTCCTTTATTACAATATTCACACGCTGGGTTGGAACTACTATTGAATATTTATCATACAATAGTAGTTGCATGTGTTAGCAGTTTTCACATTTTTAACTTTGCTTTTTGGCCCATACTAATTGATTTTCTCCCTGCATCATTATGACCTCATAATTTTTTTTGCTATTTGCTATCATTAGGACATAAGCACTTGTAATTTATCTTATCTGTTTATATTTTTGCTTCTTTTTCAGATTGTTGTCTGGCTTAGTGGTATATCTTTCCATGCATTTCCGGATATTACATTCGAGAGTTCATCAGATGTAAGCCTGTCAATAAAATAAATTTGCTTTGTAGTTATCACAATGATCCTAGCATGAAAACAGAATGTTTGTTTCATCCTTACTCCTGAAACTAGTCTATATTTCAATTATGACATTAAGATTTATCATGTTTGGGAATGATAATTTACATAAATTTGCAGCTGGTGTTCCAGATATGAACTGTATTGTTGTTCGTCTATATCATTGATTTGTATAGCGCCATGTTTTGAAACAGTTTGCTTTGTCCACTATATTCATATTTTTGTTTCCTCTATAACAAGCCAAGTGCAGATGGAATGCACATAGTTTCATTTTGTTATCATGCCTAATCTTTAGTTATTTAAATTGTAACTACAGAAGAATCATATTATTCTCAAATTTTAACTTCGTTGATATCCTTCTATTGACTGTTCTTCTTAATCGGTTGAAGGGAGGAAAGGGGATAACAGATCTAAATTCCTCGCTTCTGGTAATGCAATAGCTTAGTTAAATTGTGACTCCATACAAATAGTAGCTTATGCATTATTTTGCCAGAATATTTTTGCGGATAATATTGTTTGGAGCAAGGATGAGTTTCTTGAAACATTTTCAACTGATTCCAACTATATAAAGTAAGTTGTTCAGTAGTTTATTTGCAGTCTCTCTCCTTTGAATGTGTTTCGTTCTATTGTTATCCAAAATTCTGATTTTTATTCTTGTGTTTAGATCTCTTGTCTCCGGTGCAGAATCATTGCCCAAAAGCTACTCAAATGGCTGCAGTGGTAATTCTGAGGGTTTGTTAGAAGAAACAGCTGAATTAGAGGTGAATCATACATTTACATCCATAGCGAATGCACTTCTCTGAATATGCCTTCTCTGCCACTCAGCATGGAAAATTTTGTGGATTTCAAATTTCAGCTTAATTTCGATGTTCTTGGTTCATTTTGTGACTACTTTCATTACCATTGATTCTTTCTTATTCAATTCGGAGTACGATTCTCCTGTTTCTAGAAGCTCGTTCTTGAACATAGCTTCATCCCTCGAGATCTGATTTCATGTTATAATGCAGGTTTTTAGGGTCCGGGGTGCTAGTCTTGGGAATCTTTACTGCAGATTGGTTCCACTTGTTCTTCTTCTTGTAGATGGTAAATATTTCCATCTGTTTTACGAGGCGTAGTTCCACTTTTCCGAATTATTTCTCCTGCTGGTACAGGCAGCAACCCCATTGATGTTACATGCTCCAGATGGGAAATCTATATATTGGTAAAAAAAAATCTACATGATACTTGCATGAGCCTCCTTGGCTTTGCAGCTGCTTATCGTTTTCATAAATACCCTAGTAGCACCAGGATGCGGCTTAGTCAGGTAACATCGATTGATCGACCAGATCTTAATCGTTGAATTCTGTTACCGCATCTGATTGGTTCAACTTTTCCGCAGATACTAATTATGCCTCCCCACCAGAGGAATGGATACAGCTCCCATCTTATTAAAGTCCTAAACAATGTTGCAATATCAGAAGACATGTATGACTTCACCATCGAAGAACCAGTGGATGCTCTTCAGCATGTGAGAACATGTATCGATGTTCATCGCCTCCTCATCCCTGGCACGTTACATGATTCTCTTACCCTTGCCATTTTGCAACTGAAGCACGAAAAGAACTTTTTGAAGGAAAAAAGAGCAGACCAATATCGTCCCCCTGCCAATATCATCGAACAGGTCCGGAAAATTTTAAAAATCACAAAGAAACAGTTTCTTCATTGCTGGGAGATCTTGATATATCTTAGCATGGTGGATAACAATAAGGAAGACATGGAGAAATACACCATATATTTGAAAAGCCTTGTGGAGAATGAAGTGATTGGGAATGAATCTAAAGGAACAGGGAAACTAGTATCCGATATCCCGACTCAGTTCGATAACGATGCATCATTTGTGATGTGTAGAGTGAAGGATGGGGAATCAATGAGCTTCGAAAAAGACGATGACAATCAAGAAGAGAATCTGAGGCTTCTTGTTGATGCTAGGATGAATGAGATCAGAGCAGTTGCAGAGAAGGTAAGGAAAATGTAGGATTAGGATCAACGTCGATTCGCATGTTTTCGACTTGTGTTTCGTAAAGTAAGATGCTTGTTCCTCTTTGAAATCATCAGGAACAAAATCAGTGATCCCTGATCTGCGTTTTTTCGCTTGTTCTTCTGAAATATTAATATTTTAATGGCTAGGGCTGACCCGATGACCCGATCCTTTGGTCATATTTAGTATTTTTCATATTTTTTTAATTAGATTACTTAATACAATTTATTTAAACAATTATTATTGGAATAAAAATTAAAGTTTATGAAACGTTTCCTTTAAGAAAAAAACATGCTAGCATCGGCAATTGGCATGAGGATGATTCCATCGAATTGATTCCTGCATTATTTGGTCGAAAAACCTTCAGGTGAGTTGTATGTTTGTCGTTTCTGCCGGCTGAAACGGCATCCGCCTGGTATATTACCGTTGATACCAATCCCATTCATTTCTCCGATCCGCCGCCGTACGCTACTATACTGAATAGATCTGTTTTTAAAATCGCCATGGATTTGCTGCCGGGGGACTCGCCCCAGATCTTGAGGAAGAGCAAGCAGCGCTTCCGCTCGCTTAAGCTTGCTAACGTAAATGATGACGACCTTCTTTCCGACACCCCGTACGGTGTTGAATACGGCCGTCTTTCTAATGGCCTTACTTACTATGTGCGAATCAATTCCAAGCCTAGAATGAGAGCCGCCCTTGCTCTCGCTGTTAAGGTTGGGTACGTCCATTCGTATTTTCTGCTGTGTCTCTTTTAATTTTTTTGTGTATCGAATTTTGTTGCTGGAAGTGACCTAATTAGGGTTACCTTTTCTCGTCCATGTGATTCGCTTTACTCTAATTTTGGAGGATTAGTGCTTCTATTTATGGTTTAATTACTTCGCTGTTTGTTTCTGTAGTTTATTTTGTTGCTGGAAGTGACCTAATTAGGGTTACCTTTTCACGGAGGAGTTTTCAAATTTATTGATTCTAAACGTTGAATAAAATTCATCGGAATTTTCCTGATTTTACCAGAAATAATAAAACTTCAAGTACCTTGATGCTGACTTATTCAGTTTTTTATTTTTCTGTATAATTTATCCTTTTACTGAGCCTGGACTTTGATTCATGGCAGCTCAGTTCTGGAAGAAGAGGAAGAGCGTGGAGTAGCGCATATAGTTGAGCATCTCGCTTTCAGTGCTACAAGGAAATACACCAACCATGACATTGTCAAGTTTCTTGAGAGTATTGGAGCAGAGTTTGGAGCATGCCAAAATGCTGTTACAGCGGCTGACGAAACCGTTTATGAGTTATTTGTTCCTGTTGATAAGCCTGAATTATTATCCCAAGCCATTTCTGTCTTAGCTGATTTCAGTTCTGAGGTAAGCTTTTTCAGTTCTTCTGCTGCATATTTTATGAAATGAACTAAACAATCCAATTTCAGGTTCGTATATCAGCAGAAGACTTGGAAAAAGAAAGGGGGGCTGTGCTAGAAGAGTATAGGGGAAGTAGGAACGCCAATGGAAGGATGCAGGAAGCTCATTGGGCTCTTATGATGGAAGGGTCAAAAGTAAGGCCCTCCTCTGGCTGGTTTAATTTTGGTTAAAACTCTTTCAGTATCATTATTTTTGGAGGGGTAAATTTGTGTCTTAACTGGAAAATTCTATCTTATTTCCTTGCTGCAGTATGCTGAGCGCTTACCTATTGGGCTTGAAAAGGTGATTCGTACTGTTACCCCTGAGATTGTTAAGGGGTTCTATAGTAAGTGGTATCATATGCAGAACATGGCCTTAATTGCTGTTGGAGATTTTCAAGACACACAGGTTCAGATTGGTGTTTCTTTTACTTTCTTTCTGAAATTCAACCGATTTCTCATAAATTTACCTTTTGAATCACATTCTCTATTATTCATTTTTTTAGAGTGTTGTTGAGTTGATAACAGCTCATTTTGAGGATAAAGTTTCATCACTTGATGTTCCACCATTACCACGGTTCATAGTTCCATCGCATGCAGAGCCACGCTTTTCAAGCTTTGTTGAATCTGAAGCAGCTGGAGTAAGTTCAGGATTTTGCATCCCCTTTCCTCAGTTACCAGTTTAATTTTGTAGTTTCACCTGTGCTTGCCTTATCATGAATACTTTTGAATTTCAGTCTGCAGTTATGATCAGCTGCAAGGTTCCAGTTGATGAGTTGAAAACTGTTAAAGATTACAGGAACCTACTTGCCGAATCTATGTTTTTTCATGCTCTAAACCAAAGGTTCTTTAAGTTATCCAGGGAGAATGACCCCCCATACTTTTCATGTTCTGCTGCGGCTGATGTTCTCGTTCTTTCAACTAAGGCTTATATAATGACTTCCTCTTGTAAACAAAAGGGGACAATTGACGCTCTCAAGTCAATGCTGATTGAGGTGTGCCTTCTACCCTGATTCACCAGTTCTTGACTTATTTTTTTCATTTATGCTTCATTTTCAGGTTGCCAGGGTTCGCATTCATGGTTTTTCTGAACGTGAACTATCTATTGCTCGTTCTCTTTTACTATCAGAGATAGAATCTGCTTATCTAGAGAGAGATCAAATGCAGTCCGTTAACCTAAGAGATGAATACATACAGGTAATTACCTGCAGCTCTGTTGTAAATATTTTCGATTACACAAAAGCAGATATCAAGAACTAATTTCTTGACGGTGCAGCATTTCCTTCGAAGTGAACCTGTTGTCGGGATTGAATATGAAGCTCAACTCCATAAAACTCTTTTACCCCGTGGGTGCTTTGTAATTTTTTTATTATGGTTCCTTTATTGCTACACATCCTTAAATTTCTTCTATCTTTCCATTTTCAGAAATATCAGCCTCTGAGGTATCGAAGTACTCAGAGAACTTTCGGACTTCATTTAACTGTGTTATTAAAGTAATTGAGCCTCAAGCAGCTGGAACAGTCGATGATTTAAGAAATATTGTTTTATTGGTGAATTCTCTTGAAAAGGAAGGGAGTATTTCTTCCTGGCCTGATGAAAACATCCCAGAAGACATTGTTAGTATATTTCCAGATCCAGGGTAAACACATATTTTCTTTGCCCCAACTGATCTTAGAATAAGTCATGTCAGGGATCAGAAAGTTCTTTTAACTTTTGGGTTTATTCAAATAAACACCTTTTTAGTTTATTCAAGATGATGCTTTATGAATCGGTTTAACACTTGAATGATTGTTTTTCTTCATAAACTAAGAACCAAGGCAAGAATATGAAATTGAGATTGATTCCTTGTATTGTTTTCATCTTCTTGTATGCTATCTGCATAAAAATGCAGAATTTTTAAATTTTAATGAGACTAATATCTTTGTTTCGTCTTATTTTTTGACTCATCAAATTTCAATGCTATTTTTCCTTGCTTTTCATTCAGCTTCCACAATTGTTTATCATTTTGGGCATCTTGTTTTATGTTTTACTGACCCTTCCAAATCTGGGGCCTTGAGTACGGTTTGATTCTTTCCCATAATCAGGATTATTCATATTGATTTTGCGAAATTTTAATGAATTCTTTTTTAGTTTATCATATTCAAGTTCCACTGGTGATTAATTGTAAAATTTATCTTTCATTACAGCCATGTGGTCCAGCAGTTTGAGTATTCTAGCATTGATGCCAATGAATTGATCCTTTCAAATGGGTTGCGTGTTTGTTTGAAATGCACCAACTTCTTTGATGACCAGGTAACTATTTTTTACCTTGTTGCTTTTTACCAAGGTTAAAGATTTAATGGTATGCTTTAATATCATGTTAGAGCAGTTAACATTATCTTGTCATATTTTTCTTTCTCATCATTATCGTATTCTATTTTAAGATTATGACTAGAAATAATCTAAGCTATTTTTGTTCTCGATTTTTTGTCATCAAGTTTTATGTGGTGCTGGTGAGTTCACTCCCTTCTCATTTCTTTATTGCTAAAGATTTCTTGCACTTAGTTTGTAAAATTTTCGCAATGAGAAATGTTTGAACTTACAATGGTTGTGACAGTATGCAATAAGGAAATTATGATCCATAAGAGCGCACTTCTCATTCATCCTATAGGGTAGAGATGCTTGAGAGGTATACAAAACATGAAAAAAACACGTGTCTGAATTGCTGAGAATTAAACCCTTTTACTTGACTTAATGTCTCTTTAAGAAAATGTGCTGTGCTCATCTGATGTTTATAATACTTCCAAGATCCTGCCCCTGTATTAACTCTGTTTTTTCCAAAACAAACTTAGGTTCTATTCACTGGATTCTCATTCGGTGGTTTATCCGAACTCCAAGAAAATGATTACTTTTCCTGTTCGATGGGCCCCACTATTGCCGGGGAAATAGGTTTATTTGGTCATAGACCTTCAGTACTACTAGATATGCTTGCCGGTAAAAGGGCTGAACTGGGCACTAGCCTTGGGGCATATATGAGAAGCTTTTCTGGTGATTGCTCACCTTCTGACTTGGAAACCGCTTTGCAGGTTCTGATCTTGATTAATTTCTCAAAAAAATGCTAAGGTTCTATTGAGAAATGCTTTCACATAAGTCAGAATTAATTTTATACTCTCCTGTTAATATTTTTATTCTTTTCACTGGCAGTTGGTGTATCAACTTTTTGTGACTAATCCTGTTCCGAGGGATGAAGATGTGAAAATAGTAATGCAAATGTCAGAAGAATCTATTCGTGCTCAAGAGAGAGATCCTCATACTGTATTCTTGAGTCGTGTGAGAGAGATAAATTATGGGAATTCTTACTTTTTCAGGGTAAGCAGCCTGCCCTTTTCTGGCTTATCTATTTACATATACCTTAAAATGATTTGTCAGTTCATCCTTGCAGCCGATTAAAATTGGAGACTTAAGGAAAGTGGACCCCTTCAGAGCCTGTGAATACTTTAACGGTTGCTTCAAGGATCCTTCAAATTTCACAGTTGTTATTGTTGGAAATATTGACACATCCATTGCTCTTCCATTGATATTGCGATATTTGGTATACGGTTTTACTTTACTTTTGTTGATGTATATCTTGCCTTGCCTATGTTAACATAAATTTAGATATGTTTATGCAGGGAGGAATTCCAAAACCTCCCAATCCAGTAATGAGTTTTAAACGCGATGAACTCAAAGGCTTACCATTTACTTTTCCTTCCACTGTTATGAGGTAATTCTACTTGAAATTCCTTCAGATTCGTTTGGATATGGAAAATCTTGGTTATTCAAATTTTATGAATAATTGCCTCCTAGTATAATAATTTAGCACCCATTGTTTGGTATCAAATTTAGCTATATAATGAATGCATGTGCATCTTCTGTAACCTGGTATAAAACCTATTCTTGTAGAGAAGTTGTTCGGAGTCCAATGGTTGAAGCCCAGTGCTCAGTCCAGCTATGCTTTCCTGTTGAGCTTAAGAATGAAAAAATGGTAAATCTACTATTTCACTGAGGCATTTCATGATTCGATGTGTCCTGGGTTACCATTCTTTGACATCAAATCATTTGCTTTTGTTAAGGAATGCAACCCATATTACCCGATGCATGCTTTTTTTTATTTGTTTATTTATTTTTCAGATGGAAGATGTTCATTTGACTGGTTTAATCTGCAAGCTTCTCGAAACAAAGATATTGCAGGTCCTACGTTTTCAGCATGGACAGGTTCTATCGAATTTCTCTTCATTTTCCTTTTACTTTCTTGATATGTCAAAATTGTTTCCGAACTCTATATTTTTTGTTTGTCCCAAAGATCTACTCGACTGGAGTTTCTGTCTTCCTTGGTGGTAACAAACCTTCCAGGATTGGTGACATTCGAGGGGACATAAGTGTTAATTTTTCTTGTGATCCTGAAATTTCAAATACACTGGTGAGCGAGTTTTCAGCTTTACTAGCTTGTTCCATTAAATGTTTTTTTATCTAATTGACCGGTTTGGGGTCAGTGTTCTCTGTGTCATTATTTCATCTTAGGCAAATACAGCAGCCAGGGTTGCCAGTCTCATGTTTTCTTTACCTGTTATTCAACAAAACGGTTTTCTGTGTGTGTATATTTTATTCTCTAGTGGTTCAATGCAGGTAAGTATTGCTTTGGAGGAGATCATGCGTCTTCAAGAGGATGGCCCTTCAGATGCTGATGTTTCTGCTGTCCTTGAAATAGAACAGAGGGCCCATGAGAATGGTTTGCAGGTTCGTTTTCATTATGAAGTGATGATAATGGTGATTTTTTTTTCATTTTGCCATACCGATCTTGTTACTTTTCCTGGTTGATTGGTGTCCAGGAGAACTACTATTGGTTGGAGAGGATACTGCGGAGCTACCAGTCAAGGATCTACTCTGGTGACGTCGGTGCTTCTTTTAAGGTTTGAGATATTCCTTTTTAGGCAGAAAAAAATTCAATCTTTGCTTTTGATTTTACGATGAAATATTTTGAAACTCACCTTCGATGCTATGCTGCATGTGAACATTGTGCTGTGGGAATGTGTTGTATTGGAAAATCATTAGCTGTACCTTTAAACTTATTTGGGAATTCAAGCAATGCGTAAATGTGGTTTGCTGATATAGATGAATTGTAGTTTACCTTTAGAAACTAAATGAATTTTGAGTGCTCTTTTCAGAATCCACGGACATTTTATGCAGTTTCCCTTGGAAGGTTATAAAATGGTTTCATATTTCACCTGTCAATGCAGATTCAGGATGAGAGCCGCATCAGTGTCAGAAAGATGTTGACACCATTAACAGCTCAGATGGCATTACAAAGAATTATACCTTACCCTTGCAAAAAACAGTATACCGTAGTAATTCTCATGCCGAAGACATCGTGTCTCAAGAGGCTGAAGTCATTCATCAGATCTACAGATGCTAAGGTGAGTGCTCAACTAAATGACATTCCTGCTGATTTTTTGAAGTCGGTATAAAATTTACAAGGCAGAAAGTAACAGAAAAGTTTCTCACGTAAAAAACTTCATTTTTAACAGATTTTTATCGGAATTGCGGGTTTAGCTGTGTTAGCCCATAGTATATGGAGATACTATCAAAGGGCCCCAAAATCTGAGTGAAGAAATTCATTAAAAAAGAAAATAGTTGGAGGAGGGAGGTAACCTGCATTTTATGGCAAGGATAATTGACTTTCCTAATTCTTTTGTTGAGACTGGTTGTATTTGTGGTAAGCTGGTTCAATGTTTACATTAAATTATCTCTGCCATTGGGCTTGTTGTAATTTGTTTAGACGAGTGATTGTAAAAGAGTGTAAATTTATGGTGTGATTTACTGAATTTCAGCAGATGTTGACTCTTTTGATTGGTTTATGACAACACTAGACTGTGTAATTGAGAATTTAATTGCCAAAAAATGGAGTTCGAACTTGAGTATTAATTGAATTGGCTTGTTTTGTTGGACTTTGGAGGCATAAAATATATTGATACTATTTTGGTACATTAAAACTAAAGTGATTTCATACCATTGTGAAAACTTTTATCATAGACATTAAATGTTATTAATTGTTAATAAAAATATGTACTATATATTATTATATTATATATACCCCGTCAGTAAAATGCTTAGCTGTAAAACAAAAAGGAATTATTAAATATCCTGATTTTTTATTTTTAAAATTGTTTTACTTTTATTTGCTGGCAATAGGCTGTCAGCAACGAGGCGCTCGACACGATCTCGCCGTCTACCGTTCGTTGTTTTTTCTTCTCTCATTTCTTTCCTCCGTTCCTTACTTGAAGTTTTTGTTTTCCTTCGCCACATTTGACCTGGTTTTTGTCCCAATCGTGCCACGGATCTTTGATTTGGAAGTGTAAGTTTTTTTTCATTTTTTATCCATTTCAATTAGGGTATGGGGGTTTTGTTTTGTTCAATTCCTGTTATTACTTCCAAATTTGTGCGTTTTGGCGTGTTTTTATTGCTTATGTGCGGATGTTGTGGGTTTAGATCTTTGCTGGTATGTCTCTTCAAGCTTCTGATAGTTCTTGGTACATATTGGTGATTTTATGACATGGGAATTTAGTACAATGCGCATTTAAATTACAATAGCTAGCTTATTGTTGAATATTGAAGTATCTTGCTCAAGCATATCTTTTTTGTTCATCGTGAAGGTAGCGGTTGTGCATTCTGAAGGATTTTTTGTGTTGCTTCCTAGCATTTTTGTTGGGTATTCGGAATAATTGCTGATAAAATAGGAAAGTCTATTGTTTGTAAAGAGAACAGTTTACAATCATTGCTCATCAACTGAAGACTTCTCAGGTATCAAGTGGGCGCATATGATTGTTTGGTGGCAGTTCGTAAACTATCCCTTTCAAGTGTTCTTGCCGTTATCGCAGTTACTGAGGAAATCTCTTCCAATTAGAGGACTTGCGAGCATGCTTGGCAACTGTTTTTTGGGTAATGCCCCTGGAAAGAGTTATTGCTGATGCCTTTGGTGTGGCAACTATCTGCCTGGTTGCTGTATTGGCTCTTTTAGGATCATTTTGCATCATATATTCATTTCACTTCCGCAGGAAGATACTTGGTCAAGGACTCTTTCAGCTAAATTACTTCACGGGTCCTTGGATTATCAGGATTTTTTATGTCCTTTGTGCAGTTTGGTGGGGTGCCGGTGAGATCATTCGGTTGAATCTTTTGAGACACAATGGTAGGGTTTTGTATGCACTGAACTCACGATTGCAGGGAAATGTTTGCAAGGGCTATATTATTTCAAACCTTGGATTTGCAGAACCTTGCTTGTTTTTAACCCTGATCTTTCTTCTTCGTGCATCTGTACTTAAGACAGGAATGTTAAGCAAGAAGTGGAACTGGAAAACAGCCAGCTCGGTTCTTATTTTTTGCTGCCCCATGCTGATACTTCAGCTGATAGTCATCTTAATTGGACCCAAATACAAGAAAGAGCTTAATCCCAATCTAGCTTCTTATTTTGTCGATGCGGCTTCTACGTCAAAGACCAATGCTGATGTAGCTCTCTGTACTTACCCGCTGATCAGTACCATCCTTCTTGGAGTATTTGCCACAGCCATGACTGCTTATTTATTTTGGCTTGGTAGGCAAATACTTCATTTGGTTATAAATAAGGTTCTGCAGCGGAGGGTATGCACTTTAATCTTGTGTATCTCTAGCTCTCTTCCGCTGAGGGTTCTTCTTCTTGGTCTATCCGTCCTATCTGATCCAGAGAGACTCATATTTGACACAATTTCATTTTTAGCTTTTCTTTCACTTGTGAGCTGCGCTGGAGTTGGTATCTACATGCTTGTATACCTCCCTGTTGCAGATTCTTTATCTCTAGGGCCTCAGCAAAGATTTGTCAACACATCAATGAGAGCAAGCACAGACTTCGCTGAAACTATCTCCTTGATTGCTAATGAGAGCCCTATCGACGAAAGCATGATAAATAGTCCGTCTAGAGCTTCTTCCTCATCGGCAAAGCACGGATCTATATCTTTTCACACAACAGATAAGGACGAAGTATTTGTAGAACTGAGCCTCTTCAATCCCGGCCAGCATTCTTCCCACAGTCTTGTCGGCTGGCCTATGATCCCTCTTCCCCATCCCCAGAGNTCTTCCTACACAGTAAGGGTATCAAGACAAAAGTTGGCAAGGGCAAGAAGACGGTATGAATGGAAGTCCAAGTGCGTAGATCTCCTCCTTCTCCCTTATTTGTGAACTTTATTGTCTCTGCTCACTGATTGCGCATTACATGCAGGATTGAGAAACCAGTGGCTTTTTCTGCAGGGTATGGGTTTGAAGAGCCTTTTTCCAATTAATGCTTTCCGAAATTTCGCATTCTCGTCTTCTGGGCTTGTGCTAAAACTTGATGTTATGCTGTATATAGTCTGCTACTTTTGAAAGGAGTGCCGTTCGAAACCAGGTGAGCTTTTGTAAAGTGATGAAGAGCAAAGGCAAGAAGAGGGTGATCTTGAATAAGGATGAATATTCCGAAAACTGGTGTTTTGTATGCAAAGATGGCGGTGATCTTCGTCTCTGCGACCGCAAGTTTGTGCCTTTTTTATGATATCTTCTTTTGAAAATTCGTTTTCTTCTGTTGATAGTTAGTTTTTTGACCATTTTGAACCACGCTACTCTTCCGTCTCTGGGCAATGCTCATTTTTCAGGGATTGTTTGAAATCTTATCACCCTGAATGTGTTGGAAAGGACGATTCTTTTTTAGAAAGTGAGAGGTACTGGGCTTGTGGTAAGTGACTACAAGTTTCAAATTCCATCATCTTTAGCATAAAAAAGGATTGTAGCATGACTTGGTTAAGTTTGGAAAATTTGTCTATTATTCTGCAGCTTGGCACTCTTGCTCCCGTTGTCGTAAAAGTTCTGAACTTCATTGCTACACATGTATAAATTCTGTATGTCGTCGCTGTTTCCCAGCCTCTGATTTCTTACTAGTCAAAGAGAATAGTGGATTTTGCTCTCTATGTTTGAGGCTTGTGCTGCTTATTGAAGAGAACAAGGATTATGACTCGGATGGTGTATGATCTTTTTCAATAGCAAACTCATTCCGTATTCATTATTTTCAAGTTGAAAGATCCGTTTCAGATTGATTTGGTTATGTTATTGTTCTTACACCAATCCTTGTTTTAAATGTTGAAATATTTGCTAGTTTGCGCTCGTTAACTTGCTTCTCGATCTACGTTGCTCGGTGCGACTGTTCCCTTGTAATTACTTCATTTTTGCTTTCAGGATAAAGTTGATTTCAAGGACAGGGAAACATGTGAGGGTTTATATATGGAATATTACATGATCATTAAAGAACAGGAAGGGTTTGATGCCAATGATATTTACGCTGCTCGTGACAGAAAGGATAATCAGTCTGGTTCTAGTTCTGAGGAATTCGACGAGGATGATAATGATGATGATGATGATGATGACGAGGATGAGGATTTGGTCGAAGAAGAGGAGGAATCGCAGACTGATAATGACGAGGATGATGACAATGACGATATGGAGTATAGAAACAAAAAGAAAGGAGGGGTCAAGGAAAAGCAATGTTCTGATAAAATGTCTGTGATAAAAAACGCAATGACTTCGAGTAATGTGAAGTTTTCTGGATGGGGTTCGAATATCCTAATGGAGTTCCTCGATTCGATCGGCAAAAGAACTAGTGAAAGCTTGTCTCAGAATGAAGTGACATCCATTGTAAATCATTATGCGAAAGAGAAAAATTTATTTCATCCAAAGAGGAGGAGAATGATAGTATGTGATGAAAGGCTACAGCTTCTGTTTAGGAGAAAAATTATTAGTAGATTCCGAGTGTTGGAACTTTTGTCGACACATTTTCCTGAAGAAAAAGATGATGATTCGGAGGAGGAGGAGGAGGATGAATACGAAGACAATAATTCCGATGATTTGATCGAATCTAAACGGCAAAGGAAGCTTCTAGATTCAGAGAAGAAAAAAGTAGTGAAAACAGGGAGTTGTTTTGCCTCTATTGTAGTTGAAAACATGAAGCTTGTATACTTGAGAAGAAGCTTGTTACGTGATTTACTAAAAGATGAACCTGAATCATTTGAAGAAAAGGTGATCGGATGCTACGCTCGACTAAAATCTAGTTTATGTAGTCAAAAGTCGAGAAATTTTTACAGGCTGGTACAAATCAAAGGTTAGCTAAAACAAATGCAGTTATCTACCAAGTTGAGTTTATTTTTTTCAACTAAATAAAGCTCGTCGACAACAGGGGTAAAAGCAGTTTCGACTGGTGAGTCTTGTCTCGTATTGTCGAATACATGTGATGAAGTTTGCATAAGTCAGTTTTCGGATGAAGATCTGTGCACGGTAATCTTTCCCTGCTAAAAATCGTATTCGTTTTCGTTTTAAATTCAAATGTTATCGTGTGACAGGAGGAATGTGAAGAGCTGAAGCAAACAATGGAATCCAGTCAGATTGAGAGACTCACAGTGGTAAGTAGACTGCTTCATTCTTTTATGACAGAAGAAAATAATTATCAAGCTTGACAATTTGTAGGAGGATCTTCAGCGTAAAGCCGAAATTCTACACAAGGATATAACAAATAATGTAAGTAAACGTTGCTGTTTTCATCGTTAAATTCGTATTAGTCGATTCAATTCGATTATTGTCACTGCAGTGGATCAACAAAGAGCTTGCTTTGCTAAATAATCTGATTGTTCGAGCTAATGAGAAGGGATGGAGACGAGAATATCCTTTTGTTTCGTCTTGGTTATGTTATTTCTCAGTATCCATCACGATTGATATTTATCAGTACGATTGGTTACTTGGTGAGTCCTTAATTCGTAGCTTACGCTTTTCGACTACTTAGAGAGGAGAAAGAAACTCGAAGATCCAATAGAGAAGCTCAAGTTACTGAGAACTCTTCCCATTGTCATCCCAGAAGCAGATATTGCTGCTTCTGATACGATAATGCTCACGGACGATGATACCGATACTGATACCGATAATGACGACGAACTCACTCGTTCGTAAGTTAAGTTTCATCATCTAAATGATACTTTATTATAATCACTGGAGAATTAGGAATTTTTGTATTTGAACAACAAAAAACCATGACTTTTAAATAAGCCTAAGCTTAGCTTAGCTTAGCTCTATTGTAAACTTGTTGTTGAAGGAGGCTGTTCCTTGATCTGTGACAGAATTGCTGAGATTTTATCGATAGCAAAATCCAACCGTTGCTTGGATTTCGCAGATTCGGATACTAGATTACAAACCATGCTCTGTAAAAGCTCAACTCTTTCCCTATCATTATGTGTAGAAACAGTCTGGTTACCTGGTGAGCTTACTCTACGCCACCGAATCGGAAGATACTGTTCCGGTAACTGAAAGCAATTCCCAGTTGAAAGAACTCGTAACGCATGCCTACAAAGTATTCCAGAGAATTCAAAATGATGACAACTGCAACTTATAATTCCTTCCATTGGTGACCAGTAAACTTTCCTTCCTCCTTCAAGCTTTGTATGATGTCTTACTAAAAAACCATCTTCTACTTGATATGATGCATAATGAGCAGCCATAACAAGCTGTTCTTGAAGCTTCGAGAATGCGAAAGGTGTAAGAACGGAGGCAGCATGAGATTCCATTGGTGCACCTGTCTTTAGGTTGATGTTTTGGATATTTTGCTGCATTGTCTGTTGCTCTCCAGCTTGGTCTTTAAAATCCACAGCTACAGAAACCTGTTGATTCATAGAGTTCAACAATAATACGAATACCAATATGAATACGAATAGTAGGCAGATACGAAGTTTACTTGCTCAACAAAATGTGCAAGCCTTGTTTGAGCACTCAAGAAGCGTTGAATAAAAGCATTAATTGATTTAGAATGGGAAGGTGAAGTCATTCCTGCAAAAAAATGGCTTCTCAAATATGGCAATGCCCAATGAGTTCTAAAGGCATACAATCCAGCAATATGCCTGTTTGTGCTTAAGCCAAATGAATTCGTCATATCTCGCCATCCTGTTTCAAAATCTTCGATCGTTTCTAGATGATAAAGACGGTAAAATTCAGCCTTCCATTCATTATATCGCTCACCCAAAACAGCATTGAACCATGAAGGGAACTTAGCAACAATAAGCCATATACAAAGTGCATGCTTTGTAGTAGGTAACTCCATTGAAATTGCTTCTTTTAGACACATACTCTGATCAGTTAATATAGTTTCTGGTGCTTTCCCATTCATGAACCCTAAGAAAACCTTCAAATTCAACATAATATTGTGATTTACATGAAAATTGAATGATCTTGCAATTAAATTCTTACCTTTAAAGCCCATGAGAACGATCTCAAGTTCTCTTCACGAAGAAGCACGCATCCGAAGAAGCAGGGCATCCCATAATTGTTCATTCCTACCCATATACACAAAGGGATGTCAAAAGCGGTCAATCGATGTGTTGTATCGAAAACCACAGCATCGCCGAAAATCTCGTAGGACTGAACAGATGAAGAATATGACCAAGCTATGTTCTCTAACCTGCCATTAGAATCAAGTGTGAACTCAAATCTAAAGTTGGGATCTTTTTCTTTAATGTTTCTGCACATTCTGAGTAAATCAATGCTTACATCCTCTGGATCTACTTTTCTAGATGATTGTAGCAAATTCCTAATGTCTTTTTCAGTGAAAGGCAAGTATCCAGGCTCTAAACACCTTTCAAGTTCTAGTAATCTCATCATTTGTTGAACTGAAATGCCAGTTTTAGCGAACATGAGAATTCGGTTCTTATCACCTTCTGAAATAGTTCGATATGCTGGAAGAAAACGCACTTGATTCGGTTCTAGAAGATCATGATTATGGTGATTTGCAAATCCAGTAACTCTCCATTCAGGTATTCCTAAATCATTGGACTTAGTTATACGCATGAATGCTTGGCATCCACATCTCGAAGATTTTCGGTTCCTTTGTGGTTTATTTTCGGCTGATGTTTTCACAGGGGTATTTCCAGCTCGATGACACACAAAATATCGTCTGGTTAAACCTTTCCCTACACCATCTTTGCCCTCTGTCCTATGCCGTCTGATTGAAAATCCACTGTGTTTAGCAAAATCACTATAGAATTCATAAGCACAATCATGAGTTGCAAATCTTTGACCCATATAAGGAATATGGTCATTAACTGTTTCTAAGGATAACTTAGTTCCATCCGGTGATTCCTCGCTGCTTGTATCATCCAAAGAAATTGATCTCTGATACGAGGGATCATCGTAAACCAGTATCATATGCTCATTGTCTTCTGGCATTATAGTCTTCATAAAATAACCAAGTTGTTGCTATTTTTTACCCATTCCCATTGCCAAAAATCATACAGAAAACCGTAATCAAACAGGGCACATAAAAAGGATTTCTGCCTCTGCACTAAAAACTCAATCTCCAATTTCCAAATTAATTACCTAGAAACATCAAGTATCACTATCAAAAGATGATTTAAAGCTAAAATGGCTAGAGAAGCAACAGCAGATTCATGGTTTTCCAACAATCTAACAGCCCTTCACAAAAGTATCCTAAAAGTAAACAGCATTCAAAAAATAGCCCAGTCAATATCTTGGGTCCTCCTTCGTTAAACTCCTCACACACTGAAGTTTCATTCACGTAAAAAACCTAAAAGTGTTCATTAAAAGGAATTACAGGAACACCGCAGAGGACATTCAGAAATGTACCATAATTTGTCCGTTTGTCAGAAGACCGAAGAAAGTTGGAACTTGGAAGTCACGATGAACCCTAAATTGCGCAGGGATGGTACGCGAATTATTTATACTAGCGGCGCATCCTGCTATAT
The DNA here is from genome assembly GCA_009725065.1 of Utricularia reniformis. NCBI lineage: Eukaryota > Viridiplantae > Streptophyta > Magnoliopsida > Lamiales > Lentibulariaceae > Utricularia > Utricularia reniformis. The sequence goes on from RWGZ01001416.1 coordinate 91,516, forward strand.
GACACCGAGTTTCTCTATTTTTTGCATTTTTGGTATGATATTTGATAAATGTTTTAAAATTTTCGGATGTATCACATGACCCATACGAACTTTATTTTTAGACCCAATTAAATCTGATGATATCCTCGGAATTCGGTACCTCGGATATGATCAGAACCAAGCTTGATCAGAGAAGCTCAAACAACGTAAACCGAATTTGGAGGTTCGGATCCAGTCCACGTGAGTGAATAGCCCATCCAGGTTCTGTGGCCCGACCGACCGTTCATAGCGATCAGTCCCGATATGTAGGGCCCAGCTTCTCCCATGCACCAAGACTGATCGGTCTACATCTTACAGATCCTGCTTCTGGCCATCCATGCTCCTCCCATGCAACGACAACCCTCGATAGCCTTATCAGAAGCGTGGTCCGGCGAAGTCGTACGAGTCTTCCGTAGCCAGGGAATAGCCGGCTAGTAGTGCCGAAAGGTCTAGCGCCGTGCAGCTCTGTGAAGCCGTTCCCGGCGGCTGTTCCGCCTGACATTAGCCGACCTAACCGCAAATGACAAACACAAAACGACACCCTCCTGTACACAGCACATTGGGAGTATAAAAAGGACACTTGGGGAGTAAAAAAATGATCTTCCGATTCTCCTTCAAGCTTTCGCATACAGAACTTTCTATCGATTTATTTTCGATACTTCTCTCCCTCTTTGTTATCTAAAGAACAAACATGATCTTTGTGACTATTATTTTGCTTATTGAACCGACTAAGGGCATTTTCTTTAACCCTTAGTCAAATGGTTTTTTTCTCATCTTTGAGGTTTTCCGTTCTAAAACTACCGTGTCCCTTTTTCTTTGGTTTATAATCGTTCTCCACACATCAAATAAATTATAACCGAGTTCGTCTTGCTACGAATCGGTCGACTGTTGACACCCCCGATTTTCGAACCACAACAAATCTAATATTAATTTATAAGTATCAGTTTACGGATCACTTAAAGAGATTTGATGGAGTTAATCTCAATATTTATGTATAACCAGACATCTTGTACATATAATGTCCAGTAAATCGATTGGTCTATACACATGATAACCGAGTCAATAGAAATCTATGAGTTTCCCAAGAAATGGAACGGTACACACACTAGTGTGAGAGCGGCCTCCGGTACCGATTCTAAGGAGCAAAAAACAAAGTCATGATGTATCGTTTATTAGATCATTTTCAACCATGTCTGTTCGAAAACTTCATTCTTTCTTTCCACGTCAGTTTTCTCTTTATACACATTATCTTTCTCTATTTTTATAAATAACTTTCCTCTCAACTCTACAACAATGTCCGAACATTTATAATTTTAACTATTTTTGTATTTACAATTTTTTTAAATATCATATTTTCATATCATATTAATTGTAAACGATATTAATTAGAAAATCGGTATATACATATATTATTGATAATAACGACAATATCGATGTAACGATCAAACGTAATATTATCGATACTATCTAAAATTTATATTATTATTAATGTAAAAAAATATATTTAAGATATATAATTTATAAATAAGTATTTAAAATTAAATATTTTGAAAATATCACAATTTAAATTATGTTATTAACTAGAATTTGAAAGTTTTATTTTTTATTTTAATTTATTTATTTAAATAAGTACACTTACTAGGACTTAGGACTGGACGTTCATGGTTGTGGATGACCTTACTAGGATGATGCTTGACGATAACAAGGAATTGAGCAAGACATATGTGGAGACTCGGAGAAGATCCTATGGGGGCATGGGTTACAATTCACGTTGAGAACAAAACAACATATAATGAGAATGTGGTGCACGTAGTCCAAAATATGGGGAATATACGACGTTCCATACGGCATTGCATTCAACATTACGGTGTGGGTCTCAAGGGACGCATATCGACTTTTACAACACTAAACGCCAAGAATTGCATATGTAAACGTCTTTTATGGTTTTCAAGGATAGTTAAGTGCGACAAATGACGCGAGTGGGCAAAACATAATTCCGCCCCCATTGAAGTCTATAAATATGAAGAATGAAAAAGGAATCTTTTGTTTGGTTGGTTTAACTTTTTGTAAACTCACAATGCTATAGTGTCTTTACCGAGAGCTTCCTCTCTCGATACCGTAGTTTATATGTTGATATATTGGTCGATTATTTTTAATGCGTCTAGTAACATGTCATCTATTAAGTGTGAATTTCTTAAATAAATTCACACAAATACCTCCATTTCCCACTTCCATAATTCACTTATTTTCTTGATTTTGTGAATAAAATAAGGTTTATTTAATACAACAATAACAAAATAATACTTTCATATCAGTACAAACCATAAAATAATGATTCTCATGTACTAAAATCAATACCCTTTCTTCTCCAAACTTTGATCCCTTTCTTTAAGAATTCTAAGTCCCATATACCTGCAGTTCAATTTCAAAGCAATTTGTTTACAAATGTAATAACACTTGCAAAATCTTCATTTTCTTACCTTCCAAGCATCATAACAGTGGCTTGCGGATTAGTCCCCGGAGATTCGCTAAACGTCGATCCATCGATAACCCGAAGAGCATCCAAACCAACAACTCTATACTCAGAATCAACAACTTTCCCTGCTTCACACCCTCCATGATAATGCCAAATAGTCATCACAGTATCCTTACAAAATTGCTCCAAAGATGTAGATAAATTAGCATGTTTAGGCAGCAAATTCAAAGGTGCTTTAGCTGTGAGATTGAGGAGAATCGGTAATGTAAGATACTCGTATCTGTATTGTGTAAAAGCTTTCGATTCGATCACCGATTCAATCACTTTAAGACCATCAACACACTTCTGTAAATCCTCTGGCTCTTTGAAATAGTTAAATGTCACTAAAGGATTGTCATCAACGTTCTTGTTCTTCAGTTTTAGGTGCCCTTTTGAAACAGGACCCTTTATCTTTTCGAGGATAAAACCGCCTCGTAAGACTATCGAATCACCCGATGTTCCTCCGGAGAAGTTTTCTCCACTAGCTGCTTCAATGTAGCTTCCAAATGGAGTGATTCCTACAACCTGAATCAATGAAACCTCAACTGAAGAAGGCGATGGCACGAATATCGCATTCATCGGGTTATCCGATATGCGAAGACCAACTGATGATTGGTTCAAAACTAAGCTTATGTTTAGTGAACGAAGATGGTTAAAAGGACCTATTCCACTTAACATAAGGAGCTGTGGGCTTCCTATTGCTCCTGCTGATAAAATAACTTCGTTCTTTTTCTTTGAAGCTTTCAAATATGCTTTAAGCTTTCTTCCCCTTGAGTCTCTGTATATAACTCCGTATGCTACCGGCGTTTTTCTCCCTGTATATAACGTTCTTCTAGATCAAAATTGCACTTTTTACCATAGTAACCTGAAGAGAAATGATACCTTTGCGTCTGAAGAGGATTCTATGAACAGAAGCAAGTAAAAACACATTTAGGTTTTTGGGATTGGCGTATTTGAGAAAATCCGCGGCGGTGTGGCGGTGGCCTTGACTGTCGAAGATAGTACCACCGATCTTGGTTCCCGTTAGATGATCGTACGTGAACCCATTGTACGGTCCAATCCCAATTTCCAGCAACCCATCTCTGATCGCCGTTTGCCATTGCTTCAATTGAGGCTGAAACGCCACCATTTTTTCAACCCATTCATAAGATTGGTTTACCAGATTAGGGTCCCATCCTGCGGCGTCAATAAATTCAGGGGGAGCGCGTGAGTAGAATCCGGCGTTAATGCTACTTCCACCGCCGAGTACTCTCGCCCGAGAGTTGATTACGCCGTCTTCCGATATAAAGCGTTGTGACGGGGACGTGGAGGAGAGATCTGAAAGAGCTTTTCCGAAGGCGGAGAGATGAGTAACGTTAGGATTCCCGTACGGAGATCCGCCGCGTTCAAGGAGAAGAACTGTCGCTTTCTGTGACAACGTGGCGGCGAGTGAACAACCAGAGGTTCCGCCTCCGATTATGATGTAATCATAATGAGACACCCGTGGCGCTGACGTGGCTTCTCGCAGGAATTTGTATTTTGGTGCTACAATCATTATTAATATTTCAAAAAAGTAATCTTATTATAAGATAATTACAATACAAATCTAAAAGGCATATAGAGGAGTATGATTAACATAAGTAGATAATGTGAGCAATTAATCTTAACAAATCTAATAATTCTTTTAATGTGATTGATAACTCTTATAGAATGATATTATTTTATGATTTTTAATGGGTGAATGACATTTAAGGTTATCGAAGTTTATATAATTTAATAAATTTGATCATCAAAGTTTTTTAATTTTGGTAAATATAATTTTTAAAATTTTTGAATTGCAAAATTAGTCCCTAAATTTTGAATTTTTGGTAAATTTAATTTCTATATTTTGTAAAATTTGATAAATCTAGTTTCAAAGTTTGATGGGAATCAAATTTGGGATAATTTCAAAAATAGACATCTTTTAAGTTTAAAATTACCAAACTAAAGATATTTTTAAACTATTACACAACTAAGTATCTTTCATTATTTTATTAATGTTTTGTATAATTGTTTATTTTTTAATCTATTAATAAATTATAAAAAGTTTAAGGACTTAAATACAAATTTGTAAATTATTACAAAAATAAAATATTTTGTATCTACACAAAATATAGAGGCATGTATATGATTGAATCAACATGATTACGTGAGTTTGAGTCAGATTAATCGAGTTTGAGTTGTGTAAGAGTTCGAGAAATTAAAACGACTGTATCTTCATAATAAACATATAGAAAATAAAAATTTATTTACTTAGTTTCGGATTAAGATTTGGGTTCACGTGCCACTAAATGAATGAAAAATTATATTTATATATATATATGATGAAAACATAATTGGATAATTTTTGAATTCATACCGACACAAACTCGAAGTGACTCATATCAACGTAATGGGGTCATATGCATAGCATGATTTGATTAGATGAAATTATGTTTACTTTTATAGTATTTTAAAAATTTACAATTAACTCCATATGTTTTTTTATTTGTTATTAGTAGATAAAAAAAAATTAATAAATATATTAATAAAATAATAAAAAATGCTTAGTAAGGTAATAGATTTAAAAAGTTACTAAGTTTAGAAATTTACAACTTATAGGACACTTAGATGTGAAAATCTCCTGATCAAATTTATCAAATTTGAAAACTTTGAAATTATTTTTATCAAAATATTAAGAATCTCAAATTCAAATTTGTTAAAATCATTGAACTTTTTTGAAACTAAAGACACCATTTTCTCTTTTTATATAGACCAGAGATAAATGGATACCTTGATGAGACGAGGAAGACGAAAACCCGAGGAGGAGGAGAATTCCGACGAAGCGGAGTCTCAAGAACCGGAATCCCATGATCGGAATCCTAGCTCCGAGAAGAAATGTGTGTTTGTGGTGTGAAGGGAAGGAGACGCGGGTTCATGTATAGCCTCATCTGACTGATAATCAAGAGCTGGCTGGCGGCAATGCAATAAATGTTGAATAAATTTAATATTATTTCTAATATATTTATGATTTTATTTAAATCCATAAAACTTGAAATATTAGAATTCATTTTGCCGGTGGCACATTACATTTGTTGATATTGTATTCCGAATGACAATGCACAACAAAATATTCGGTCATTAAATTTGTTTCATGTGGTGGTTCACCCAACATTCCAAGTGTAAATAATACTCACATTATTTCTTTTTTGTTGTTTTCAATGTGAAACACACATTCTATTGAAATAGTAATATATCTTTTGAAAAAAATTAACGATTCTAAATTCGAAACGAAAATATTTCCATGGTTATAAACTTCTATGTTGAATTTCTCTCATCTTCGTTAGAGTAGTATGATTTATTAGGTTTATAAGGGTTTGTAGAATATTATTATATAATAGTTTAATCAAGTTTTTTAAATGTTTGTCGTTCGTTCATGTTCTCCAGTTATAATTTTGTTTGGACAATATGATTTCAATATCATATTTTATGCATAAACCCCAACGATGACAATCTCATGTTAATGTTTATAAGTTGGAAAATTGGTTAAAATCATAATTTAGCAAAACACAATGGCATAACTAGAAATTAGTGGTGCTTGTCAGTTTAAAATAGTGTAAATACGGTGCCTTAAAGTTTGTAAATTACATGCATATCTTCCAAATATGATATAATGCGTGTTGTTGATCCACAAACTTTTTAAAGTTGTAAATATCATGCTCTCAAAATTTATGAATGGCATGTTTGGCCCATAAAATTACAAAACTATTTATATTTTACCCAAATACTCGTTAATATTTTAAATGCATCTATAGTTTGTATTTGACTTTTAACTTTGAAAATATGTAATTATTATATCTACAAACTTTGAAAATTTAAAAGTAAGATATAAATTGTTAAAACCACCCACACGAAAAAGATGAAAAAATCGCAATTATTCACTTGATGATCATTCTTAAATGATTTTAAAACTTCGAGAGTTGTACATGCAATTTGTATATTTTAGAAATATCGTATTTACAGTATTATAATATGGGAATAATCGTAATAATTTTCTCAACTATGAATAATGAATATAACATACTCCCAACATGCAAGTATAGTGGGCCGGGTCAAGCCAAGGCCCAGGCCACCAATGCTTCTATTTTCTAATTTTACCATTGAACTTTTATCGAATTAATAATTCCAATTCTCCAAATTTCCCGTCACAAATAAGTATTCTTTACTTGCAAAATTATATTCACAAATATATTAATATTTCATTCACTTTATAAATCATCCAAATTACATATTAATTTCAATAGGATAATCAGATTCTCAAACTAAACTCATGAATCCCAATTCCATATTGTTATTAAGTAATTTCCAAATAATGTTAATTATGGTGGAGAGTAATTAAAATACATATAAACAAAGTAAGTATCTTTACCATTGAATCAAAATTAACTAACAAAACTGTAAGCTTTGTCTTTGTTCTGATGGACAAATAACGACAGAATCAACACACAGCCCACCTTTCGTGTGTGTACAGTCAGTTTGCGTCATTGAGAACTTAACTTTCATAGATTTGTTGCGTGACAATGAATTAGCAACAGAGAAATCTCCTGCGTGACAATGAATCCATTTCCCAGCATCCTGATTCAAGTACCACTGCTTTGTTCTTGCTTCTTCTTCTGGTGTTGAAATCTGGAAGATCACAGGCTTTTTATCCCATCCATGAACATGCTCCGTTTTACAGCTTCGCCGTCCGAAGCTTTTCCTGGTTCTTCCTAATTGTAATCTGAATAAAAGGCTGTAGGTTCCTGGAGGGAAAGGGAAATCTATTTCTCCAGCGATCTCGAACCACCAGATTTGCTGGAGATATGCTACGCTCGAGAATCTGAATCATTAATAGCTGATTTACATCAGGAAGAAGATGGGGTTTAGATCTGTGATTGTTGTACAACTTACGTTGATTCTTCTGTTGGAATCCGATTCCAGTACCGGCGATCGTCGATTCCTGTTATTGACAGCGCTTTTGATGATACTAGTAAACATGTCTTGCCTGTGTTCTTGTCCAACCAAACTTTCTGCACAGAATGAAAACTCAGATCAGATCAGATCAGAAATTTCATCTTCTTTTTTTGCAGATAAGACTAACCTTGGTTCCATCGTCGAAGAATTTGGGTGTGCAAAGCTTAGAATATATATCTCTTTTGCATGAGCCTTTCCATACAAACTCTTCTTCGTTGAAAACCTGGTCAATAACATCTCCGTAATTCAAAGGTAGCTTCGATTCCCAGACGAAATCGGCATCGGAGGCGCTTCTGAAAGCTCTATTAAGCATCGCGAGACGGCAGACTTGGGGCGGGTCAAGGTGCATCATTACCGCAGCTACACAGCTCTCCGGCAAATCATCGAGTCCTGTCTCTAATGACGACGCCAACACGACGACGTCGCGCTTTTTAGGAGTAAAAAATGATAGCAAGATACCCATTCCCTTTCCCATTCAATTTGAAGAAGACGACTGGATTCCTGAAGTGGATTTGCAGGCAGACTCCGCCTGTAAAACAGTAGTATATATAGGCATAAATTATAAAATTTGGTTAAAAAACTGTGCATCACATTATCATGGGACGAAGTTTTTTAATTATGTTGTATGATACTCTTAGATTATGTTCTGCACAAATTATAAAAACGAATTATGCATTATAGAATACATAATCTGTTTTTGAAACAGAACAATATCCATTTTAAATTCTGATCATAATGCATTCTGATTTTCAACTATAATACATAATTAAGTTTACACTTGATTCTGAAAATGCATTATACACTCTACTTCTTATTTTTCATGAGAAAACTACCGCATTGGCACCCGATGTTTAAAATAATGTAAAGATGATGTCTCAAAGTTTGTAAATTGCATGAGAAGTTCTCGAAGTTTCAAAGTTGTTCAAGAATGACCATCGAGTGAATAGTAGCGGTTTTTCGTATAAGTACTTTTTGATAATTTATGTATTATTTTTAAAATTTTCAAAGTTTAGAGACATTGTCATTTCATTTTTTTAATGTTAATTGATCAATACAAACTACTAAGACGTTTAAAATATTAACGAATATTATTGTTCAATATAAACGATTTTGAAAGTTTGGGGATCAACCACGCAATTCTTAAACATAGAGGCCAACATCACACATTATATCAACTTCGGGGTTTTGTGTGCAATTTACAAATTTTGGGACACCGTCTTTACATTGTTATAAAGTTTGTGGACTAGTGACAAAAATTACTCTATTTTTTCATATATATATATTTTTTCCAAATCAAATTTTCATCGTATTCATAATAATGAATTCCTTTTTTTCTATAATTTAACATTGATATTATCGCTTGTTGAGTTTCTTATTCGACGATATCGTCTTCAACATTTTTGTTTTCTTTTTATTATATGATTTTTAAATAAAAAAATTGTTATTAATTTATTTTGTATTTACAAATATTATTTTAGTTTAAAATTATAATTTCATATTTACAACAAAGAGAGATAATTGTATTTTATATTGTAAGTCAATTCAAATTTTATGTTTATCCAGAACACTTTTACATTTATAATTCAATATATGTTTATACATAACACTACACATAGTTTAATTATACATTCTGATTTTGCATTCTAATTATAAATTCGGATTATACATTATATAATTTATGCAGAAGATACATTTAATCTTATTCATTCACATTTTTCAGACTTTTCAATTTAACATAATATTGGATGTGTGATTCAACTAATTTCAATTTGCAAGTTCAAATCTTACGAGTAGACTTTAAGGGAGCATTAAATTTGATCTACATTAGTTAAACATTATGTTTATAAGATGAAGAATTTCATCATATAATGGTTTGATCTTATCTCATTACTCTCGTTTGTTACTTTCATTGCATAATGGCTTTCAATCTTAATTTTGATCATAGTCTATAATTTAAACATCTCACACTAACTTATTGGATATTTATTTTGATGAAAAATAAAATAATGAGTGTTTTATATGCGGGATAAAATAACACTACAATAATCATAAACTTTATAGTTTAAAAACATGAAATATTAATAATATGATTATAATAACATGAAAAAGTAATAATAATATCATCACACATTATTACAATTTAAGAACCAAAGGAACCCAATATTTGTATGTGGTATGCACTCGAACACTTCTTGATTGAGTAGTATTGCTCCGAATGTCGTGGAATTCATTTTGGACGACATCAAATGTATAATTATTTTTATGAATTATACTTTTTTATAATTTGAGATTTTGGAATAAGAATACTCCGAATCATGGTTTTCAAAATCGTCAGAAAAAATACATTTAAAATATCTTATTTTGATTGGATCGGATAATAGGATCTATTTGATAAATAAATAAATAATATAATTCTAAAAGAACTCAATAAATTATATTGTTAATATTTCATTCACAATCATATAAAATTTATTGAGTTGTCACGTACTTCTTTAGAAATACAATAATATGCACGACTTCGAGCCAAATAAAAACTAGTTTTCGACCTATATAAACACCTTTTTGTGAAACAGTTTTTCGTTCTGAATCGAATCGATAATCAGACCATAGTTTCAAGGGCAAAAAACATGATTGTGACAAGGTCTAAAGTGACAAAAACATAGGTTTTTTTGCAAGGAAGGCCGTACGATATCCATGCCTTGTCCTTGGGGACCAATAATGTAAATGATATCATATTGGAATAGATGTCGCGTTTGTACTCTAGTGTGTAGATTAGGATTGTATCTTTGACCTAAAAATACGAATTAATATTATTTTATTTTTCTACTATTAAATTTAAATACAAACTGACTTTCTTGGACTCACTCCACTTCACTTTGATTTAGTGATTTTGAATTTCTCTTCTTTTATTCTCTTTGACTCTAAAAAGTGTTTCCGCGTCATCCAAATTCCATCAACTATTTGTTTAATATAATTTAGGGTTTAAAATCTTATGCATTATCCAAACTTTGGTATCATCCAATTTCCAATGCATATAAAGTTATCTAATTCCACATTTATTATATATGAATTGTGGGCACAAATTATGTCAATGTATTTTCTCTAAAATTGTCGAGGTTCGATCATTTTGGTGATGCGGAACGAACTAGACTCGGATTTTCTGATTGCGGACTCCATGGGATGGACATTTTGTTCGGTCAAGTTTGATACGCATTATTGAGACAACATTTATGAAATTCTTGTATCTATAATAAGTAGATATTAGTACGTGTACTTCACGAGTCAGAATAATTAAATTACCTATAGTTTTTAATTAATGTGCTATGCTCCATGTAACACAAATTACTATTGATGTCATTTTGTAATTATTTTTTTAGTTATAAATGTAAGAAAACATCAAATTTGTAAGAGAATGATCCTTATTATAAATAAATAATTTTATTATTCATATATTGTATTGGATATCTAATTACTGAATCCCTAAGTTATTCCATTGTCCAAAGGTTATAGTGGTCATTTGGCTTTTAACCTTTTAATTTTATTGGCTAATATAAATCTAATATTTATTTATATATATATAATACATTGTAATAGTAAATTTACAAAAGCTATATTTTTCTTTCACGATCATTTCATTTATTGCATTATACCATATATTAAATACATCAGAATAACTACTTGTATTACGTGAAATATTTAATAGTTTTTTATTAAATATTGATTAATATACTCTTAATTTATATAAAACAACAGTTTATATATTCTTATATAAAATATCTCATATGCTATAATTTATATCATATGTTTTGTGAGTATTTAAAATAAAATAAAAAACACAATGGGTAGATAGATTCTCTGAAAGTCTATAAAATTACGCACTTAGTCATGAAGTTTCATGGTTTAGATAAGTTTAATCTTTAAAGTTTTTAGTGATATTTTCAATCCCAAAACTTTGTTTTTTTACTATTCATCCCCTAAAATTTACAAAACCTCGCAAATTAGATCATCCCAAAGTTTATAAAATTACAAATTTAATCCATATATTTGATTTTTTGCGAAGTACTTCGATTGCTATAATTGAAAAATATTGATGACAAATTCTGTCACATACACAAAACTTTGAGGATCGATTGTGATAAACCATAGAAAGTACGACAACCTATTTTGTCTTTCTCAAATTTTGTGGTTCATAATTGCTACGATAATGAAACTTTATGGATCAAAATTATCAAATTGATAAAATATGAGAATCATTTTTTTGTGTCACTCGAAAATAAATGACCCACGAAATACAATGTTATGTCAAATAAATCACGTGTTATATCGCAACTAACCCTATTTGTAATTTATCGAAGAAGAGGGGAAACCGGGTTTAAATAATGGAGCCAAAAATGAAAATTTGTAATTGTTAAGTTTGAAAATATGGTGTGGCGGCGATTGAATAATTGTAGGAGCAATGTAGTATCTTTTGTCATCAAGATCTATTGAGTTTGTACTCATTTGTACCCCCTACAAAATTATTAGTTATTAGACAAAGTCATCAATTCTAGAAGGATTTCGACAAAATACACACTTTGTGTGGTCCAAAATACTTAAACAATTACTAATTATTATTGAGAAAATTACATAAATAATCCACAACTTACGAGTTGTGTAAAAGCTATGCCATCCAACTTATGAAATTATAGGAATGAACCATCAAGTTATCAAAACTGTTTGTTTTTTACCCTTGGTATTTAGCACATGATTTTCCGTTAATTTTGCAAACATTTTTCGTTGGCAGTATTTGTTCTCAATGTTCACAAATTATGTAAATAAGTCTTTTATACGAAAAATTATACAAAATTGATACTTCAAGTTCGAGAAATGTGCATCCGGACGTAAAAAAATAACATGACGTAGATGATCAATATTAAACGGTATTGTTTACATGAGGTGTCGTACATGTATTTAATTAAAGTTGGAGGATCATATTTGTATATTTTTATTAACTTGAGATGTCATATTTGCATATTTTTGTTAACTTGAGATGTCATATTTGCAATTTCATAACTTGAAAAGCATGCCCTTTATACCACCCGAAAATTGGAGAGCCACCTGCACAAGTCACTCAATTATTATTACATTTTGACTTGGATTACTATTATTTGGACAATTGTACCGATACACCAACGGCCCATGAAATTATCAAGAAATTGAAATGCCTCTATATTGCTTCTCAAAATTGAAACATTTCTAGAATTCTTTTTTTTCTATTTTTTTCAATTTAGGTTAAATTGCTATATTTCTTCTTATAAATAGAATGAATATTAACTTGCCGAAAACAACGCTGAAACTGGCTTAATCAATGCGGTTTCTAGGAAGCCAAGCTGTCTGAGTTATGATAGCAATTAAATTAAAACAAATTCTCGTACTTTATGCGAGAATTTGAAAAAATGGTATGCGAAACCAAACAATTCGTGCTCAAGCCTCGCCCCAATTCAGGTTACAAAAGGAATTATTCCATTGAGCTGAACTTCTTTTATACATAAGCTTCTGGTTTTGCTTATGATACAAAGAATAAAAGTAAGTGTACCTTTTATTCCCAACTCTCTTGTTCAAGGTTCAGATTTCTTCCTTGTTAACTTACATCTAGACGGGAATCAGGCCGGCCAATGACCAATGCGGTTTCGACATCGACATCGACATGAGTTTGCTTCGACGGAATCATCGCATACTACACAAAGACAACAAAATGGAGAATCAAAACTCCTCATCATCAATATCATCATTCATTCCAATTACCTTTTTCCTTATCTCAAAGTTCTCTTTAGTCAGTTTCTTTTCCTGAATGCAATGTTCATATTATTTCATTGCTTTTCACGATGAGAAAAGAATCCGATTACGAACCTTTTCCTTCAGTTGATCGATTTCTTCCTTGTGGAGCAAAGTCTGATGAAAAAGCATAAGATTATGTAAATGGTTGTGTTCATGTTATTCTAACAATTAATCCTACCTTTCTGAACTTGATTTTGCTTAAGCTTTGCTCTAACTGTTGTTCGAGAGCTTCTAACTCGACGACGGTGCACGAATCCAAATTTTCTCCCATCAGTTTTCTGCATCAGACATCAATAGTTTATAAATGTACAAGTTAGGTTCAAGACACTGAGACTTTGCTTACTTCTTAGAGTCATCAAGCCACTTTAAACCCTGCACAATAAGCCAATGAAAATCCTAATGAAAAATGCAACAACGCAGATAAACAATCGAATCATCAATCAACAGAGTTTTAAAAACAGTGTAAAAAGTTCATGTTCAATTATGTAACTGCCATTGTATATAGAAATTAAGGATTCAATGGGTCGAGAGAGTGCTCGTGTAGTCTAGTACATAAAAGAACTTAATCATATTGAAAATACTAGAATATTTATATTTTCACAACCGATGTGGGATAGTATTCTCAATACTTTCCCTCAAGTCGAACTCGCTTTGATCCGGTTCAAACTTGCTTTAATAGACTTGGTAATGTTCGAGTAATAGGTCGATCTATTTTTATCGCCTAAGCTCGTTAGGCTTTTCTACCACAGTTTTTTGTTTATAACCAATATGAATCAGCTCAAAACTCACCATAGTGCTCCGATACCACGTAGAAATTAAAAATTCAATGGGTTGAGAACACCATAGTGTTCTTGTAATCAAGTTCATAAGAGAAGTTCATCACATTGAAAAAGTTACATCAAACCAATCACTCATCTAATAAACTAGAACATTTATACTTTTCACACCCGATGTGGGGCAATGCTCTCAACATTGTCTACTAAAAGTATTCCCTATAACCAATCGATCAGCGGTAACAGAAGCAGTATTTCTATTCATAATCGATGTGGGATAATTTCATTGCAATCTTGTACCAAACCATTCATTAAAACAAGAACAAGGGAAATTTTAACCTGCATATTTCCTTCAACGACTATGTTTCTCGAAATTTCGGGGTGCTTAACATTCTTCATATACCTCTCTATGGTCTTATCCATTACACTGCCATCACCACAACATACAACAACGAAATATCGTTAAGAGAAATATCTCACGTAGTATATGAAACGTAAAATATTATAAGCTATTAGTTTGATCCGAGAGATTACAATATACTTTATACTTTCATTCATAATGGTCATCTTTGTTGAAATAATTCAATATGAAACCATAAACCCTAAAATTCATACACTTCAAACAATAAATCTCTAATCTCAAACACATATAGTTTCCTTGACCATTTCAACTATTCAAAAATAAGAAATAAGAAGCCCTAATTTCTCAATTTTAAACATGAAATGAATAATGCTTATTTACTGTTGCAAATTATTAATAAATAAACAAAAAAGAAATTGTTTGAAAGTTAAATGTGAAAAAATATGGACCTGGAGCTAGAGAATTCGTACAGTCTCCCTTTGGAGGAGAAGACAATAAGAGCAACTTCAGCATCACAAAGAACAGAGAGCTCATAAGCTTTCTTCAATAACCCACTCCTTCTCTTTGAGAAAGTCACCTGCCTGCTCGTCGTATTCTCGATTCTCTTAATCTCAGTCTTCCCCCTCACCATTTCCCGATCTATAAGAAATAAAACCCTAGATTCAGGATTCGCGCTGAAGAAATAGAAATCGAAAAAACTCGAAGGTATTTGCTGCTTGTTTTCGTAAAGGAACGCGCACAAGTGTAAAAGAAGGGAGTTTTTCCATGGGAACAGCCAATGAGGAGCTCCGATTCAGCAAGTCAATTCATAACCCTATATATTTAATATATTTAACGAAAAGTTGCTTTCTCATATACCAATTGAAGCAACTTGTTGATGATGGCTTCAATTCCCTTCTGAGGGAGGATATATATATTCAGAAACTTGCTTTATTTTATTATTTCCATTTAAATCATTATCCAAATATTTTATATATTTAAATTATTCACTAAACATTATGAAACACAAAGTTAGAAAATGTCAATTATTCTATAAAACATTTCGTAAAAAATTTACTATTTATTATTTTGTGTTAATAAATCGAAATAGGAAGCATAATATTTTGTCCATGGAATAACGTTAAATTGTGTAATTAATTAGCTTCAAAATTAAGTTCACTGTGTTATATAATTAATAATTTTGTCATTTATCAACTCTTGTTTTGTAGCTCTTTTGACTTTTGAGCACGTGTGATTATAATATAAATTAAAAAGAGTAAATGAAAATTTTGATTTACTATTGAAATATTAATTTTAATTTAAAAATACTTAATTGGTAATTAATGAGTTGATATCATTTATTTTAAGCGAATATTTCAAAGAAAATTGATAGGAAAGTAAACGCATATTACAAAATTGGCAATAATTATAAATTGTGGTCCATTAAAATATTATATTTTATTCATCTAAATTAAGTATTTTTTGTCTAAGTATACGTTGCAATTATGATAAGATATTTGAAATAAATAATATGTTTGATTTGTTTGTACGGACATAGACTTATTAAAGAGATATTTATTTTTCATAACTCAATTTAATTTTATTATATGATTAAATGGAAGCTGGATGAAAAACAATAACAAAATAACGTATTTAATCGAGTTATTAACAAATATAAAATAATTTATTTAGGAAAATATATTTACAAAATGATTATTTGTCATTCGCCGTAATAAAGTAGTCTGTGGACCCGGCTTTTGTGAATTGTGAACCACAAATTAGGTTTTTATGTGGTTTTGGAGGAATTAATATTTTACTCCTTCCAATGTCCGTACAATTATCCAGGGCTGCTGCTGCAGATTTTCAGATAGGGGTCACGTGGCCACGTAATATATCACGTCCCTAAAATAATAATAATAAATAATTATAACCATTTAGACTTTGGCAATTGGCATATGATTCCATATGGGTACATACAATATTCAATAATATAATAAATATGATTTCAATTTTTTTATTTTCTAAATTATCATTTAATATATTTCATTAAAAACTCTACAGAATATTTTTAAAAATTGAGATAATAATTATTTATCTTTTTTTCAAAAAATATGAAAACACAGTAAAATTTATTATATATTATTGAAATATCAAATTGTCCCACATTGTAAATGATATAAAATTTAGATTAGTGTATACGAGGAAATATGTTGCATAGAAAATAACTTTTTAAACTCTTTTACGGTTTAATTTCTTCCCTTTATACGTTATAGTCATGCATACTCACATCATAATTTCGATCAGATTCTATAATTCAAACATATATAAAATATATAATTGATGTTTACTAATATACTTTCCGAAACACGGAATACCCCATGAACTTGATTGTTTGGTTCGTTAGAATTAAATCTTAACGAGCATCGATCACAATAATACCAAACAACCCGAATCTATATCTAATACACATTAAAGAGGATATAAATTAACGGCAGGATGGAGATTGATAATTGAAATCAACGTATGTGACTTCTTCCAAGTGATGAAGCACCAATTCCACTTTTTGTCTTCTGCATTAAAAAATGACAACTTCAGCTTATTGTGTTCTTACATTCTTGTAACACAAATTTACTTGCCTCAGACTTTCGTGAAGGGAAAACATTCCAGAATCTAAGTGCTTCGTCTCCCGCTCCCGTGACAATTGTCTGCAAATATATACTGTAGTAAATAACTTGTTCAAGTCTTTTACGGTATGATCTTTTCGTAGATTGACCTGACTTTATAAATCTAACCTGACCGTCGGGTGAAATTGCGAGGTAGAGTACACGAAATGTGTGGCCTGTTAGTGTAGCTAACTGTATTTCGATGAAAAGAAACTCGGGTTGAATAACACAAAAACACAAATGGAGTGAGTAAAAGATATATTATTTACCTTTGACATGTTGGGATATCGCCACACAATGATTTGGTTCTGTGAGTAGCCGTGTGTGCTCACGAGTTCATTCGCATTCTTCGACCATGCAAGATTGCAAACCTGGTGTCATAACTGCATTTGTTATGTATCTATATAAGTCACATAAAATAAGTAAACTCATGCATTGTTCTTCGATCTTGGGAAAACACGAAATTTTGCACCAAATTTAAAAGGGTACAAGTAGATCATGATTTCTAACATAAAGTAGCCAAAAGTGCATCATCATATAAATAGAGTCAATCGAAAACACGATGAGGATAGCGTGAACGAATGAGATTTATGCATTCAACACACAAGTTTGGACATGAAAATAAAATGAACCAAACTTCCGGGATTTTAAACGAACCAGTTCCGATAACATGTTGAAATTATAGAGTTTGATCGAAAACGCAACAAGGAGAACTTGAACGAATGAGATTTACGGGGGAGGAGACAGGCCAAGTCTTTTAAAGTATGCCTCGTCTTGCGTTATAACACAATCGTTCACTCTCCTCGCTCTATTTTGAGCCAGACTCTATAATTCCGACAACTACAAAGAATAAAGCTAAGGGTGCAGAAGATACCTGACTTCCAGTATCGATGAAACTTAAGCGTGAGTTGGTAGTCGTATTCCAAAATCGGATGCAGCGATCTGCAGTGCCACCTCCAGATGCAAGGAGCCCATGAAGATGAGGAGACCAAGAAATTGCTTTTACAGCAGCAATGTGTTCACAGTATTTATGCACAGGCTGAGTTGAATGTTGATTCCAAACCAAAAGCTGATTCGAAAATGTAACAAAAAAACGTAATGTTTACTCAACAACGGTTAGTATGAAAGATTTTGAACATACTCGATTGTCATTTCCACCGGATGCTAATTCTCTATCATTACAAGACCATTTCAATCCACACACCTAGACAAAAGAATGACGATAAGAGACAAAAATATTTTATATTTGACATCGAACAAATGTGCCGAAATGTGGATGAATTACCTCTGATTTATGTCCATTTAATTTGCTGACAAAGTCTTCGTTAGAACGTATATCATGATGTAGTATACTTTTGTCACGGCTTCCTGAGGATAAAAGAGAAGAATTCCACGCGAGGGAACCAATCCGCAACCGATGCCCTTCCATAGTTCTAACCCTCTTGCAACACGATGCATCCCATAACTGCAAGCCAGAAAATCATGACTGGATTTTATTGCTGAAAAGTAATGAAAATCATAACTCATCTTCAAAAAAATACTTAATTCTCAACATCAGAGCTTTTTTATTAAGACACGATAACTGTGTTCGAGAAGGATGAATCGCTCCAGAAAAGGAATCTATTGATTCTCTCCCGATTGATTGGACCACTACGAACATATAATACGATAAACGGAGATATAAAAAATAAGAATTGCAGCTGGGATTGTAAGACTTCAAAGATAATAATGTAATTGTCATGCCCATTACAACACCTAAGATTTGAAAAATGGAAAGCATGCAATGCCTGTTTATCTTCAGTATAAAAAGAGATTTTGAGAAAGATGCTTGACATTATACCTGTAATTTTCCATTACTAGATCCAACAGCAAGATGTGTACCACGGTGAGACCAGCCCACAGAACAGACAGGATTGTCTGCTCCCAAATCACACAACAGAACAACCTAAAAGAACAAAATATGACAATTTCAGATTGAAAATAAGATTATAAAATGTGAGTGAAAAGGGGTATGTTTACCTTGTTGCTAGAAGCATGCCAAAGATGAACACAGCTACCTAACCCCACAGCGAGTACATTATGTGATGACCAATCCATAAGGTTAAGATAAAAGTCATCTTGCAACTCCGGTGCATCCAAAACCTAGCAAATTTACAAGTTAGTTTAAATGGGAGTAACTGCATTCAAATATATGCACAATTCTACAGTTTCTGAACTAAGGACAAAATGGAAACCCATGTTCAAAATAGCAACAGACCAATATAACAATCTCCATAACACATCGTAACATAATAACAGGGGAAATGAAACAATATAGGAAAACAACTTGAATATCCACCAACCTTGTAAGGGGAATTTGGAACTTTTCTTGGAGCCTTAACAGCAATATGGGATACTGGAATCTGATCATCAGAGTCAAATAGCGATAGGGAAGGCAAAGACTTACGCTTTTCAGTCTTGAACCTAAAAATATTGCGATTGGGAGGACTCCTCCACAGAGAATTGCCATCACTAGACCTTCTGGAAAGCCTTCTACCCGAAACAGACCTATCCGGAGTCAATGGGTGAAACCCATTAGACCCACCGACAAATTCGGATCCGAATAGTGCAGACTTCAAGAGGTTAGTGTAGGCAGAATTCGAATCATTCGAGGAAGAATTAGCATTAGAATTAGGGACATTGAAGAGATNTTCATAGGAGTTACCAATAATGACATTATTCTCATCTAAGCACGCTTAACTTTAAAAAGCAACACCGAATCACTGGTTCAGTTCGAATAACCTATAGAATTCACAATATGATCATACTATTTCGTAGGATAATGACATTATTCTCATCCAAGTACGGTTAACTTTCTATTTTTCAAAGATCATTGTCACTATAGTGGAATTCTAAACAAATCTAACACACTTTTGATTACAGGAACCGAGCAATTATTTAAATAACCTGATGGGAAGGTCGCATAACAAGAACAGTTCTCCCCTGCTTATCTCTGTAACTTGACTGATAAATCTTGCCTGTTTCTGCTTCTTTTGCAATATCCTCCTACATTAAATGAAACCCACAATCTCAAAATAGGAAGCAGGAAACAGTAGTATTACAAAATTAGTTACCCAGCGAATTTCTTCTGGTTTGTACTCAATTCTCCATTTCAAAGAAGCTTTAAGCATTTTAACTGCTTTACCAATGTTCCAATTTCTCGCCTTTAAGTATCTAGAAATTGAATCATCTGAACAATGAAACGATAGGTTCTCAGGCTGTGGCCCGATTTGCTTCCTCACCTCAAGAATCTGCTGGATCCACAAATCAGAAAAAATACACACAAACAAGGGTATTTGCTTCTTACAGTACCTTATTCTTTTGTATTTCTGGTGTCGGGGAATTTTGATCCTTTGAAACAATATTCAGTATTCCCACATCTGCCATTAGATTCTTCACAATAAGAAGAATCAAGAAATAGGATTGAATCAATAGGAATGAGGGATCAACAAAATGAGGGAAATGAAACCTTGTTGACGAATCGGCGCTGATAACTCCCTGCAAAAAGGGCATTGACTTTCATATACTGGACTCCCCAAGTTGCGGAATAAACCGGACTGCACTTGGCGCCATTACTAACCACCGACAAAAGAAAACAAAATACTGTTAGGCTTTGAAAGTTTGACCATTAATTTATCTATTTTTTTAAGATAAAATTAATTAACTATTTAAAATATTGTAGCTTTCATCTACTCAGAAAGTTTTGAGATTATATATACTTAGTTCAATAATTTAAAATAGTTTAAAAATGACTATCGAATTAATAATAGCGTTAGCGTTTTTTATAATTTACACAATAATTTTGAATTTTTATGCATAATAGCTACATTTTTGTACTATTAACATATCAAATTTGAATAGTTTTGTATATTAAAAGATCAAATATATAATAATAGAAATATAAAAAAACTTAGTTGATATGTCATTTATAACATTTAAAATTTGTAAGTATATGAACAATTATAATAATTTGTATTCGTATTTTTAAAATATTCTAAATTTAATGTATAATTTTCGCATGATTTTAAATTTGAAGTAACATACTTTTTTAAATAGTAAGTTAAAAATTAAATGTTAGAATCTTAACATAATTCTCATTACTCACATTAATATAAAATGTTAACACCAAATGAGTAGGGGTGGGCATGGGCTAGCCTAGCGTACAAACAGGTCAATTAATGGACCGATTTGCGGAAAATATGTGTACGAGTTTGACTGCAAAAATTAACCAATCAACCTGTACATGTCAACAGGTTGATATGAACTACATTTTATTTTATTTTTTTAATTTTAAAATTAATAATTATTATTATTTTTAATTTATAATTAAAATTATTACAACCCGTTGAAGGGTTGAATCGAGCTTCTAATCCGTTGGGTCAACACGTTGACATATAAAAAATGTTCACTAATCCATATGGTCAACCATTACAAGTTGACGAGTTCAATCCGTAACTCATTGGTCCGGACTTGTGCCGACCACGACAAATGAGCTACACTTTGTAGCTTAGGGTTTGGTATAAAACTCAACCCAATGTTTTATTTGTCCAAAATTCCTACATTTTTATATATTGTTTTAAAAAGTTAATTTATTATTTATCGAGTAGTACCCAAACAAATCTTATCTATGACTCAAAAACCCTATAGTAGTTGGCATCAAATAAATGAGAAAATGACGCTTTAGTTCCTAAGTTTGTGTACTTTAGTTAATTTGGTCTTCATAATTTGTAATGAATATTTAGTTCTCAAACTTTACGTATTGAGAAATTTGATTATTTAAATTTGCAAAATTTGGTAAGTCAGATATCTAAAATGTAAAATTGATCCTCAATATCTGAATTGTCAAAATTAAAAATTTTAGGAATTAATTATACATAATAAATTTTAGGGAAACATTTTGACAAAACTTATAAAATATAGAAATCAATTTTATTATCTTCATAATAATTAAATTTTAGAATTAAAATTATGAAATTATAAAAATTAAATTTAATATGACTTGGTGTTTCACCCATTGTTTTTAGCCAATGGGCCGGGCCAGGGAGTTGGGCTATTTAAATTTATTTGTTTCTTAACAATTGCTGTGTTTAGTTTTAGTTTGCGCAGAAGAAAATTGATTCAGATTGGGGATAATATGAAATTTCTTGACTGGTATTTCAAAGTAGGAGTTTTCTCAGCCGTGATTGGAGGTTCTATGGAGTTTATCATGATTAAGACAGGCTTCTGTGTGAGAACCTTCCTTTTAACTTGTTTTAATACATCTGAAATATTTTGTTTTAGCCGATTGATTGAAATTAGGTTTTCTTCGATTCTAATTCTTAATTTTTCTCTTCGATCGGAGTATGATATGTTGAAAATCGTGATCTGTTAGTTTATTATTCCTACGTTTTGATTCAGATGATAAAGTGACGATTTTGGAATCGGAGAAGCGAGCATGGGAAACTACACCTGAAGCACAGACGATTAAAGAAGCTTTAAATCCATGGAGAGTACATGAGAATAACCAGCAAACTAAAACATAATTTATTTGGATTCCAGGTAATCAATTACCAAGGTGATGATGCTCTTCTATTGTTTTTTTAATGTCAATGTGGGATTGGAATCAAAAGGTTAGATCGATCGAAATCTTTATTCTCCCATTATTAAATCATTGATGTTTATTGGAATTATAGAATACTACATCGTAATAGACTTGAATAAATCAGTTTCTATGATATCTATACACTTTTATAAATCAATCTAAATTTCATCCTAAATCCAATGAGATAATATGATACTTCAACAATGTGCTTCTTTCAAACTGTGCATTAGAGGTTTGGCTAGATCAAGGGTAAACTAACTAAGGTTATGTTCTTAATGTGTTTTGAGATTTAGAATGCAGTTTGAAAATGTGTTTTCATAATGTAATTATAGATCAAGATGTATTCGGTGTTCTGTAATAGATAAATTGAATTGTATAATGAAAATGATGTTCTATATAAAGTTAGATGTAAAATGCATTTGAAGTAATATATGACTTTATTACCCTTTTAGTTATGAATACGATTAGATTCGATTTAATTGAATTTGAAATATTGCTAATACAAATACAAGTAATAAGTAACGCTTTATAATCATCAACGTCGTCCATATTGTCTGACACCCCAACAAAAAATCAAACAAAATACTTAAGAAAAAGTGCAGATCGTGAAACACACATGAATCCGAAGTCGTAAAAATGTTGAAAATATTGAAGCTTCACCTTCAAATATCTGAGTGTTGGATAACCACTTGAAGCTTTATCTTCAGCTAAGATTCCGGTTTGGAATAAGAAGGAATGGAAACATTTGTTGGAGTTGAAGACAATGTTTTCATACTGGTCCGGACCGGTATGAGAGGTACATACGGTATATCAGTTGGTACCAAATATTAATTTTTTAGGGTCGAACCCGAAAAAACCCAAAAATCAACTCTAATATCCGGTACGGCGCAGTACCAAAAAAAATACCAGTACTACCAAAAATTTGATGTACGGTACGATATACTCCGGTATGAAAACATTGGTTGAAGATTAGGGTTTTAGAGGATAGATTTTGTAATTTACAATCTTAAAATGTGTTCTCATATTTAGAATGTGGTTGGGACAACATTTTGCATTATAACACAAATCATGAGAATGCGAAAAATGCATTATGTGTAAAATGCGAATGAAAATGTGGTGTTGTTCTGTAAAAACAATGAAAATGCATTCTCACAGTTAAAATGTATTGTGAAAATGTGTACATAACATAGCTTAAATGTGTAGTTCCGCTTGCAATATAATATTTTTAGGTTGGAGTTTGAAATTTTAAAAAGTTATGATTCAATGATCAGTTTGATACATGCACATGCAAGTTTATATTAATTTTAAAATAATATAAAATGGTTTTCATAAGTTTTGCAAATTTGTCAAAATTTTATGATGGATTGAATTCCTAAAATTAGTCATGTTTATTCAATTATTTTTATTCTATATTAGTATTATTCATTCCACAAAAATAATAACAACCTTTATTATTCCATGATACAATCACATTTTAATTTCATTTCATTTTTAAAAAAATTAATATAGTAAATTATTTGATAATAATTCAATGATTTTGATGAAAATTTAAATTTATTTGTTCAATGTGCTAATATCTAAAGTTTGTAAATTGTATATGAAGTTTTCAAAGTTGATAAAATGTGTAATCTTGATTATCTAACTTTTTAAAATTGCAAATATTATGCATTCAAAATTCAATGTTCTAAAACCGTTTATATTTGATTATAACATCGTTAATATTTTAAATGCATCATTATTATGTTTGGATTTCTTAACCTTGAAAATGTATAATAAATATGTTTATAAACTTTGAAAAATAGTTAACAAATCGTTCATACGAAAAATAACAAATATTATTATTCATTCGATGATCATTTTTATAAGATTTTGAAATTTTAGGGCATTATCTCAACCACTTAATTTTCTCTTATTAAAGTAGTGTAGAAGGAGCATTAGAGAAGTATTGGGCCGGCCCATATTTGTGCTTATATGTTTTTTAAATACATATATCGAGCCCAAAATGTGTTTACATTTTTTTATAATAAATTTCCATATAAACGGTTAATAAAATTGGGAATGATTCGCCAATGAGGAGGATAAGAATTTTATAGAAAGTAGAGATCCGATACGCTATGAATGATTCCTTTTTATTATTAAATAAATAAGGAAATTGTGACGGTTCAGTTCTTTTTATCAATAAATTATCGACTGGCTTGTGCCTTGGGAAGAACGTTGTGAAAAAGCGCTGTTTGAAAGAGATATTTCCAACAACCTTCAACTATAAAGAAAAATATCTACAGGCTTAACTCACAAGTCAAACTCAAAACCACACAACCTTTTCTCTGCTTCCATGGATGAATACGAAAAGCTTCTCATACGAATGTCTACCCCCAGGTATGTTCATTAATCGCTTTTCTACTTTTCTTTCTGACTTCCTTCTACCAAGGGTATGTGTTTGTTTGTTTGTGTTCTTTCGATTTCTTTCATACGGAGACCCAATTTGATGTCGAATAACTTGAAAACTGAATGAGATTGTGACGGAATTTATGGGATTTGGTTTGGTATAATCTTTTGTTCATGGGTGTGTTTTCATTATCTTTTTTGTTGATTTGGGATCTGGTTTTCCCATCTTCATTTTGTTGATTATTGCTCCCAAGTAATCGAGTTTACCAAGAAACTGCTAATATGATCTGATTTTCTTTTTTTCTTAATCTATTCGTTTGTACATGACTTGCTCTGTTTGATAACATGTTATGAATTCGTTTTGTAATTATTAGTTTCAATTGATATGACAATTTTCACTTGCAGGGTCATGATCGACATTGCCGGTTGTGCCGATGCCACAAGAGTCATGGTACGATTCTTCAATTTTTCCTTTTGTTTACCCCAGAAGTTGTGAATTCTTCTTTTTATTGAATGTTATTTGACAGATTGATAGCGCCAGAAAACATGTTATTCTTCTAGAATCAGTTCAAGTATTAGCGGATTTGAACTTGTCCATTAAAAAAGCTTATGTTTCTTCAGATGGGAGATGGTTCATGGATGGTTAGCCATCATCATTTTCAATGGTTTTCTTGTTGTTTTTACTCATGCCTGTTTCTTTTGAATTTACAGTTTTCCATGTGACTGATTTGAATGGGAACAAGATAATTGAAGAGAGTGCTTTAAAAACAATTGAACAGGTATTCTTTGCCACTCTAATTAATCCTCCTTATTTTCTAGTTTACAAACTTAGATTTTTGCCTTGTGTAGTCACTTGAGGTTGCGCATTTTGGAAGATCGAAAACTAGAACTTTTGAAGGTATCACAGC
>RWGZ01001417.1:0-82490 GCA_009725065.1 Utricularia reniformis
GATAAATTTTGTCAGTTCATATGTTCTCCAAAAATTATGAAATAAGAATATGTTTTGTCTATCAAAATTATGAAACAAAAATTATTAAACAAGTTTCATTGGAAAGTCAATTTAAAAGCTGCAAGTGGTAACCACACAATAAACTCATTCGAGGACTCCATCATATCCTAACAAGTTAAACAACAAGAACCTATGAATCAAAGGTAGCTTGGACTATCTAAAGATTTTTGGAGAGAACAAGAACCTCAAAGCATTTTTCAAAGAGCCTAGGAATCCCTATTAGGGATTTGCAATGTGTAAAAATGTAATGTTTTGTATTATATATATTTATTTTAGAGGTGCTTTGTATTTTAACTAATATCAAATGCATTTTTTGAGGCCAGATCTATCATCTCTCCACATTTCGGTTTTGTATATAAATTTGAGAATGCAAACATCATAATTTATTTTTAAAATATTTTAAATACAACCATATTCTGTAAAAATAGCATGAATGTATTCTCTTCTACAAAGCACATTTTCAAAATGCAACCATAAAATACCATCAGAGTTGACTATTGATATTTTTTGCTTTGAAACAACAGAGTCATTATCTTTTATTGAGTGAAATATATAGTATGTACCTATTTTAAGAGTTTTAAATATTTATTCAATCAAAAAGATTGAACATTATGTAGAGAAGGTAACTCAAATGTCAATCCAACTCTTTACGAGACGACTAAACATTTTGAATTGAATTGGTATTTCATCCGAAATAAGTTGAGGCTAGAGTCATCAAAGTACTATTTATTGGTTCTAAAAATCAAATAAGTTGAGGCTGAAGCAAATTAAATCATTTCATTCATGCCAACAAGATGTCATTAATTTTAAAACAATCACCATTGATATTATACCTTTAAAACTTGTTATAATATTTTTTTGAGCAAATGAACTTGTTATAATAGAACAATTACAATCTCAATAAACATTATTTTCATCATTCATTTTGCTAAAACTTCTTTGCTTTATCACCTAAAAAATATTTGCGCACGCGGCGCACACCTAATTGTCGGCACATTGCGCCCGATGCGTTTCCTTCCAAAGATTGGAATAAACGCTCAACATTCTTATTTCTTGCCTGATCTGCATTTGTTGGTTGTTTGGCTTCTCTTTAATGTCTTCTGCTCAGTTTCTCACAGGACAACAGTTATGCGCTTCTTCAAACCGAAAAATCTGGGCTAACTCTTTCAACAAACGCACTTGTCAGTTGTTTTTCTCGTTAACCCCAACTGGATTCTCCTTTCTGGACAAGAGATGCCGGTTCTCCATAAAAAATCGAGTCAGAGCTACATCTTTTGATTCTGAAACAAGCAGGACGCAAGTGGAGGTATTGCTTTTTCAGAATTTTTTTTCTCCGGGCTTATGATTAGGTTTTTGATATGTATCCAATTTCGCAATATGTATCCTTATTTCCCCGGTTTGATTTTCAACTTTAAGCTCTTAGTGTTTTATGAAACCATTTTCAGGGAGTGTATGATGTTGATGAAGCACTGAACAAGTTAGCCGAGCAAGTGGACTACGATCCTGGGTTGCAAACACTCACATTATTTTCTCCCTGCAAAGTTAGCGTATTCAATTTTTCATTTATTGTTTAATGTATCATCTCTGTGGGTGAAATGTCGGATATTGATTTTAAGACATCATTTGGCTGCAGGTGAACGTTTTCCTGAGAATTACCGGAAAAAGGGCTGATGGATATCATGATTTAGCATCCTTGTTTCATGTTAGTGCATCTTCGTTATTAATTGTTTCTGTTGTTTATCTGTCAACTGTGCGAACAGTTATAATTGCTCTTATTGGCTTGTCTTCACTTTCTTTTCCATACCAGATTTTTCATCATTATTAGTTTTTCCTTGGAATGGTGTTATTTTTTTAACTTCTAATATGGGAGAGTTGTTTTCCTCAGGTAATTAGTTTAGGAGATAGAATAATGTTTTCTTTGTCTCCATCAAAATCAATGGATCGTCTGTCATCTTCTATAACTGGGGTCCCTTTGGATGAGAGAAATTTGGTAAAAGAGAACATAAGTTACTTATTGTGATGATTTTTGTGGATGGAATTAAAGAGCTGTCTCTTTTTGTGATGCAGATAATTAAGGCATTTAATCTTTTTAGGAAGAAGACGGGGATTGAAAATTACTTTTGGGTAATTACTGTTAACCTGAAGATGTAATAAAACCTATGAATAATGTAAGCATAGTTTTTGGTGCTTTAGGTTCATCTTGATAAGAAGGTGCCCACAGGGGCTGGTCTTGGTGGTGGAAGCAGTAATGCGGCTACTGCTTTGTGGGCAGCAAATCAATTCAGTGGATGTGTTGCGACTGAAAAGGAACTCCAGCAGTGGTCAAGTGAGATTGGTTCGGATGTTCCATTCTTTTTCTCTCATGGTGCTGCATATTGTACGGGTCGGGGTGAGGTATGCTTCTTGAATACTAAATGTTCAGTCACAATTACTAACAGTTTCTAGCAAAAAGTCAGGTAGTTGAAGATATTCATCCGCCTGCACCCAGTGATCTTCAAATGGTTCTGATTAAACCACAGGAGGCATGCTCCACTGCCGATGTTTACAAGGTGATTTAACTCACTGGAACTATTCTAAAGTCGGAATTAAATGAATTTCTCCAAATGTTTGAAATTATCAGCATTTTCAACTGGATCAAGCTAGCAGAATCGATCCTTTGAATTTACTGGATAAGATTTTAGGCAATGGAATATCCCAGGAGGTTTGCATCAATGATCTTGGTATGAAATCACAGATTTTACTTCCCTAACACATGTTAAATGTGGAGTATAATAAATAGACCAAATGTGTTTTTGGAGTAGTGCTAATTGCTTATTTCTCTTAATGTAGAGATTTTTTATAACATATGCAGAACCCCCTGCTTTCCAAGTCCTCCCATCACTCAAGCGATTAAAACATCGGATCAGCACCGCAGGTAGAAGGCAATACCAGGCTGTTTTCATGTCAGGAAGGTGTGTATTTACTCTTACACCTGATTCTTTCATATATAAAAAAATGCAATGGAATGAAGCAATAACTTACTCCTAGACATTTTACATCTTACAACAAAGTAGAATAACTTCGTCACAATTCCTTTATTTTCGGACGACAGCGGAAGCACGATTGTAGGAGTGGGATCTCCAGAGCCCCCTCAATTCATCTATGATGATGAATACAAAGATGTGTTTGTTTCAGGTATAAAGCCTCCTTTCTTCTTATATCTATTCATTTTCACATGAACCAACATATAATGCTGTTTTGTGTGACTACAGAAGCCAAGTTCATCACGCGATCACCCGAAGAGTGGTACAGTGACCCATTCTCGGCCGCTGGCTTGTCTCATAAAAAAGCTTGCTGAGTAATCTACAATGCCAGCATGCCTCATGTGGAGGTAGAATTAATATTGCAAATTGACATTGTAGAATTCCAAATGATCTTTCTGTCTTTTCTAGAAGCTTCCTATTGAGTAGCAAACGTTCTAGCTTTAAGATCTTGTGGAGGTAGAATTAATTTGAATAAAATATGTCAATCCGATATATACTATTAGCTAAATAATATCACATTGTATGGTGATAATTGTTTAGGGTGAAATGAATATGAGGGGTCAAACATTTTTGTATTTCATTCAAACATGGGTAATCTATTAAGCACTTTTAAATGCTTATTTGAATTAGGTATCTTGAAGAATTTATGCCATGTCAATGTTTCACACGACGTAATCGCCTCGAGCATTAGAGTAAGCTTTGTATTGTCTAATCTTCGGAATTGACCCTTACACACATTTGAGCAATTCTTCTACTACTAGTGCATAATAGTCGATGCAAGTCAAGGGTAGGGTGTAGGTCGTCGTAAGTAATATTAGCCAAAAAAGCACGTAAACTTGTAAAAAAGCTTGCAAGCAACGGATGGTTGTTTTCACCGACCAATAAACTCATCAAATTGGTCGGCATAACCACCATATGCTAAAATCCAATGGTTACCGTACATTTTTTATGAGTTGTCAATGATGCATGGTCAGTGTTATCTTAAGATAATTGAAAGTAAATATAACGAGATGCGAGAGATGTTATGATTCACTCAAACACATTTTGTTTCATTCGAAAAAGAAGGTGAAAGAGCTCATATGTGTACATTGGGCAATCACAAAAATAATTTGCAATAAGGCATGCATTCCCAACTTCATGATCTTGTTCAATACACCGATGCTGTTGAGATTGGCGATGTGATAGTGATTATTGTTCTGTTTTACCTGATGAGTCGTAAAACCCGAGGTAGTTTAATAATGCATTATTTACTTCACCGAAAAATCCTATATTATTCTGCGATAAATGAATCAATTTTTGAATAATAAAAAAATGGTCAAACTGTTTAATTAGTGGAAGATTGCCTAAAATTTCACACAATTAAATGTATGTATAAATTTGGGAGAGCTCACCTAAATTATTTTAGGGAATCCATTTTAATAGACAACAAGATAAATGATTTGATTAATGCAAGACTAGTCAAATTTGCATAAAATATAGTTAAAAATATTGCATTTTCGATAAATGTGAAAGTAAGCATTTATGATCTTGTTTATATTCCAAATAAATTGATAGACAGTAAGAATAAACATATTAGTAAAATGTAAATGAAGTATAGACACTATTATTACACTTTGAATTAAGATTAAAAGTGAAAGATATATGTTTTTGAACTTTTTGGTATTTGTGAAATTTCAAATGAATGGTTAGACAACAAGAACACGCATATTTCTATGTCAAAACTAATTAAATATGAATAAAATATTGACACAATTATTCTTTTGAAGAATTGAAAATGAAAGATCTATACTTTGATTTTCTTCATATTTATGAGATTTTAAATATATCATAAGATAACAAGAACACACATATTTATATCTTAAGACTAGTCAACTTTGATAAAAATATAGACATAATTATTACAATTTGGTCAAAAGTGAAGTGAAAGATAACATTTTGGACTCTTGATATTTGTGATATTCAAAATAATTTACTACATTTACTACACAACAAGAACACATATATTCCAATAACAAGATTACACAATTATGTTTTGTTATTGTAACGTTTTTATTCGTTTCCCCGTATTTTATTATTACAATTTTACTTATTGGTTGTTATTCTATTTTCTATTTTTTGTAATAAATATTAAAATACTTTATTATTTATTTATATTAATAAATTATATAATATTATAAAATATGATCAATTAAACTATTAAAAAGTTAAAAAGATATATATATAAAGAACAACTAGAGTAGAGAAGAAAAGAAGCCGTACATGCAAGCTTTGTCAACATGGAGGCCAACCAATGACCAAAACCATATGGCCATTTAGCTACCCTCGACGTAGTTCTAATGTCTAACATTTCACAAGGCCATAGGGTTTTGGTCACCCATTAAGAGGGTTTGTACAGGACACCTAAACCAACCAAAAATTTATTGAGCCAATGTGAACATTATTAGATTAAGAAATAATTTCTTCAAGACATTACTTGTTCTCCAAATATTATGGAAGGGGTTCAACACATGATGTGACCCACCCCAGGAATATTAAACTAGGAAATGGCAATCATCCAAGTAATGAAGCGATTTGCATTACTAATCGGATCGCGTTCCAAGAAGACAGAGAATCGATCCTTCTAGACTCATAGCAGGTTTGACTAAGTCAAATGGATGCGTATGTCGAGGGATTACATAATCATGACAGGTGTTACATTTTATTAAGAATTTAACGACTATTAGTGACGATAAATGAGTATGAGTAAACGACCTTTCAGTCCCATAGTTACGATGCTTGGGGGCTCGGCGACCTCTCCGAGGTCGTCGAGGTTGTTCTTTGTTTCCTAATCGAGTGGTGCCCTATTGGATCCCGCTTGATTCAATGCTACAAATAACTTTCCTATAGATAAAACTTCCGTAAATAAATGTACAAATATCTGAGGCATCTGGTCGAGACCATGCAAATGACTAAAAGGTGTTCAGCCTAAACCAGTGAGGAGTCCAGTTTTAAGGAAGGTACGCCTACCGATAATAACCACATTAATACATGGTACTTTTAATAAATCACCAAAGTTTAATGGAAAAGATTTTGGTATTTGAAGACTAATATATTTACCTTTCTCAAACAAGAATTAAAAATTTATAAATGTATAGTGTAAGGAATTGGTCTGATTAAGATGAAAAAAGATGATCTTATTGAATTGAATATTAGATGTTCTAATGTTTTGTTTTCTATCTTTTAACTTTGTGCTTTATCTGAGTTCACTTCCTCCTCCACCCTCAATGGCTTCGGGAAACCCCATGAAATATTACTAATTTTATCGAACACATGGTTTTTACTACCGTTCGAGATAGGCTGAGTTGAATGGAGAAATCTACATCCCTTTCTTGACTCGCGATTTAGTGAGACTAAAAAATAAGTAGGTCACCTCACTCAATTTAAACTCTTTTAGTTTTAATTTCTTTGATGTTTTGCCAAGTTTTCCAAATTTGCTCACTAGATCAGAAGCTGGGTTCGAAAAAGAGTTATGAAATACATGAACTTATGTGCAGAAGATTACTTGTTAGTACTTGCAGCTAACGAATCATCAGCATTCAAAATTGTTGCAGAGGCTTATCCTTTCCAACAAAGCAATCTTTGCTTCATGAGAACGAAGCCATTAAATCAATGATTGGGGTCTCAAAAAAGTGGGGAGTTCATGATCAATAAAATTTGTTTTCATGATCGAATTTAAGAATTAGGTCAGGAAATTGTACAGATGAAGAAGAGAAATTGGACATCGGATGGCTGAATATAGGGTTGGGAGGGACTGCAAATTGGGGCATCAAATGGTTGAAAAATAGGATTATACTTGGGAGAGATTGAAAATTAGGGTTGGATTCGGAGACTTTGAATTGAGGGATTCGCAACACAGAATTACGAGTTACTTTTCGTGATATTGATTCACGATATAGTATCCATTCAATATATCCAATCTCGAATGGTAGCAAAATTTATAATTGGAATAAAATCAATAATATTTTATGAGGTTTCTCGAATGGTATCTCTCACAGTTACCAACCGCAGTTCGGTTTTGGGTTCCGGTTGCGGTTCGGGGCACGCGTGCAGGCCTAATATGGGTATGGATGGTTGTTTCTAACTTCTAAGACATCCATCCGTCTGCGATGGCGTTTTCGCCACAGCCTTCGGAATTTCTGTACTCAGTATCTTCTTCTTCCCCAACTTCACAGCATTTCTTCTTACATAAATTTGATTCTAATTATAATTCTGTTTCTTTCAAAAGCGTCAGAGCTCAAAGGGTCCAAATTATTTGTTCTAATGAAACCCTTCGGCTCGAGGGAACCCGACAAGACATGTCCCCAGAAAAGAAGACGAGAAAGCTAAAGCCGAGTTTTCTTGAGCAAGTTCAGAAAAAATGGTCCATTAGAGTCCCTTCATCAAGGGAAAATTTACCCTGGCAAGAGCATCAATCTGATATTGTAAATCATGTTCCAATTCAGAGTGAGGTACTACCCAATGCAGAAAGAGGGATTATAAAAAGTAGTTGTTCTGTTGGTGAAAGAGCAGTTGCAGATTCTTACACCATAAGCAAGTCCATTTTGGCTCCTTGGGCTCATGGTAATCGAGTGAATAAAAAATTGTTGAATTTAGATGTTGCTGAAAAACAGGAAGAACAAGTCGTTCAAAAAAAACAGCGGCATCATGTTCCTTTATCCAGTAATGATCCTTTGGTTGGGGGTTATGAAAATTTAAAGGAAGTGACAGGCGGTGAAGAAAAAGCTGATGAATTTGTTAGTAGGGTGTCATCCGTTGGATTTCTAGAAAAAGATGTCATATTCGTCACTGAGGACTGTCAAGATAAAATATTTTCAGATGACAGGGATATCACCCATGCGGCTAATGCAAATGATGCGAAAATGGAAACCAGGTTGAGGAGTAGGAATACAAAAAGTGCTGAAAGATTGATACCTGAGCTAGAGTTAAAAAGGCTTAGGAATATCTCTTTGAGGATGATGGAGAGGATAAAGGTTGGAGCTGCCGGTGTGACGAAAGCGCTGGTTGATTCTATTCATGATAAGTGGAGGTATCAGGAGTTAGTGAAGCTAAAATTCGAAGGTCATCCTTCTGAGAACATGAAGAGAACACACCAAATTCTGGAGGTCAGTCACCATTACTAAATACTGTTGTTTTTTATTTTAGTCTTATATTGCATTCGTGTTATATGTCAGAGTAGAACTGGAGGTGTGATAATTTGGAGATCAGGAAGTTTAGTAGTGTTACACAGAGGGATCACATACAATCTTGATTGCGTGAACATGTACAGGGAGCAAGCTGATAGTGATTCTGGCGGTTTAGTATCTTTGCATCAATATTCATCTGAATCCATTGAAATTCACAGCAATAGTGGAGATTCAAAATCATCTGGATTGCATAAAACAAAAGCTTTTAACAATCGTTCCCAAGAAGAGCAAGTGGATTTAAATGAAATTAATCTTGTGTTAGATGAGCTTGGACCAAGGTTCACAGATTGGCAAGGTCGTGATCCAATTCCCGTTGATGCGGACTTGCTGCCAGCTATTGTTCCAGGCTACAAGACTCCTTTTAGACTTGTTCCTTATGGTACTAGGCTGACCTTGCGAGACTCAGAAATGACTTTTTTGCGTAGGACAGCAAGAAATTTGCCTCCACATTTTGTACTCGGTCAGGACAACATCTGTTTTTCCTAGATTACTAAATTTAATTTTTTTGTCGCAGCTTATTATTTATTGAACATTGATTCAGGAAGAAACAGAGGATTGCAAGGTCTTGCTGCGTCCATGGTGAAGTTGTGGGAAAAAAGTGCTATAGCGGTAATAGTCATTAAGCGTGGTGTTTTGAATACTCACAATGAAAGGATGGCTGAAGAACTCAAGGTATATGTAATACCACAAATTCCTCAATGCTTGCTAAGTATGATGCGCTGTTGTTTTTAATACATATTCTGGGCATTCTTTCAGATTTTGACCGGAGGAACTCTACTTTCTAGGAACAAAGAGTTTATTATTTTCTACAGGGGTAATGACTTTTTGCCTCCTGGTGTTTCAAGTGCACTGACAGAAGTAGAAAAACGGGCAGCACTCTGTCAGGATGCTGAAGAGAGCACTCGTAATATAGCAGCAATGCCTTTTGACCACAGAAACAATGCTTCTCAGCAGCCATTAGTTGCGGGTACACTGGCTGAGACATTGGCTGCAACTTCACTATGGGGAAGCAATAATACTAACAGTGCCGATGTGGAGAAGATGATGAGAGATTCTTCACTAGCTAAACGTGCTTCCAATCTCAGTTCCCTTCAATGGAAACTAGTTCTTGTGTGGTCTTCGGCAACCAAATATTTCCCTGTGCTTCATTTTACTTAGCTAATATTCATCCTTTTTCATTGAACAGGCAAAGGATAAGGTCAGGAAGGCTGAGAAGGCCCTTCAGAAAGTGCTAAGTAATCGAGAACCAGAAAATCTACCTACAGATATGGAAATATTAACTAATGAGGAAAGAGCCGTGCTTCGACGGATTGGTTTGAGCATGAAACCTTATCTCCTACTAGGTAACTAACATTTTCATTGTGTACCTTGATGTGTTGAAATATTGTCCCTCGGTTGTGGAAATAGAAATCTTATAGTTTATAAAGAAAGTGATATCATAAGTAATATGTTTGGTCTAATTTTTTCAATATGATTAATTTCGACGGTAGTCAGACACTCTGCAACGCATTTGAATTCTGAATTTCTAGAGTATATATTGCATAAACATATGTTTCACCCGTGTAGGGAGACGAGAGATATTTGATGGTACCATCGAGAACATGCACTTGCATTGGAAATACCGTGAATTGGTGAAGATAATTGTGAAATGGAAAACAATTGCACAAGTGAAGCATATTGCAATATCTCTCGAGGCTGAGAGCGGTGGAGTGTTGGTATCAGTCGAAAAAACTCCAAAAGGGCATGCTATAATTGTTTATCGTGGTAAAAATTATCATCGCCCTCTTACCTTTAGGCCTAAGACACTTCTTACACGAAGGCAGGCATTAGCTCGTTCCATTGAACTTCAAAGAAGGGAGGCAAGTTAATTTCATGTTTAAAAAGACTGTTGATATGAAAGAACTAAGGTCATGCTTGTTTTTAGGGACTGAGGCATCATATCTTGGAGCTGGAAGACAAAGTTGAGAAGCTGAAGGAAGAACTGGTAATTAATTTTATCATTTTCAGCACAATGCATGAGGTGTTACAGTCTTCAACTTTTAACTTCAGGATATGACAGAGCAGACGTGTGCAAGGGAAGATGCAATTGGGATTTGATAGTTCATGAGTGCGCTCGTTTCATTTTACTGTTATCCTAACATTCATTAGAATTACTAATTTTGATCTTGCATTTTCATTATACATTTTTTTCAATTTGTGTTTAGAAATGTCATGTCATTTGAGGTTTAAACCTAACCATTGATACTCACAAAGGAAATAGGTTTACAGTTTCACACAAAACTATAATTACTCACAAACTCTCTTGTCTCAAGACTTGGTAACCATGGCATCAAAACTATGTACAATCTACTAGTAATCGGTTTGTTTTGTATCCCTACCATCGTAATCACTGCCTTCGGCTTTTCCATTTGCGGGTTTTGATACCCGAGCACTGTTCTACTAATTTGGTTGGCTGGTTGGGATGCAAGACCTAGTAGACATGTTGAATGCATTGAGTAAATTAAAGTAAAACGCAAAATTGAGTTGTTATATTTTGAGACAGAGAGGGAGATACTCTACTTACCGTTGCGAGGCATTGATAATCTCTTCTTTCCTTGGTTAAAAGAAAAGTGTGATCTTTCTTTTGGGTTACTCTTGGATCGTGTGATTACACTGGCTTCTTCATCCACAACACATTTAGAATTTGTTCCAGAAATAAGACATCCTGGTGCTTCTAATGGAGGACTGCAGCTTGTTGGAAAATACCGATCCTTAACTTGTCTTCCTTATCAGACCTGCAGAATATGAAGAATTGTTACAAGAAAAAAAACTGACAACAAAAAATTGGAGACATAACATATTTTGAAAAGCAATGAAAAAACCAACAGATTCTATAATTATCTTTTGCCCTATATATATTAAGTTCTAATTATCTCTATATTTTAATGAAAAACTAAAAATCTTTTGCTAATAAAAAACTCTTTCATAAGCTCAAACTTCTTAAATCTTTAAATCCCTTCATGGTATCGGAGCATTAATCCTTACAACATAAAGCTTCCACATTCATCTCTATTTCATGGCCTCCACACTTGGGATACGGCATTTCACGCCAATAATAATAAATTCTTCAAAAACAGAAAAGAAAAGAAAGAAAAAACAAGGTCATACCCACCATGCCAATATTGTAAGCAAAAGAATCATAAACCAACTGACTGTTGGTGGAATCCGGCACAAATATGTAAAGAATGCAAAAACAAGGGGCATATAGAATGGGTATGTCCTCAGAAAAATCAAGGGTGTCAAGCCTTAGAAGCCGAAGTGGGAGTAAATAATCTAATGCTCTCAACAACAGACAATAAAATGTGGAAATCACATGAATGAGTGACTATTGGATAGTGGTTGCAGTAATCACTTAACCAAGGAAAAGAGTTTTGTGATGATTTGGAAAAAGGTACCATAGATAAATGTCAAAGGAGAAAGTTACGATACTTAAACTAATGGGAGGAGAGAAAATTATAAAAAATTAGGAAGGAGGAATCAAAATACAATTAATGGGAGTTAAAATAAGAAAGAAATACTTTAGGGAAGAAAAGTATAAGAAATTAGGAAAGAGAGGTCAAAAAGTAATTAATAGGAGTTAAAACCCCTATAAATACATGTTAAAATAACATTTAGCACTTTGACACGAAAAAACCCAGGAATGAGCAAATTCAGCACGGAAATTGGCCCAGGAGGAATTCATCGCGGATTTGCAAGGAAGAAATTAACCGCGAAAAAGTAACGAGCAAATTAATCGTGGATTCTGGCCAAAGCATAATTCATCACGGATTTGTAAGGAAGAAATTCAGCACGGAAAAGTAACCAACAAATTCATCGCGGATTCTGCCCAATGCATAATTCATCTCAGATTTGTAAAGAAGAAATTCACCGCGGAAAAGTAAACATCAAATTCATAGCGGATTCTGCCCAAGGCATAATTCATCGCAGATTTGTAAAGAATAAATTCAGCGTAGAAAAGTAACTAGCAAATTCATCGCGGATTCTGCCCAAGGCATAATTCATCACGGATTTCCATGCAGAGGTGTAATTCATCACGAATTTTGAGTAAAAAGAGGAAGTTCGCCTCGACCCAATCCCAGAACGAGTAGAAAGTAAGTCTCGTAGACGTGCGGTGGTGTAACGGGTAACGAACTAACGTAATAAAGATATATGTTAATGTAGGAGAGTTTAATACGATGATTTATGAATACAGGAGGGACAAAAGAAGATACCGAGCATTGCAATTATGAGGTAAACGGAGTTAACACGATGTAGTAAGAGAATGTTCTGACATAGGAAAATGGAGGGTTAATAAGAAGAAAGTAAAAGATAGTGATCTCGACTAAAAATGTTTTAGAATATTTGTTTATAGATCAGTCAATTTTTAATTACTCGAAATTTAATTGTTGTGGGGACATGAGCGATATACGAGGTTCGACCCACAATGTGTGAGCTTACGTCCTCGGGAGAGCGAAGCTCTACCTTGGTTTCCACTATAATAATCAAAGGATATAAGTACAATGAGTTGATAATAATAACACAGGTGAAAACGGATCGAAAAACGATCGAAAACACTCCGTCGAGCTCGAAAGGTTCGCAATCGCGAGTTGTGGTCAACAACTCGTGAATGGCACAACAAGTCGCGAGTAGGTTACAAGTGCAATAACTCGCGAGGCTGGTTGGGGTAGCAATAAGTCGCGAGTACGCGTTGCGGAGCGATAACTCGCGAATGAGACAACAGGTCGTGACTACGAGCAATAAGTTGTGGCTCTACAGTGTGCAAAACAACAATACTTTACCTTGAGAAGCGTGATAACAGTCTGAAACCCTCCAAATGCACTGGAGCTTGTATTTATAGAGAAATCCAGCCCAACTTCACTTACTTGAGCCCATGAGCCGAGTTTACTTCACTTAGCCCAAAACACTTAAATAACCTCTAATTATATTGTNGCTGCAATTTAATAATCATACGATTCTGAATAATCCATCTTCTCTCGTTTTTAACTTAATTTCTCGCAACGTTCATCGGGGGGGATAGCTCCATATACTTAGATCATCCGAAATTAGCTTCCCCAAAATAATAGACCTCTATACAGAATTTGATCAGAGGTAGATAATATACTGGTGTTCCTCGAGTCATAGATATCTCACAAAATAAACATAATATCTTCTGCCAACTCCAAGTGCGCATAAGAGTCCCCAGTGTAGCGGGGCTTGACCCTCGGCCATTTCAATAACAGTAAAAAATGATCCTTCACCAATATATCTTCCCCACCGGTATATATTTGCACCCGGGGCCACATAATATTATCTCGACCCGTTCATAAGATGGTGTCACCAGTTACTCGGTCAGTCCATAAGACGACGCCATCACATTCTCGACCCGTCCATAAGACGGCGTCACCACTTACTCGGCCCGTCCATAAGACGGCGCCATCACATTCTCGACCCGTTCATAAGACGGCATCACCACTTACTTGGCCCGTCCATAAGACGGCGCCATCACATTCTCGACCCGTCCATAAGACGGCGTCACCAATTACTCGGCCCGTCCATAAGACGGTGCCATCGCATTCTCGACCCGTCCATAAGACGGCGTCATTCGGCCCGTCCATAAGACGGTGCCATGCGGAAATGAACCAGCCTCCGACGACGACCCTCGCCGGTGTGTCATGGATGAGTCAGGTATATACTTGCACCCCGATTTGCCACGAAAATACGCTCGGTTCTAAGCCGGCTACATCACAATAAACGAACCCCTTAACATATTCCAACAGTAATTATGTATAGACGGTTCTGCTGCGGACAGGAAGACTCATCATATTTAAAATATTTTGACGCAATATCTAATTTGACGAGTTTGAAAATGATCGACTAAAAGACAGGTGGTACATTGCATTTCTAATCTACCCTACTTAATTTACTCCATCCTTCTTCGTACTAAAATGCAATGGACCTACTCAAACCTTACCAGTCCCCTAGTCGATTGAATTCATGTCGTCAAAAAAGATACTTAAAGAATTAGAATATGACCACAAAAAAGAGGGGAAATTTTTATTTTCGAAAAAGATCGATGAGTCACGTCTATATATAATACTTGCGAAAATTGGAAATATGCCAAGTCCGTGGCAGCTCCTCCCCGCTCATATTTGCGATTTTATACGTTCCTTCCTTCACTAATGTCATTACTCTGTACGGTCCTTCCCACTTTCGATCCAACTTACCAACATGCTTCGAGACTTCCACTTTCTTAAGAATCAAGTCTCCAACTTTTAACAACATAGGTCGAACGCCTTTGTCGTGCTTCTTAGCCATTCGCCTTTTACATACCTCCATTCGTATTGCAGCTTTATCGCGGATATCATCAATACAATGAAGGTCCAACTTTCTCATATCTTCATTTAACACCTCGTCATAAGCGATAACTCTTTCTGATAAAATGGTCACTTCTACCGGAGACACGGCCTCAGAGCCATATACTAAAGAGAAGGGGCTGAATCTGGTAGTGGACCTCGGTGATGTCCGTTATGCCCACATCACATTATGCAATTCATCCACCCAGGAGCCTTTGGATTCATCTATTCGTGTTTTCAGCTGTTGCAGGATAATACGGTTCATAAGCTCTGTAAGCCCGTTCGTTTCTGGGTGTGCCACGGATGTAAAACGCTGTTCAATACCATAATTCTCACACCATTCGTTAACCCTCTTTCCAGCAAATTGCGTTCCGTTATCTGATACCAAAATCATTGGAATTCCGAATCGACATACGATATATCTCCAAAGGAAACTGATAACTTCCTATTCCCGGACTCGCGATACAGATTCAATCTCTATCCACTTAGAAAAATGTTCCACAGCCATAATACATAATTTCTTTTGGCTAGGTGCCTTTGGAATGGTCCTAAAATATCGATGCCCCACGTATCGAAAGGACATGTTGTCGGTAGAGGCTTCATACTAGCTCTCTGTATATGATGCACATTCGAGTGGAACTGTCAAGCAGAACAAGTCCGAACAAAATTCACACAATCTTTTACCAGCGTTGGCCAAAAATAACCGGCCCTCTTAACCTTATTCGCTAAGGATCGACCTGCTAAATGATCACCACAGTCCCCAGCGTGAATTTCTTCTATAACGGCCTTTGCCTGTAGTGGGGACAAACATCGAAGATATGGTCCTCCGAAATTCTTCTTATACAGCTTATCATCCACATAGACAAAATTCGTAGCTCTTTGCATACTCCTTCGAGCCTCACCTTCGTCGGTGGGCAATTCTCTCCTGATTAGATAATTAATGATAGCATCCTTCCAAGATGGTTCGTCAGTTACGACATCCAAAAAAAATCACGTCTCATTCGAAAGTTCCAAATTAGCTACCTCGGCTGTCTGTTTCTCCACGGGACTGATAGAGGGCTGGTAGTGGATCATTGTTGTTATCTTTGACTCATCCGAGAGTTCTAAAATTGCCGCCGCCTTTGCAAGACCGTATGCACGAGTGTTTTCCTCCCTTGGGATATATGTAAGCGTGAATATCTTAAGATTTTTAGCCGCTTCTTTAAACTTTTCTAAATACATCCACAAATGGTTCCCATTGGTGGCGTAAGTATCTGCGAATTGATTCACCACTAACTGCGAATCGGAATGAGCGTGCAAATGAACGATTCCAATCTCCATTGCTAAGTTAATGCCAAATATCAAGGCTTCGTACTCGGCGACGTTGTTAGTCGCGGGAAAGCGCAACTTCACAGCATATTCATGTTCTTCACCAGAATTCCTTTCCCTAAAATAAACACCGATACCGGCTCGTCCGGAAGAGACTGATCCATCTTCAAAAGCATCCCAATACTCCTGAATACCCAACTCTTCCGACCGAGTCATCTCTACTATGAAATCCACTAACACTTGGGCCTTTAATGCTCGCCTGGAGATATATTCTATTTGATACTGCCCTAACTCGATATTCCACTTTGCTAGTCTGCCAGAGGCATCAATCTTTGATAACACGCTTCGGATAGGCTGATCTGTCAAAACTGCAATATGATGTCCTTGGAAATAGTATCTTAATTTCCGTGAGGCGACTATTAGAGCTAATACGAACTTTTCTAGATCTGTATATCTGGACTCCGCTCCTTGCAATTTCCTGCTCACATAATATATCGGCCTGTGTTCCTTATCGCTAAGTCTGACTAAGGCGGCACTCACTGCCTCTTTTGTCACTGCCAAATATAAAGCCAACGGTTCCCCCGGTGATGGAGGAGACATAAACGGTGGTTTACTCAA
The DNA here is from genome assembly GCA_009725065.1 of Utricularia reniformis. Classification (NCBI taxonomy): domain Eukaryota; kingdom Viridiplantae; phylum Streptophyta; class Magnoliopsida; order Lamiales; family Lentibulariaceae; genus Utricularia; species Utricularia reniformis. The sequence continues at coordinate 16,603 of RWGZ01001417.1, forward strand.
ATAGTCTTTCAAACTCTCAAAAGCCCTGCTACATTCATCATCCCAATACAAAAATTCGTCTTACGCAAAACCTTAAAAAATGACAAACTTCTCTCTGCAGATTCAATGAGGCCAATCTCCCAGTTAACCTTTGGACTTCCCTAACAGTCGTCGGAGGTGTCATTTCTTGGATAGCTGTTATCTTGTCAGGATTCATCTCAATTCCTCTCTCAGACACCATAAAGCCGAGGAACTTGCCTTCCTTCACACAAAACGCACATTTAAGCGGATTCATTTTCATCCTATACTTTCTCAGTATACCAAAACAATCATTCAAATACTGGATGTGGTTATCCCCATGTTTACTCTTTATCAATATATCGTCGATATAAACCTCCATAGATTTTCCGATCATATCTTTGAACATCGAATTCATTAAACGTTGATAGGTGGCCCCGACATTTTTCAACCCAAATGGCATAACTCTATAGCAAAAAATGCCTTTATTTGTCATAAATGAAGTAAACAACTTGTCCTCACAATGCATAAAAATTTGATTATATCATTTAAAAGCATCTAACATACTAAGGAATTCAAAGCCACAGGCCGCATCCACCATCATGTCAATGGCCGGCAGCGGATATGGATCCTTCAGGCATGCTTTATTCAAATCAGTAAAATCAATGCAAACTCTCCAGCCATTATTCGACTTTGGGACCACCACTGGATTCGCGACCCAATCCGCGTATCTAACAGGCACTATGAATCCTACCTGCAACAAACTTTCAATCTCCTCATCTATCGCCATCTCTTTCTCATGGGAAAACTTCTTCTTCTTCTGATGAACTGGTCGCACATATGGGTTAACATTGAGTCTATGAGAACAGACTTGGGGATCAACCCCCACATAATCCTGATAAGACCAAGCAAAAACATCTACGTTACTTTGCAAAAAAGAAATTACCTCATTCTCAACCTCTGGTGACAACTCAGAACCGATCGTCACTGTCTTTTCCGTACTTCCGGGGAATAAAGGCACTATCTTGATTCCCAAAGGCTCCATCTTCATATCGTTCTCTTTAAACTTCCTAAGAGACGGTCCGTCATTTGTATCAATAGCCTCATCAGACGAGAATTACACCATACTAACGGGTATCTTCGCTTTTGATCCGTCCATACCACTTCTACACATCACATTATAACAAGAGTGCGCCAGCTCTTGATCTCCCTTCATCTTCCCAACCCCTAACAGTGTTGGGAACTTCATCATCATATGTGGTTGAGATACCACAGCTCCAAATAGGTTCAAACAACTTCTCCCAAGGATCGCATTATAGGGGAGTATAGGAAGATCCACCACCACAAATTCTACTATCAAAGTTCTTGATATTTCGGGATCACCCAAGGTTACCGGCAGAAAAACAGATCCCTCAGCAGAAACAACGCAATTATTAAAACCAACTAACTTTGTATGTACAGGCTGGAGCTGGGTGGTTCCTTTCAAAGCCATCTGCTCAAAGGCTGCAAGAGTCAATATATTGGTAGCAGCTCCGGTATCTACCAGCACTCGAGAGACATGATGATTAGCAATAATAGGAGAGACAACCAACGCATTGTCTTGTGGGGAAAAAACCCCAGATAAATCCTCAGGTCCGAAAGAGATTGTCATCCTGTCCAAATCTGTTAACTAGACCATGTTAACTTCCATGAAGCGCCCCTTCTAGTGTAGTGCCTGATAAGAACGTTTCCGGGCACGGTTCGAATCACCGACGCTTCTTCCCCTGGCGATAGTCATAATGTTGGGGCCTAGATTACCCCATCTCGGTTGAGCATTCTCAACATTCAAAATTGTTGGCCCGGGTCGGGGCTAGCTGGAGGAGGAGTTAGTGCTTGTTGATTTGCAGGGGCTGGTGGGTAAGCTTCATACCTGTACCCTTGCTGATTTCTTTGCGGCTGATTTCTGCCGCGACCACGATAGTGGTTTCCTCTTCCTCCGTCTCTTTGATTTTGTCTACCCCCATTAAAAAATCCTCTCTGGCCACCTCCTTGACGCTGGCCACGCTGTCCTCCATATCCACGTCCTCTCATATTTGGCCGTGGCGCATCGGCTTTCGGGGGTTTAGATGTTGTCCCCATTGGGACACTTATATCAATCTTTCCCAGCTTAGACTCGGGCAGAGCCTCCATAGTACTGATAAGTTCATCAAGCTGACCCAATTATAGCAACCTTTCCACCTCAGACATTAATTCCCGACAATCATTTGTTGCATGTCCAAAACTCCGATGAAAACGACAAAAAACTTGGGACTCGTAAGTCCCCGGCATTGGTTCTTGCAAGGGAGGGGGATAACAAAGAGATCCACCCTTCTTTTGCTCGATAATGGCAAAAATATGTTCATAAATGTATGTAGGAAATGCTCTCAACTTAGGTTTTGCAGGCGGGACAATCTTGTCCAGTCCACGACTTGCAACAATATTATGAGACCCATACGCTCGAATCTCGATCACTCCATGATCTCGTAAGCCTTCATCTTCTCGGATGTATTGTGTACATCTCAACGCCAAATCCTCCATACTTTCCGGGGGATCCCTATTCAAAGAGTTACATAACGGGTGTCCAGCTAGAATAAGCTGGAACACCCCAACCTTCTCACTCACAGTAATCCGAGGTATCTTCCTACACTCGGCCTCAAAACGGGTAATAAAACCCAAAAACCTTTCTGAAGAATCATACCGCAACGCGGTCAAAGAAGTAATAGACTTTAATGGTGCATTGAAAGGCGCAAAAGCTGAGTAGAATTGATCCTTAAAGTCCTGATATGAAACAATCGAGCGCCTCGGTAGTAGATTAAACCATCGGAGGGCGGATTTCTTAAGAGAAGCGGCAAAAACGAAGCACATGGCCGCATCACTGAAATTCATCAAACTCACATGAATCTCCAAATTCGATGTATGAGCATGTGGGTCAGTCGACCCGCGATACTGTGGAACATCCTTAGGCATTTCAATAAACTCGGAACGAGTGGCTCCGATAATGGCCATGGAAAATGGTGATAGAGAGTTAGACGTGTTCCAAGGACTTTGCAAAACTTCCATTGACGGCAGATCTTTTCCTCGATTGCCAGTGGGCTCATTAGCCCTCTCATTCTCAGTATAATCTCCCTCATATGATGAGGTCTGATGAGTATCCCGGGTATGCTCCCCTTACACTCTTCTTCTTTCCTGGCCAAGAGCCAGGTTGGCCTCCAATTGGTTCATCCTGGCCTCGTTTTGCTCCATCATCCTACTCATCTCCTTAAACTTTAACTCGATCAACTCTCCAATCTTTTGCAGAGTACCGTTCTGCTCTCCGGTTGCTGTAGTATTCGCTCGCGGCTCCTGAACACGATCAGTATCCTCCTCCGCCACCTCATCATTACGGGTAACGTTGTTCCTCCGGGTTTTCCTTTGGTCCTCAACTTGCTTCAATTGAGCGATTAAAGTAAGCCTTCGCTCTTCCAATTTATCATCGGTTTCCGTTTGATCCGCAGATCTAGAGCGCGCAGGAGGGAATGGCGGGTATTATTACGGACTGCAACTCGGCCAACTCTCGCAAATTCATAACACTTAGATAAATACTGACGTTGAGGAGGATAAAAACTTGGTGCCCTTCCGGATGAAAACCCGCTCCGGGAGGGTCGAACAATGACATTTTGAGCAGGGGGCTCCTCCAGGACTGACGATTGAGCCGTCCGTAACGCAGCAAATCCATCGTTCGCCCGAGGATTTGGATCTACCTCAATCTCTTCATCGAAAACATCTTCATCAGAATTCTGAGTAGTCATGATAACAGAAATCCAAACTCAGCAATAAAGCTCTCAATGGGATAAAATCTCGGGTCCCCACGGACGGCGCCAAACTGATCTCGTCTAAAAATGTTTTAGAGTATTTGTTTATAGATCAGTCAATTTTTAATTACTCGAAATTTAATTGTTGTGGGGACACGAGCGATATACGAGGTTGGGTCCACAATGTGTGAGCTTGCGTCCTCGGGAGAGCGAAGCTCTACCTTGGTTTCCACTATAATAATCAAAGGATACAAGTACAATGAGGTGATAATAATAACACGGGTGAAAACGACTCGAAAAACTATCGAAAACACTCCGTCGAGCTCGATAGGTTGGCAGTCTCGAGTTGTGGTCAACAACTCGCGAATGGCACAACAAGTCGCGAGTAGGTTACGAGTGCAATAACTCGCGAGGTTGGCTGGGGTAGCAATAAGTCGCGAGTACGCGTTGCGGAGCGATAACTCGCGAATGAGACAACAGGTCGCGACTACGAGCAATAAGTCGCGGGTCCGGGATGAAAAGCAACGAGTCGCAGCTCTACAGTGTGCAGAACATCAATACTTTGCCTTGGGAAGCGTGATAATAGTCTGAAACCCTCCAAATGCACTGGGCTTGTATTTATAGAGAAATCCAACTCAACTTCACTTACTGGAGCCCATGAGCCCAGTTTACTTCACTTAGCCCAAAACACTTAAATAACCACTAATTATATTGTAATAAATGCCACGCCATCTTGAAGTTTTGGGAACCTATCCCGGTCGAGATTTTAGTCGGAAATACGATGAGAAAATACAAAAAAAACTCTTATATTAATTCTTTGCCTCCAAGCACTGAACATGCAGCCACATAGCATCATTGCACCCGACCGATGTGCTCCTGGGTGTCAAATTACGAAAATACCCCTGGACCCGTCCGGGGCCGAGATGACCAAAAACATCTCAAAACACTTATAGAAACTTTATACGGGGCCCAGCGAGCCTGAATTACGAGAATACCTCCTGAGAACGCCTCGCGATAGACATATGAAAATACCGAAAATACTACATAACCACGTCGGACGAGCCCCCGGGTAAGGATAAATACAAGAGAATATACCTGGGTAATAGCATATAGAAATGAATGGAATGAATGCTAATAAGACTCTGGGTGAGGGAGGATGGACTGCCCGACCTAACCCGGCATCGTGCTTAGCACACGGTTCGCCAAAGGAAGGGCATGCCTAATGAAGGGAACGATAAGTTCCAAAGATGAAAGATACGTACGAAGAGGGCTGAATGAACCCGGATGAAAAAAGGGATAGCGCCTGACTACTCATTCAGAGAAGGGGCGCATATGGCTCGTCGAGTCAACCAACAACTAACAGTTGGCTTGGGCGAGACATGTAACGAGCATATTACACTCGGCCACGTAATGAGAATGAAAGGGAAGGAAAATATGAAGGAAAGTACATGAAATGTAAAAGAATGAAAAAGTATGATACTAAAGATAGTAAACAAAATGTAAAAGAAATGAAAATAGGACTTATCTAGAATTTATTTGTTTTATGCCTTTATTTATCGTTATGAGAGGAAGTTGAGAGAGTATGACGTTTTTTTTAATACATTGTGACCGCTTTACAAACTTTGTAGGTAACGAGAGCGGGATGTGAGGAGAGGCATGGGAAGAAGGTCGTCAGTTGTTCGGTGTCAGAGTCCGGTCTTTTGGAACTCCTTTATATTCTCGTTGTTGAATTTGACAATGTTTTGAATTTGGAACTATGTTTTGGAAACTTTGATTAAATACTATAACATTTTTTCTCAATTCGGCTAGGCCGGGTTTAGGGTCGTTACAAATGGTATCAGAGCCCAACTTCACCACTAAACCGGTGGTGGGGCGATCCTAGGTAGTGTGTCTAAGTAATTTGTAGGAGTTCAACGGACCATAGGAAAATAGGGATGAGTGATTAGTAGGAATGATTAATGTACTTAGGACGAGGAGCATAACGAAAACAATTTATCAGGAATGGCCCCGAGAACGGAGCACACAGAGTTAAAGAGGAGGACAGCAATGCATCCGAACAACTGTCGGTCGAGGAAACCCCAGCCACGGACTCCTCGATGCCAATGACCTTTAGTCAGGAGAGTTTGAGAGACCTATTCCAAACTATGGCTAGTACGCTTGTGGGTACCCTAATGCAGGGACGAGTGGGGCGAGAAGACCCTCTGCATGCGGATCGAGCACCAAGGCAAGAAAAGGGGAGAATGTATTATAATGAGGCGCTTAAGAAAGCTGGGTTGAATAGTTTCATGGGGGACAAGATGGGAGATGCGGAGGCTTGGATTATACACCTGGAGGAAAAGTTCGAACTAATTGAATTCCCCGGAAGAGCTGAGGGCGGGACTGGAACTGTTATGGTTCGATGGGAGAACCGCACGATGGTGGGGAAGCGTGTCGGCAGCGATGCTAAAGGATGGACCCATTCCATGGGAAAAGTTCAAGAACGTCTTTTTGAACTACTATGTACCTAAGGGGGTGAAGAATGACAAAAGGGCTGAATTCGATAAACTGACACACGAGAGCTGTACAGTGATGGAATACATGCAGGAATTTGTGGAACTTGGAAGGTATGCGCGAGAGGTGATGGGAAGTGAACAAGAAAAGATGCATCGGTTCACCGAGGGACTAAATGAGAGGGTCAGATTGGCAATGTACGGTAGGGATGATGAAGAGTTCTCGAGCTTGGTAGCAGCTGCGGTCCGGGTGAATGGAGGGATGTGAAGGATGGACAAGGTGGAGACGAAGGTTTTTACAAGGGCAGAGGTGAAGGGCCGAGGGGACTGGAAGGGAAAAGCGAGCACATAAAGTTTTGGATTAGTTCAAGGTCCACCAGCTCGACCCCTCTTTGCCAAATGTGAGGGGAATCACTTCGGGGAGTGCCGAGCGAGATCCAACAGTTGCTTTAAGTGTGGTCAGGAACAACACTTCTCCCTGGGATTGCCAAGAAGAGGAAAATGGAGACGGGGGCGATAGAGAGTAGGAATAAAGATAGGATCACAGGGAATGGTCGTGTGTTTGCAGTGAACAAGGAACATGCTTCTGAAGCCGAGGACGTCGTAGCAGGTACGCTGCTTATCGAAGGTTTTTCTGCTTTTGTGTTATTTGATTGCGGGGCGACACATTCGGTCGTGTCGGAGGGTTTAGGGAAACGTTTTGGGAAAAAGCGAAGTAATGCTAGGATCACGGTAAAGACTCCAGGACACGATGCCTTAGAGGCAACTAAGGTCCATAAGGGATGCACAGTAGAAGTCGGTTCCGTGAGGACGGAAGCCGACCAAATCGAACTAGGAAGCATAGAGTTCGATGCGATATTAGGGATGAATTGGTTGTAATAGCCGAGAAAAAGGTACAATGAAACAAATAGTAGGGAACGTAGCGGTAAAGTCTAGATGAGAGATAATGAGGGATACGGGAACGAAAGAACGTAAAAGGAAACAAAAAATAGAAAAGTAAGGAAAAAGATAAAAAGGGGGTCAAAAGCAAAGGAAGGAGGGGTTAAAGTGTGAATTAGAAAAGTTAGGATGTCTATAAATAGAGGTGAGGAGGCCCAAAAATGAGTTAATCATCATTAAGACACGAAAATTCGAAAATTGCCGCGATGAAGGAAATTGTCGCGAAAAATTCTGAAGGGCAAAAATTATCGCGAAAAAGTACGAAGGGCAAAATTGTTGCGGAAATTTTGAAGGGCAAAATTGTCGCGGAAATTACGAAGAGTAAAATTATCGCGGATTTCCAGTAAGGCATAAATTATCGCGGATTTCATCCCCAGTGCAAAATTGTCACGGATTTTGATCCCAGTGTATTATTATCGCGGATTTCAGGGAAGAGGTGGAATTGTCGCGGAAATACTAAGTTTGAGTGTTTTAGTTCCGTCCAGAAGTCGGATCGTGGGAGGAAAAAGGACACGTAAGGTGTAACGACCCAGGAAGGCGGCACAAACGGAAGTCGGACAGGTTAGAATCGCATAAATTCTTGTTAAAAACATGAAATGAGGGGTAATTTAGTAATTTAATATAAGAAGAGGGAATTTTAGAAGGAGGGGCTAAAGGGTCATTTAGACAAGTTAAGAAATCTATAAATAGGAGTGGAATGGGAAAAGAAGAGGTCATTTGGCACAAAAAACGTGAGAAATTCGAGAGGAATTGAAATTATCGCGAAAACCGGGGTAAAGGCAAAGATTATCGCGGAAATCAGGGTTGCTGTAATATTATCGCGGAAATTGGGAGTAAGAAGGGAATTATCGCGAAAACTGGGGTAAGGCAAATATTATTGTGGAAATCGGAGCTGCTGCAATATTATCGCGGAAATAAGGGGCCGAGAAGTAAATTGTCGCGATTCTGGGATCTGCTTGCAAATTGTCGCGAAAATGGACTGAAGCATAGAATTATCGCGAATTTCAAAGCTTACGTGTAAATTGTCGCGGATTTGAGGGCTGTAGTGCAAATTATCACGGAAATGATTCTGAATGCAAATTGTCGCGGAAATTAAGGACCGAAACTCAATTTATCGTGAATACGAAGAGCGACACCCGACTTGGCTGCAAATTGTGGACCGTAGCGTAGTTCATCGCAAATCCTAGGGTAAGACCGCCAATTGACGCATAATTTGACTAATTAACGAGAGTAAGTCATAGGGCTACACAACGGTATAACATGTTAATACGTATATGCAGGGAGTAGGGAACAAGGAAGCACCAGGCGATAGAACGACCAGGTAAGCGGAGCAAACATAGTAAATTAAAAGAAGGTTCACGGTTAGGAATTTAAATGAATATTAAATCGAATCGAAAGGGTGTGNGGTATAAACTTGCACCCGGGGCCATCACACTCTCGCCGCCGGTATAAACTTGCACCCGGGGCCAACACACTTTCGCCACCGGTTTAAACATGCACCCGAGGCCATCACACTCTCGCCGCCGGTATAAACTTGCACCCGGGGACATCACACTCTCGCCGCCGGCATAAACTTGCACCCGGGGCCAACACACTTTCGCCACCATTTTAAACTTGCACCCTGGGCAATCACACTCTTGCTACCGGTATAAACTAGCACCTGGGGCCATCACACTCTTGCCGCCGGTATAAACTTGCACCTGGGGCCACTGCGAAAATCGACCAGCCTCCGACGAGGGCGCGACCCTCGTCGGCGTGTCATGGAGGAGTCGGGTAAAGAGGCACCCTATTCGCCACGGAAACATGCTCGGTATGTGGACGGCTATCAAACAATCGGGCCCTTTGACATACTCCAACAGTATACATGTATAGACGATTCTGCTGTAGCCAGAGACTTTTCGGTTTAAAAAAAATATTTTGACCTAGTATCCAATCTAACGAGTTTGAGATTGGTCGACTATAAGACAGGCGGTACAATGTATTTCTAATTTATCCTAAATTATTTAGTTTCCATCCTCCATCATTCTAAAATGCAATGAACCTCACTCCAATCTTACCAGTCCCCTAGTCGATTGATCTAGTTTCGTTAGAAAGGATACAAAAATTTAGAATATTTTAAAAAAGAGGGGGAGTTTTTTTAAAAAAGAAGATCGAAGAGGCACGTCTATACACAATATTTGTGCAAATTGAAAATATGCCAAGTCAGTGGCAGCTCCTCTCCGCTCATATTCGCCATCTCATACATTCATTTTCTTACAACCGCTGTAATCCGATACGAAATATCTCATTCAAAATACAATTTGCCAACATATTTACTCATCTCAACTTTCTGGATAGTGAGGGGAATTAATATACCGATCCCCAGTATTACGATAGGCAAATTGTTAACACCGATTCAATTTCCGATAGATAGGAAATAGTAAGTGCAAGAGATAAATAAATTCCTTGAATACATAGGCACGACGTCTTGATAATCCAGAATATGTAGGAAGAATTCTCATAAAACTAGATTTCACTCCCTTCAATAAGTTTTCATGTGGAATAAACTTTAGATTCCTTGTATTTGCTTCGTCACTATTACTAGTTAACGGATTACAATCATAATATTATCACTTCAATTCAAAACTCTCATAACATCCTCATTTCCTTCCATATTTACCAGGTGTTTGTAGTCATAAGTCCAGTGTTTATCGGTAATATTACGACATCATATATGAATTCTTTAGAACGCTTCCTTGAAAAAAACTAATTAGTAGGTCACTCTTTGCCAATGAATATTCTGCAAATACCATCATTTTCGTAAAATTCACACTCAAATGATCTTAGTTCTCCTTTCCGAATAGAACTAATGTAAGTGTATCAATATTTGGCCATTGGTAGTTTCCTACTAACATAATTTACTCGCCGATGCTATTTCTCATTATGTCTATCCAAGTTAGATTTCTCAAAACTTCTCTTGACAGTACAAACTATAAAACCAACGGTTCCCCAGGGAAATGTGACGACATAAATGATTCTTTACTCAAATACTCCATCAAACTTTCACAAGTTGATCGACATTGGACAATATTAATTTCTATTTATCTTGCAGACACATAAGACCAAGAACAATCCTCCCCTTTCTCACAAACGCACATCTAGGAGGGCTGAACATAATTCGATACTTTCACATGATACTAAAACATTCGTTCATATGATGAACATGATTTCCGCATTGTCGACTCTTTGTCTGCATTCCTTGATGTAGACTTCCAAGCATTCATCAATCGTATCCTTAAATATGAATCCGCCTAGGTTCATACGTGGTTCCCTCATTCTTCAAAACAAAAGGCATAATTAAGAAACTCAAAATCGCACCTCGAATCTATCATCATACCAACTCTCCAGCTATTATTCAACTTTGGGATAACCAATTGATTCGTGATCCAATATACGTATCTTACAAGCTCGATAAGTCATGTCTGCAACAAACTTCCAACCTATTCATATATTGCCTTTTCTTTTTCTGGGAGAACTTCTATTTCTTCTAATGAATCATTTTCAATCTCTGTTGACATCTCCATTTCAAACATGAATAACAACACTATGACAATTCTCCATTTCAAACTGCTTTAATAACCGCCTGTTTCATCTGCTTATCGTTTTTTTATACTTCCGAGAACACCTCATCATTTGAATCCACTCATGTTTTCTGATATACATCCGCAATCCAAACTGATTTCTTCGCACTAGAGTCTTCTATACTGATTTGGCGCATGATAATACAACAAGAATGTGATAACTCCGGGTTCCCTTTCATCTTTCAGATACATGATGGGATAGGAAACTTCATCATCAAATGAGGCTTGGATACAATCGACTCGAACAAATATAAAGCAATACATTAGAATATCATTATAAGGGATGATAAGAAGATCCACCACTACGAATACCACCAGTAAATTCCTCAATATTTTTTTATCTCCCAAAGATATTAGAAGAAAATAGATCCTTCGGGAGCAACAACTGTTCTTTAATTTGACTAACATAAAATGTAATGACCGGGGCTTAATAGTTCAACTCAATAATGTCGTAGGTGAATTAAGAAGGCGAGTCCCATAAATATATATTTCCGGAATAATACTGTTCCAAACGATCATTAAATTAAATTTGATGAAGGGAGTTCCATAAAAATAAATTTTCGAACGAATACCATTCTGGGCAATTAACAAAATATATAAATTCGATGTCCCATTCACATATATAACTCCAAACAAGTAACCTTGATAGATAACTCCATTAAGGAATTTAGAATGATCAATTAATCACCAATGGTAGATACGGTGATACTACGACTAATAACCAATTGCTTGAAGTCCTTGTAAATATTTTTCCGGACGAATACCATTCCGGATGATTAAGACTATTCCGAACGAATACCATTTCGGATTATTAAGAACAACAATTAGATACATCATTCACGATATGCTCATTGCTATCAATAATATTGATATTACCCGGGTGTATTCTCTTGTATTTATTCTCACCCGGGAGCTCGTCTAACGTGGTTATTGGAATTTTCGCTATTGTCGGTATTCTCATATTTTTATCGGATGGCATTCTCAAGTGGTATTCTCGTAATTCTGGCTTGCCGAGCGACATGTAAAGCCTCTGTAAGCATTTTGAAGTGTTTCGGGCCATTTCGGCTCCGGACGAAGCCAGGGGTATTTTCGTCATTTGCCACCGGGAGCGCACCGGACAGGTGCAATAAGGTTGTCTGGCTGCGAATTCACTATCTAAATGCGAAGGATCGATATACGAGGTTCTCGGGAATTTTCTGATCGTATTTCCGACTAACATCTTGTCCGAGTTGGTTCCCGAGGCTTCGAGATCTACATGGCATTTATTATGTCATAATTAATAATATTTAATCATTTTGGGGTTAAGTGAGGTGGACTATGCTTATGGGCCCAAGAGGGTGAGTTTTGGGCTAAATTCCTCTATAAATAGGAGTCACAAGGCTTCGGTAAAGGGTTCGGACTTTTATCACGCTTCCCAAGGCAAAACCAGCTCTCCAGTCGCGACCAAACTCCTTACTCGCGACCAGTTACCCTGACTCGCGACCAAACAGCCTAGCCGCGACGGGTCCAGTGGCTCATTGAACCTAGCCGCGACGAGTCACACTGACTCGCGTCCAGTCACACTAAACAGCCCAGCCGCGACGAGTCCTCCACTCGTCGCGAACAATACCCGTCTCGCGCCCAATCCACCTGCCTGCACTGTTCACTCGCGTCCAGTGCGACGCAACTGCAGTTTTAACCATTTTTCGATCCGTTTTCACCCGTATTATCATTATCACTTCATTGTATTTGTACCACTTGATTATTATAGTGAAAACCAAGGTAGAGCTTCGCTCTCCCGAGGACGTAAGCCCGCACATTGTGGGCCCAACCTCGTATATTGCTCGTGTCCCCACAACAATATAATTTATGAATTAATCATAAATTGACTGATCTAAAAATAAATACCTAAAATATTTTTAGACTAGATCAAATATGACAATCAAATTGAGTTTAATCCAATTTTCTTAGTCTAATAGTGCTCTTTAACTGCAAATCCTCAAATAAAATTCCGAGGGTTGCGAAACTCTATTGGTTTTCGTTAAAATCGCCATTATGGTAACTGTATGGTACCTCATTAAAGCAGACAACACGATCAAAATAAGGAGCTTTAATCAATGAAGACATGTAATATTTCTAAAACAACATGGAAACCAGGGTGAAACGACTACTTCACGAAATGCTCGAATCTCCTTGAATGATGGGTAAAAGACCCTGATAGTTCGTATAACCATTAAGGATGCCTTGATTACTAAATGAGAGTGTCGACACATAGATATACTCTTCACGTGATGAGAAGATAAAACTATCATCCAAGAACAAGAGTCTACATCGGAATTTCATGTTGACTCTAGAGAAACTTCATGCTTTCCATGGTTATTCGGTGATAGCTAACTTGCCTAACATTTTGATTGTTTCTCTAATATCCCTTTTTGTAGTGTCTCCATTTATTACTATAATTAATTCTTTGGTCTCGACTCATTTCTTTTCCACAACAACTTCCTTTTTTACAACATTGGTATGTTTCCAAAAGACATGTTTTCCACTTTTCGATTTAAATGCATTAAATCTAAATCGATAAATAATCCATCAAGTTGCCTTAAACTTTGCTGGACTCTGAGCATCGAAACTTAAACCACCGAAGTCATAGATTAAATGTCTGAAACATATAGAGGACTCAATAAATTTTCTTGATTAATTTCCATAGAGAAGAAGAATATTCTGTGATATCAATTTCTTCTAATTTATAACCAAATAAATATGTTCATAGTTGAAAACCGAAAATATAACACAAAGACTACTTAAAATCAATTTCTTCTAATTTATGAGACTACTTAAAATAACATTACTCCAAAAATATAACAGAAGACTGAAAATACCATTTAGTTATGTCAGACGAGCCCCGGGGAATCATAATGACGTAAATACCCTAAGGCATTATCAACGCCAAAGAGACTTCACTATCAAGGCCGATGTAACATCAAGTTCAAGATAGAATCCTTAAACTAAATTAAATATTTCACTACCGCTTAAATAGATCAGGTACTTTTAACTATATGCCCTTTATTGGGCAACGGAGGAGACAGATGTCGTTTCTACTTGCATATAGTGATCGGACTCTCCCGAGAGCACAACCCTCATCGGCATGTCATGAAGTAGCCGGGTAAAAAAGTACTCGTTTTCCACATAAGCGTGCTTGGTATTAAGCCGGCTATCAAGCAATCAGTCCCCTTGACATATTCAAATAGCATGTATATATAGACGATTGGCCTTGCTGCAGACAAGAAGAGTTCTCATAATTGAAAATAGTTTGAGATTGATCCACTACACGATAGACGGTACATTACATTCCTATTATATCCTAAGTTATTTAATTTTCCATCATTTACCATACTAAAATGCAATGAATCTCACTCTTATCTTACCGATCCCGTAGTCGATTGATCTTGTGTCATCGAAATGGATACAAAAAATGACGAAAGTGATTAAGAGAGTGGGATTTTATTTTATTGTTTGAAAAAGATCGAAAAGTCACGTCAATACATACTAGTTACGCAAATTGGAATATGCCATCCATGGGAGCTCCTCTCCTCTCTTATTCGCAATCTTATTCCTTCATTCTCTCAATTTGCCGTAACTTGATATGAATCTTCCCACTTGCGATCGAGTTTGCCGACATGCTTTGATACATCGACGATCTTTAGGACATAGTCCCCAACCGTCAAAAACAATAAACGAACTTCTTTATCATGCCTTTTCGTCATTTGCTTATTGTATACTTCCATTCGAATAACAACTTTTTATCTGACATCCTCAATACACTGAAGATCTAATTTCAGCATATCTTCATTCATCACTTCGTCATAAGCAATATCACTCTCAAACAGAATTGATACCTCTGCTTGTGAAAAAGCTTTGGAGTCGTACACGTGTGAAAATGGGCAAAGACTTATGGTAGACCTCAGTGATGTTCGATATGCCCACATTACATTATACAATTCATTAACCCAAGGATCTTGGATTAATTGATCCTTGTATTTAACTGTTGTAAGATAATACGACTAATACTTTCAGAAAGCCTATTTGACTATGGATGTGCTACATAGGGAAGCGTTTTTTAATAACATAATATTCGTACCATTCCCTTACACACAATCCGGAAAACTGCGTTCCATTTTCTAATACCAAACTTCTAGAAAACCTGAATCGACACACAATATACCTCAAGAGAAAACTTATCACTTCATGTTCCCAGACTCGAGATATAGCATCGACTTCTATACATTTAGATAAACGTTCTACGACAACAATACAAAACTTCTTATGACTAAGAGCCATCCGAAAAAGCCCCACAAATCTAAAACCCACGTATCAAAAGGACAACTTGTCAGTAAAGGCTTCATAGTCGATGATTTAGTCTAAAAATATTTTGGGTATTTATTTTTAGATCAGTCAATTTTTTTAATTATTCGGAATTCAGTTTATGTGGGGACACGAGCGATATACGAGGTTGGGCCCACAATGTGTGAGCTTACGTGTAACGACCCTAATTTGGGGCTAGTTGTTTTGTTAAAATATGATAATTAAAAATGGAATATTCGAATGCAAACTTAAAACATAGTTCGAAACATAAAAGTACGATAGCATAATTTAGAGTGTTCTCCAAAGGACCGGACTCTATCACCGGACAACCGACGACCTCCTTCCCATGCTCCTCTCATACCTCGTCTGCGTCACCTACAAAATCTGTAAAGCTGTCACAATCTATTAAAGGAAATTTCACCCGCACTATACATTATCATTACAGTTCTTAATTACACCGTATTCACCCACATGAATCATTTCATTTAACCGTTTTCGTATTTCATCTTCTTTTACCCTTGTCATTCCCATTATACTTTAACTTCACTGTTGCCGAGAGTAACATGCTCGGTGCATGTCCCACCCAAGCCAACCGTTAGCTGTTGGATGGCTCGACGGGCCATATACTTCCCTTCCCCGGGTGGTTACTTAGGCGCTACCCCTTTTTCCACCCGGATCCGTTCTGCCCTTTTCGTACGTATCTTTTCCTCATTGGAACTTATCGTTCCCTTCATCAGGCATGCCCTTCCTTTGGCGAATCGTGTACTAGGCACGATGACAAGGTTGGTCGGACGGTCCATCCTTCCTCACCCCGAGTCTTTATTAACATTTATCTCGTTCATTCGTGTCTTTTCCTTTCCTCTTTATTAAC
This sequence comes from Utricularia reniformis, assembly GCA_009725065.1. Classification (NCBI taxonomy): domain Eukaryota; kingdom Viridiplantae; phylum Streptophyta; class Magnoliopsida; order Lamiales; family Lentibulariaceae; genus Utricularia; species Utricularia reniformis. The sequence continues at coordinate 32,669 of RWGZ01001417.1, forward strand.
CCAATCTCGTTTCCTAAGTCTGAACCTTCCCTTACTATATTGTGTTCACTCCGCTTACCGATTGCTTTCGCTTGTTATAATCCTCCCGTGCTTCCCTGCATTTCGTAACAGATCTTAGTTACCCGAATTCCGACGTGATCATTTTATTGTTAACTATGTGATTACCGTAGACCCTATGCGTCCTTTTCCTCCCACGATTCGACGTTGAGACGCAACGAAAACACTCAATCTTAGTATTTCCACGACAATTCACTACTTCCTCGAAATTCATGATAATTTTGTGCTGGGAGAAGCATTCGCAATATTTTTTGCACAGGGGCTAGGATCCGCGATAATTTGTGCCGTAGTTAGTATCCGCGATAATTTTCTTCTTCAAACATTTTCCCGACAATTTTGTTCTTCCCTCACTTCCGCGATAATTTTACTCATGATCATTTTCGCGATAATTTTCCACAGAGTCGTTTTTCGCGACAATAAATGCCTTTCCCAAAAACCGCGATAATTTCTCAAAGCGTGCAAATCCGCGATAATTTTCATTGCCAAATTTTTCGCAACAATTTCCGGATTTTCGTGGCTTAATGATAAGTAACTCGTTTTTTGGGCCTCCCCACCCCTATTTATAGACATCCAAACTTCTCTAATTCACACTTTAACCCCTCCTTCTTTACATTTTGACCCCTCCTTTATCTTTTGCTTTACTTTTCCATTTTTCGTTTCCTTTTACGTTCTTTCATTCCCCTATCCCTCGTTATCTCTTGTCTAGACTTTACCGCTACATTCCCCACTATTTGTTTCAATGTACCTTTTTCTCGGCTATTACATCCTTCCCCACTTATTTTGAGTTTCGTTCCGAAACTCGTGCGTACCAATCTTCCATTAACTCCGGCACTCTCTGTCTAATTTCTCGTTTCGTTTCCCATGTAGCTTCCCTCTCTCCTTGATTGGACCATTGTACTTTCACCATAGGGATTTGATTATTTCTGAGCCTTCTGTCCTTCCTGCCTAGGATCTTTACTGGGACTTCCTGGTACGTTAGTTCCGGGGTTATCTCTATGGGTTCCCCCACACATTCTTGAATCCCTTCAGTCACCCTCCTCCTCTGTATGGATACATGGAACACGTTGTGTATCCCCCCATTTCCTCCGGAAGCTTCAGCTGATATGCTAGGTTTCCGATCCTTCGTTCCACCTCGTATGGTCCGATATACCGGGGGCTCAGCTTCCCTGTCCTTGTGGTCCTTAGCACCCCCTTCATAGGTGATACCTTTAGGTATGCGTGATCCCCAACTTTTAACTCCAAGGGTATCCTTTTTGTGTCTGCCCAACTTTTGTATCGGTCCTGTGCCGCCTTAATGTTCTTTCGTACAACGGCTAACTTTTCAATGGTGACTTCCACTGATTCTGTCCCCGTGGTCGTTCTCTCTCCCACCTCATCCCAACATAGCGGTGTACGACACTTCCTCCCGTACAATGCCTCATATGGCACCATGCCAATGCTGCTCTGAAAGCTATTATTGTACGCAAATTCCACTAGCGGTAGAACATCCTCCCAACCTCCCTTAAACTCCACTACACATGCGCGTAACATATCCTCCATAATTTGGTTGGTTCTCTCGGTCTGACCATCCGTCTGTGGATGATAGGCTGTGCTCATGCATAACTGAGTTCCGAGCGATTTCTGTAAACTTTGCCAAAATCTAGAGATGAATCTCGGGTCCCTGTCTGACACGATATTTACTACAACTCCATGTAATTTGACTATGTTTCACATATATTCTGGCTAGCATGTCCACTCCGTACGTTGTCTTGACTGCTAAAAAGTGAGCCGCCTTCGTTAGACGGTCCACCACCACCCATATCGCGTCGTTCTTTCGTGGGCCCTTGGGTAGTCCTACCACAAAGTCCATGCCGATGCTATCCCATTTCCACTCTGGAATTTCTAAGGGTTGCAGTTTGCCCCCCGGGCGTTGGTGTTCGGCCTTAACTCGTTGGCAGTTTTCGCATTTGGCCACAAAGTTGGCAATCTCGTTTTTCATTCCATTCCACCACCAGTGCGTCTTTAGGTCCCGATACATCTTAATACTTCCTGGGTGAACTGAGTTAGCTGAACTGTGTGCTTCCGTCATAATCTTCTTCCTTAGCTCTAGCCTGTTTGGTACCCATATACGTTCATTCATTCGGATTAGCCCATCGCTTCCTTTGCTTATTTCTAATTTATCGGATCTGTTTCCCTCTTTTCGCATTACGGGTTTCTTAGGGTCTGATATATGTGCTTCTAGTACCTCCTCCAGTATCCCTGGCTTCGCAGTAACCATCCCTAACATGACTGTGGTCAATTCTACCACTTGCAGTTGCAGGTTCTCCATTTCCCTTACCAATGTGTTGGCTAGCGCGCCATGAGTCTTCCTGCTCAGTGTATCGGCTACCTGGTTTGCCTTTCCGGGGTGGTACTGATTGTCCAGATCGTAATCTTTTATCAGTTCTAACCATCTCCGTTGTCTCATGTTAAGCTCCCTCTGAGTGAATAGGTACTTCAAACTCTTATGGTCTGTGAATATATCGCACTTCACACCGTACATGTAATGTCTCCAAATCTGAGTGCGAATACCACCGCGGCTAATTCCAAATCATGTGTCGGATAGTTCAACTCGTGTATCTTCAATTGACGGGATGCGTATGCTATAACTTTCCCCCCTGCATCAGTACACACCCGAGTCCTTCTTTCGATGCGTCGCTGTGTACCGTGAAATCCTGTCCTGGTGTGGGTAATACTAGTATTGGAGAAGATGTCAATTTCATTTTGAGACATTTGAAACTCTCTTCGCATTTCTCATCCCACGTATACCTCGTTTCCTTTCGGGTCAAATTTGTCAACGGTTTAGCAATCCTTGCGAACCCTTCGATGAATTTCCGATAGTACCCGGCTAATCCTAAGAAGCTCCTTACTTCTCGAGCATTTGTCGATCTTGGCCAATTCGTCACTGTTTCTATCTTTGTTGGGTCTACCGTCACCCCCCCTGCTGAAATCACGTGGCCTAGGAAAGCTATGATGTTCATCCAGAATTCACACTTGCTGTATTTGGCATACAACTTCTCTTGTCTGAGAGTCTGTAATACCATTCTCAGATGTTGCTCGTGTTCTTCCTGGTTGCGAGAGTAAACTAGGATGTCGTCAATGAACACCACCACAAACTTGTCTAGGTATTGACGAAACACCCGATTCATCAAATCCATGAAATCTGATGGTGCATTAGTTAATCCAAACGGTACCACTGTGCATTCGTAATGGCCGTACCTCATTCAAATGGATGTCTTCGGTATGTCTCCTTCTCTCACTCGAACTTGATGGTATCCTGACCTCAAGTCTAGTTTTGAGAATACCTTCGCACCTTGTAACTGATCAAACAGGTCGTCGATCCTAGGCAACGGGTACTTATTCTTTATCGTGACCTTGTTTAATTCTCGGAAGTCGTAGCACAATCTTAACTCGCCGCTTTTTTTCTGAGAAATAATACTGGTGCTCCCCAAGGAGAATTGTTTGGCCTGAGAAATCCTTTTTCCAATAGCGACTCAATCTGTTGCTTCAGTTCTTGCATTTCTCTGGGTGCCATTCGGTATGGAGCCTTGGAAATCGATTGCGTTCCAGGGAGTAGTGCTATTCCCATTTCTACTTCTCTCTGAGGCGGTTGCCCCGGCAGCTCGTCGGGGAATACATCGATGTACTCACAAACTACTGGAATGGACTCCTGGTTGCCAACTACATCTCTGAGACGGCGCTGATTGGACCGTGAAGACCATATTTTACGCCCCGATCCTGGTTGCTTTCAACCTCCTTCCGGACCCCCCCCCATTTTAGTAGAGAACTACTAGGTATCTGAACCGTATATTCATATCGGGGCTAAACTTGATAACTGTTCTTTGATAGGGTCGAAACTTAGGAACTTAATTTAACTTTTCAACTTCGCTTTTCTCACTTAACTTACTTGTCTTGCAGATAACATAATGGCTCCAACTAAGGATCCAACAAAAGAAGGGGGACCGACTGAATTTCCTCCGTGACCTACTTTCGGAGGACGATGAGCTCATCTTCGAGGCGCCACCGGGGACTCGGAACCGAACTGTCGCGGCCGAGCTGGCGTCAAGTTTACAAGAATCGGCATCCCCGACTGGGGAAATAAGATGCGACACTCCTCCACCACCACAACCTGCTGCAGCGGTGGCCAATCCCGAGCCGGTAAATGAGGATCCGGCTGCAGCAATTACTGAGAGTCCCGAAGACCTAATCCCCTTGTCTCGGCGATTANTTCCTACACTCGGCCTCAAAACGGGTAATAAAACCCAACAATCTTTCCGAAGAATCATACCGCAACGCGGTCAAAGAAGTAATAGACTTTATTGGCGTATTGAAAGGCGCGAAAGTTGAATAGAATTGATCCTTAAAGTCCTGATATGAAACAATCGAACTCATCGTTAACCGATTAAACCATCGGAGGGCTGATTCTTTAAGAGAAGCGGCAAAAACGAAACACATGGCCGCATCACTGAAATTCATCAAACTCACATGAATCTCCAAATTCGACGTATGAGCATGCGGATCAGTCGACCCGCGATACTGTGGAAGATCCTTAGGCATTTCAATAAACTCATAGCGTGTGGCTCTGATAATCACCGTGGAAAAAGGAGATAAGGCATTTGAAGTGTTCCACGGACTTTGCAAAACTTCCAAAGATGGTCACGCCTTTCCTCGATTACCTATGGGCTCATTAGCCCTCTCATTCTCAAAATAATCTCCCTCGTAAGCTGAGGTCTTATGAGTATCTCGGGTATGGTTCCCGTACACTCGTCTCCTTTCCTGGCCAAGAGTCAGATTGGCCTCCAATTGGTTCATCCTAACCTCGTTTTGCTCCAACTTCCCACTCATCTCCTTGAATTTTGACTCTATCAATTCTCCAATCTTTTGTAGATTATTGCTTTGCTCTCCGGTTGCAGCATTATTCGCTCGCGGCTCCGGAACACGATCAATATCTTCCTCTGAGGCCACATCATTAACAGGTTCTTGTGTAACATTGTTCCTCCGGGCTCTCCTTTGAGCTTCAGCTTGCTCTAATTGAGCAATTAAAGTGCGCCTTCGCTCTTCCAAAACCTCATATGTTTCCGTCTGATCCGCAGATCTAGAGCGTGCAGGTGACGTAAGGTGGGCATTATTAAGGACCGCAACTCGGCCAATTCTTGCGAATTCATAACACTTAGATAAACATTCGCGTGATCGAGGATAAAAACTTGGTGCCCTTCCGGATAAAAACCCGCTCCGGGAGGGCCGAATAGTTACATTTTGAACAGGGGGCTCCTCCAAAACTGACGACCGAGCCCCCGGTAACACAACAAAATAATCATTAACTTGTGGAATTGGATCCGCCTCAATTTCTTCATAAAAAATATCTTCATCACAATTCCGAGTAGTCATGATAATAGAAGTCCAAACTTAGGAATAAAGCTCTCAATGGGATAAGAATCTCGGGTCCCCACGGACGGTGCCAAACTGATCTAGTCTAAAAATATTTTGGGAATTTATTTTTAGATCAGTCAATTTTTTTAATTATTCGGAATTCAGTTTATGTGGGGAAACGAGCGATGTACGAGGTTGGGCCAACAATGTGTGAGCTTACGTCCTCGGGAGAGCAAAGCTCTACCTTGGTATTCACTATGATATTCAAAGAATACAATTACAATAATGTGATATCAATAATCAAGAAGGAAGCGGCTTGGAAAACGATCGAGACTGCCAAAAACACTCTGTTACAACGAAATTGCCAAAAGCTCTGTTACGGTGAAACAGCCAAAGCGCTGTTACCGTGAAACTGCCAAAGCTTTGTTACCGTGAAACTGCCAAAGCTCTGTTACCGTGAAACTGCCCAAAACTCGTGAATAGTGATATGAAGGGGCCAGTCGTGAGTTTTGGTACGAATTCTCGCGAGTAGTGATATGCAGGGGCAAATCGCGAGTTTTGGTACGAGTTCTCGCGAATAGTGACACAAAAGGATGTGGTCGCGAGATTTGGAGCGAAATCTCGCGAATTGTAGCTCAAAGAGGGTGGTCGCGAGATTTGGTACGAAATCTCGCAGATTGAGGCTGAAAAACGAAGTCTCGCGAGCTCGGGAGAAAGTTTTGCCTTGGGAGATGCAAAAAAGAGTCAGACCCTTTTTCAGAGCTCTGGGGCTCATATATATAGAGGAATCCAGCCCAACTAACAAGTTTCAGGCCAATGAGCCCAATTCCACTGGATTCAGCCCAACTAACATATAACATTAAAATACACTTGAATAAATGTCATACCGTAACAGAACTCCAGAAATGCACTTCGATCGACAATTAGCCAAAAATAACAACGAGATAATACCGGAAGATCCCGTAAAATTATTCCTCGCTTCGAGTTACAGAACGCTCAGCTAAAAACGCCGCCACAACTTGCCGGCACGTTCCTCGGGTGCCAAATTACGAAAATACCCTTGGCCCCTTCCGGGTCCGAATATGTCCAAAACTGCTAGAAACGTTGATCGAAAGCTCATATGAAGGCCCGGAATGTCCAAATTACAAAAATACCCTCGAAACAATGATGTGACGTAAATTCATGAGAACATCGAGAATACCACCTAACCACGTCAGACGAGCTCCCGGGATGTCATAATACCGAAAATACTCCAGGGTAATATCAGTCGCCCTTGGCACATGATGTATATTCGAGTGAAACTTGCAGGCTGAACAAGCTCGAACCAAACCTATGCAATCCTTTCCCGTTGTCGGCCAAAATAATTCGGCCGGCTTTGCCTTCAATTCCAAAGTCCGGGTAGTCTATTGATCACCAGAGCCCTATCATGTACTTCTTCCATCACGGATTTTGCCTATATTGGAGACAAATATCGAAGATATGGTCATCCAAAATTCTTCTTGTATAACTTCTCATCCACATACATGAAATTCGAAGCCCTTTGCATTGTCCCGCGTGCCTTGCGTTCATCCGTAGGCAATTCAACATTGACTAAATAATTGATAATAACATCCTACAATAACGGCTCATCACCTATAGCATCCCATAAGAACTATGTGTTGTTCTAAAGTTCCAGATTTGCAAACCTCGGAGGTCGATTCCTTAGTCAAGATGATAGAAGCTGATAGTGGATCATAGTTGTAATTCTTGACTCATAAAATAGTTCTAAAATTGTGGCTGGCTTTGCAAGACCATTTCCCGAGTATTTTCCTTTCTCTAAATGTAGGTGAGAACTAATGTCTTAATACTTTTCACCACCTTTTTCAATTTTTCTAGATATAAAATCATATGCTTAGCTTTAGTAGTTGTAATGACCCTAAACCCGTCCTAGCTGAATCTAGAGAATTATTTTGATCATGCAATTTAATTTAAAACATAATTCTAGAATAAAGATAAAACGTGTCAAAGTTCAATAGCGCGAAACATAAAAAGGTTCAACAGGTCTCGTCACCTACAAAGTTTGTAAATCGGTCAAAATCTATTAAAGGAAATTTCACACAATATTTACCAACACATTAGCATAATAAGAAATAATAAAATGCAGCGTAAAAGTCATCCCCCTTTTTCCTTTGTAATCTACTACCCTCTTCTTTTATCTTTCTTTTTTCCCATTTCCCATTAGTGTTACCATTGCCGAGATTAACATGCTCAATTCCATGTCTCGACCAAGCATACATTTAGCTTTTAGTTGACTCGACGAGCCATATGCTTCTCTTCCCGGATTGAGTACTCGGGCGCAAAACTGTTTTCACTCGGATGTGTTTCGTCCATTCCGTACGTACCTTTCCCTTTTTGGAGCATAACATTCCCTTCATCAGGCATGCCCTTTAATTGGCGAATAGTGTGCTAGGCATGATATCGGGTTCGGTGGGACGGTTCAACCTTCCTCACTCTGAGTCTTAACATTCATTCTTTTGTTATTAATCTTGAATTTTCTTTTATGAACATTCTCTGTTACCTACATTGAAACATTCCCTTACTATATTGTGATAACTCCGCTTACTGGTTTTCATCCTATGTTCTGGTTCTTCCATTGTTTCCAAGCATTTGCAACACATTTCAGTACCCGATGTTATCACACTAGTTCTTGTTATTTGTTTACCGTAGTTCTTTCTTATCTTCCCTCCTCCTTTATCCTATGTTGAATCATGACGAAAACACCCATACTCACAATTTACGCGGAGATTTTTTGGTTGGTGTTTGATTTCCACGGTGAATTATCTTGTTTCGAAATCCATCAAATTTGTATTTTATCGAAATTCTACGGTGAATTTGTTGACCTAGAAATCCACAGTGAATTTGTTGACCCAAATCCCCAGTGAATTGTCTCGCCTTAGAAATCCGGGGTGAATTTTATTATCCAAAATCCGCAGTGAGTTTTGAGTTTAGGGTGTTTTTAGGTCTATTCCGTACTTGAGTGCAAATAACTTCATTTTGGACAATTTACTCATATTTATAGTCATTTTAACTTACCCTAATTGTATTTTGACCCCTCTATTGTTATTAGATTGATTTTCACCTCTTTCGTTTCATTTCCCACTTTTCATCCTCTGATTCCACCTTACTTTTCATCTAGACACGATAACTATTCGTTTTCTATTAGCCTAAGATACCATTTTCCGGGATTATCACATCCTTCCTCCATTAATTTGAGTTTCGTTCTGAAACTCGTGTGCGTTAATCTTCCATTAGCTCGTGTGCAGTTTTTCTTATCTCTCGTTTCGATTGTCATGTGTCTTTGTTTTGCACTTTCATCATGAGAATTAAGTTATTCATAGACTTTGTTTTGCACGGCTCATGTATGCATATTATCTCACTTTCTTAAGTTAGAAACATTTTACTATTGTGATGTTTTAGTAGAGATGCCTAGCATAGACATTGGTGTCTTGTGCAGCCACGACCCTTAATCGGTTAAATTCGCTTTCGGGGGGGTCATACCGTTAATAAGGGTGTGTATGAAAATCCGATGATCTGAATATCATAAATAACCGAACCGTAATCGAATAAATTTTTCGGATATGCGAATTGCAAATATATAATCGGATCGGGTCGGATGCGGTTTGGGTCGGATAAGGTTTTTGAAAACTCATATATGATCTTATCCGATATTATTATATTATATTTAGTATATCATAGAGAACGTCAATGCAGAGAATTTCAATTCCTTTGGGGACGAGCTGATGTACCCCGAGATATTTGTGATCTTCCGAGGTGATCGCTGGGATGTTTCACAAATGGAGAGGAAACGTAATGATAGGGAGTTTTTGAATTCATCTCATGTCATGTCGATCGAAGGGGCTCGAAAGCTACCCAAAACTGATATCACTTTCGATAACACTGATAAGGAAGATATTTCCGAACACTAGAATGAACCTATAATCTTAATTGTTGATATTTCCAATCGTAGGGTCAATTGGAATTTGGTTGAGCATGAGAGTTCCTATATAATAATTTCTAAAGGAGTGGTTGACTCGATGGGTTTAAGTGTTGCCGACCTACAGCCTGTGAAGATGACACTATTGTCCTTCGACCAGCGGTTGGTTGTACCCCTAGGAAAGATCCTCTTGCCGACCATGCCAGGAAGTTTTGGAAACAATGTAATTCTTGGTCGACGCCGGCTCAATGCTTTTGAGGCTGTTTCTTTGACAATTCACTTAATGCTGAAGTTTCCGACCGCTGCTGTAGGTGTAGACAGGGCCACTGCTCGTTCATGTTATGTTACTTCTTGTCGGATCTAAGGGAACCTATGGAAGCCAAGGAGCCTGTTGGCTTCAAAGTGATGGAACTAATTCCCGGGAGTTTGGAAAAAACCACTCGCATTGGCTTAGACCTCGTCCCGACTTTTGAGAACGATTTAATCAAGCTGTTGTTGGACAACGCAGAGGTGTTATCTTGGAGCCCTAAGGAATTTGGTGGAATAGACAGGGCAGTAATGGATCACCATATTAATACTCATCTTGATATTCGACTAGTAAAACAGAAATTGCATCTTTTTTCTACATGTGGTAGAAATTCTTGGTCAAGAAATTATAAAATTAGTGGCGGCCAGATACATGAAAGAAATCAAATACACTGAGTTGGTAGCCAACCATGTGGTAGTACCGAAGTCTGGAGAAAAATGGCGAATGTGTGTCGATTACATGGGGATTAATAAATTTTGTGAATCAGATCCATACCCCCTTCAACACATCGACAGGCTGCTCGACGCTCGCCGGGAGCACAAAGATGAATACCATGGATGTTTATTCTTGTTACCACCAAATTGTTCTCGCTCGCCAGGATCAGAAAAAATCTTCTTTCATGACACCAAGTGGCGTATTAAGCTATACCGGAATGCCTTTCGGACCGTAGAACGTTGGGGCTACTTACAATCTTTTAATTAATTAAATATTTATAGACTTAATAGGAAAATAAATGGAAGTGTACTAGGATGACATGATTGTTAACTCTGTGAATGATGAGGACTATATTACATATTTGTCGAAGTGTTTTGAAGTGTGTCGATTTATTGGATTTTAAACCGAGAAGTTAATTATTTATCTTGAACATTAAGCCAAGCCCTTCCTTCAAAACTAGTATTTCAATTAGTTTATAGATCTTCAAATGTTCATTCCAGTGTTCGATTAATATTGACAAAAGAATAGATCTTGGGAACATAAAATCGGAAAATTTACAATGCAAAAGAGTGTGATAAGGAGCGATACACTTTGTCTTGAAATCAGACTGTTGTGGTTTGGGGAACCCTTCAGAATGCGTATTCATGGAAGGGGCTTGATAATCGTCATCTTGGAGGATAGAACACATAGGAAAAGGCATGATCTTTAGGATTAGAGAAGTCATAAAAAAGGGGAATCATTTGTAGGGCTACGGCTGTTTACAAAGAAGGGGCTAGCTACTTAGGGTTTATAGATTATTGGTGGATGGATTTATAAACGGATTTTGCGCGGTCTGCCCGAACAGCCTAAAAGCGGATCATAAATGTAGGTATTCATGAATCCAATTAATGATGTTTTTTTAGAATAACTTCATTCCTAAGTTGCACGGGTGCGGGTGCAAGGATGCGGGGTGCGTATATTTTTAATTAGGGGTGCGTTGAGGTGCGTTAATATAATTTAATAAAAAATATATATTTAAATATAAAGTCAAACATTTACAAATTAATTATCAAATTTATAAGAATAAGATTTTCATTAGATTTATTCCATTTTTCTTCAAATTTAAGTTGGATAAGATAATTACATTTGATATTTACAAAGAAGGGGCTAGCTACTTAGGGTTTATAGATTATTGGTGGATGGATTTATAAACGGATTTTGCGCGGTCCACCCGAACAGCCTAAAAGCGGATCTTAAATGTAGGTATTCATGAATCCAATTAATGATGTTTTTTTAGAATAACTTCATTCCTAAATTGCACGGGTGCGGGTGCAAGGATGCGGGGTGCGTATATTTTTAATTAAGGATGCGTTGAGGTGCGTTAATATAATTTAATAAAAAATATATATTTAAATATAAAGTCAAACATTTACAAATTAATTATCAAATTTATAAGAATAAGATTTTCATTAGATTTATTCCATTTTTCTTCAAATTTAAGTTGTATAAGATAATTACATTTGATATTTAGACAGGTTTAAAATACCCTTCATATTCAATACGAATATTTTCCGTTATATAAAAAAAACATATTTTATCTGTTTCGTTTGTAATATATAATAGTATACGTGTCTTTAGTAACTCTATATCAATCTAATATATAATATTCTTGTTTTATTATGCATTCTCATTGTTCATTTCATGTTTACAAGTTTTAAATTCTTGTTTTGGATGAATTCGAATATTAAACAGCGACGTCATAATTTTAAAAAAGAAATATTTTTCAAATTTGATTAAGATTATAAAAATTAGGATAACACAAACGAATTTTTCTATAAAAAGAAACATTGGAAATTTATGTTATAAGAATGGAATAAAATCGGAATAATTTATGTCAATGAGATATTGAATTCCATGAAGCAAAATAATGGAACTGGGAAAAGAAACACAATCGTAGTATAAATTTTATCATCACGTACCCCCCGAAGATTTGCACACCCTGCACCCGGTGCGTTGGAGATGCGTTAAAAGGCACACACCCCCACGAATCGTGCAACATAGCTTCATTCGTTCTCTTTTCATTACGTTTTCATCCGTATTCTATCTGGCAAGTCTCAATCACAAAAAGACACCTAATATGAAACATCCTACGTTGTCGATATAACGGTTTATTACAATTTACTCATCTTCAAGTCACACCTCGCACTTATAAATCATATTTTCTTATTCAAGGCATAATATTGAAATAATATTTATCCTATATTTAAATATATATATTATTCTATTTTTATCAATATTATCCTATCTTTTAATTCGCAATATATTAAATACATTTATTTTTATTTATCGAATCAAAATTTATTCCTAAATATCTAACCTAATTTAACTATATATAATTTCTATTTTTATCAATATTATCATGTCTTTTACATCACAATATATTCAATATACTTCTTTCTAAATTATCGAATCGGCATTTATTCACTACTACGCAATCTCAATATTCGTTAAACTGTTTCTCATTCATGCACATGTTGTTCGAACAATGAATAACTTGGTTATACCATGATTTATGTAATTAAACTATAGTTTAAATGATTCTGGCATGAAGTATGTTGTTATGACTTGCACGATTCTGTTTTCCAACTTACTTTTTTTGTATATACAACAAGTATTCATAATGTTAGCATTTATTTAGTTTGAATACACTTGATTTTACCAAATTTACAATGTGATTTGTATGAATATGATTTGGCTCATTTTTCACCAAATTTTGATACACTTGGTTTTACCAAATTTACATCGAAGAATTTCGGGTCAAATTCTCTATCCCATCCCATTATTCCATTTGGAAGGGGAATGAATATGTTCTCTGTCTCATTCCCGCGGAGATGATGGTTCCTTCTAATGCCCTTCTCGTTAGTTATGCGTCCTCGAAGTGCGGCTTAAGGTTTGTCTTACATCCTTTTGTAGCAGCTGTACTTCGTGAGATTCACTGCCCAACGTATGCCCAGTTTCCTGGTAGTTATGTGTATATACTCGCATTTATATTCTATTGCCACAAATAGGGTATAGAGTCTTCTTTAGAAAGATTATTTCACTTGTTTTTGGTTGGGTCCCGAAAGGGGAAGAGGTTACTAGGATGGCGTAGGTTGTATTATATAGCAGTTCGCACTGCTATATAAAATAGTGGGACTCCCTTCATTAGTGGGAGTATAGTTGACACAGATGACTCCCTTCATGATTGGGAGTCATGTTATGTTTGGATAACAGTCCCGAAGGAGGATTTGCTTACGGTGTATCCAATCATTACTCACCCTGATATTTGTAAGTTCAACCCATCCCGGTTAAACCACTCTCACAAGGATATCGCTAACACCTTAGCGATGCTTCCTCCTAGCGAAAAACGACTTAAACGCATAGACATAGATCGGGAGAAGAAGTTTATGGAGATAGGGGTAGCCGGAAGGGGATATTTTCCAGCTCCGATTTGTCTTGAAGAACTGGAGTGGAGTAAAACTTAACTTAGTTCATAAATCATGATCCTTATCATGTTTCTTTTGCAGATTCCACAGATATGATGTCTAGAAACCGTATTGGTGAGATGGCTGCTGTCGCGAAAGCTAGGAAGGCTAGGCTGTGGTCATCTGCTTTTGCATCAATCTCCCCCCGCGAGGTCTTTGCAATTTTCGGGTGGTTCCAGTAGCCGGAGGCCCGATCCAACGATGGCAGAGGTAGAAGATGTGGTATCGGCGAAAATCCAATCATTGAGCGTGACAACTATGTTTATGATAAAAAATTGTTCTCCCATGGATCTTAACATCGTGCGAATATTGTTGCATGGGTCAATTAAAGTGGAGGATGTTCTCCCAACCCCGAACCTCGGGGAGAACGTATCAAGACCCCTATGCCCATGGACAGAAGCAAACGGGCGGCCGAAGGAGAGCCCTCGAAGCAATTCAAACGGCTGAGGAAAGCGGTAGACTAGCCAGCAGCCTCGATCTAAAGGAAAGGGATCACTATTTTAGAATCGGCCCCACCACTATCTAGTTTTGAGCCTACTCAAGAGGTAGTTCAAGAGATGGTGAGCTTAGTAATGAAAGCTCGGGGACCCAAGAACACTCCGGTATCCTAGAAGAATGCCATGCTGGAGGAGCATAGGCTGTTGGGAATGAAGAACCTAGCCAACTTAGGTGGCCCTATCCCGGACATTGTTGTGGCTTATCTAGAGTCCATGGCCATGGTAAGATTTCTTTTATGTTTTAATGTTGAACATGACTTTTGCTGACTTTAGTTCTCTCTTATAGGCCTGCAAAAGAGGCTTGAATCTTGCCACTACGATCCAACTGAGTCGAAGTTCTGCTTCGTCTTCTAAGAAAATTAAAGATCAAATTATCTTAGCCTAGAGGCATGTTGAAATAAAACAACAAACGCTGGTAACGGTCCGGGAAGTAGGAGACCGTTTGAACGAAGAGTTGTTGGGATCAGGCACCCAAGCCTCTCTCATAACTTCTCAAGTAGCATAGCTGGAAACCAAATACAACGGGTTGCTACTTGCAAAACTATCCGAATTTATGAGTTGGAGCGTCAGGCACAAGAGCTGTGTGACGAGAGCAATATACATCTCCTTTAGTCCCAATAAGAGAAGGATTCCTTGAAGGAAGAATTGGCCAAGAGTAGGGATGCAATCGAGGGAGCGGTCCATGAAGCTCTTGTTGCCATTAATTGGTCCCCGCTGTTGTTTGCTGTAATAGCCAGGAAAAAGGTATGATGGAACAAATAATAGGGAAGCTAGAGATAAAGTCTAAACAAGGGATAACGAGGGATACGGGAACGAAAGAACGTAAAAAGAAACAAAAAATGGAAAAGTAAAGTAAAAGATAGAAGAGGGGTCAAAATCAAAGGAAGGAGGGGTTAAAGTGTGAATTAGAAAAGTTAGGATGTCTATAAATAGGGGTGGGGAGGCCCAAAAACGAGTTAATTATCATTAAAACACGAAAATCCGAAAATTGCCACGAAGAAGGAAAATTATAGCGGATTCTGCACAGGCAATTATTGTCGCCGATTTCTCAAAGAACATTATTGTCGCGGATTTGGGTGAGGTAGAGAATTATCGCGGATTTTTGGTGAAGAGAATTTTTCGCGAATTTGAGCTAAGGAAGAAGATTATGACGGAAGCACACAGTTCAGCTTTCTCAGTTCACCCAGGAAGTACTAAGATGTATCGGGACCTAATGGCGCACTGGTGGTGGAATGGAATGAAAAACGAGATTGCCAACTTTGTGGCCAAATGCGAAAACTGTCAACGAGTTAAGGCCGAACACCAACGCCCGGGGGGCGAACTGCAACCATTAGAAATTCCAGAGTGGAAATGGGATAGCATCGGCATGGACTTTGTGGTAGGACTACCCATGAGCCCACGAAAGAACGACGCGATATGGGTGGTGGTGGACCGTCTTACGAAGGCGGCTCACTTTTTAGCAGTCAAGACAACGTACGGAGTGGACAGGCTAGCCAGAATATATGTGGATAACATAGTCAAATTACATGGAGTTCCAGTAAATATCGTGTCAGACAGGGACCCGAGATTCACGTCTAGATATTGGCAAAGTTTACAGAAATCGCTCGGAACTCAGTTATGCATTAGCACAGCCTATCATCCACAGACGGATGGTCAGACCGAGAGAACCAACCAAATTATGGAGGATATGTTACGGGCATGTGTATTGGAGTTTAAGGGAGGTTGGGAAGATTTCCTACGGCTAGTGGAATTTGCGTACAATAATAGCTTTCAGAGCAGCATTGGCATGGCGCCATATGAGGCATTGTACGGGAGGAAGTGTCGTACACCACTATGTTGGGATGAGGTGGGAGAGAGAACGACCACGGGGACAGAATTAGTGGAAGTCACCATTGAAAAGGTAGCCGTGGTACGAAAGAACATTAAGGCGGCACAGGACCGATACAAAAGTTGGGCAGACACAAAAAGGAGACCCCTAGAGTTAAAAGTTGGGGATCACGTATACCTAAGGGTATCACCTATGAAGGGGGTGCTAAGGACCACAAGGACAGGGAAGCTGAGCCCCCAGTATATCGGACCATACGAGGTGGAATGAAGGATCGGAAACCTAGCATATCAGCTGAAGCTTCCAGAGGAAATGGGGGGGATACACAACGTGTTCCATGTATCCCAACTAAGGAGGAGGGTGACTGAAGGAATTCAAGAATGTGTAGGGGAACCCATAGAAATAACCCCGGAGCTAACGTACGAGGAAGTCCCAGTAAAGATCTTAGGCACGGAGGAAAGAAGACTCAGAAACAAACAAATCTCCATGGTGAAAGTACAATGGTCCAATCTAGGAGAAAGGGGAGCCACTTGGGAAACGGAACGAGAAATTAGACAGAGAGCGCCAGAATTGATGGAAGATTGGTACGCACGAGTTTCGGGACGAAACTCAAAAATGAGTGGGGAAGGATGTAATAGCCAGGAAAAAGATATGATGGAACAAATAGTAGGGAAGGTAGCGATAAAGTCTAAACAAGGGATAATGAGGGATACGGGAACGAAAGAACGTAAGAAGAAACGAAAAATGGAAAAGTAAAGTAAAAGATAGAAGAGGGGTCAAAATCAAAGGAAGGAGGGGTTAAAGTGTGAATTAGAAAAGTTAGGATGTCTATAAATAGGGGTGGGGAGGCCCAAAAACGAGTTAATCATCATTAAAACACGAAAATCCGAAAATTGCCACGAAGAAGGAAAATTATCGCGGATTCTGCACAGGCCATTATTGTTGCGGATTTCTCAAAGAACATTATTGTCGCGGATTTGGGTGATAAAGAGAATTATCGCGGATTTTTGGTGAAGAGAATTGTCGCGGAAAATAGGAACAAGTGTAAAATTGTCGCGAAAAATTCTTGAAGTGCAACATTATCGCGGATTGCGTTCTTAGAGTAAAATTATCGCGGATTTGGAGTTGCAGCATAGAATTGTCACGATTTTCGAGGAAAGAAGTAAATTATCGGGGAAATACTAAGTTTAAGTGTTTTCGTCACGTCTCGACGTCGGATCATGGGAGGAAAAGAACACGTAGGGTCTACGGTAATCACATAGTTAACCATTGGATAATAACGTCGGAATTCGAGTAACTAAAACCTATTACGAAATGCAGGACAGCGCCAAAAGACTATAGCAAGCAAAAGCAAACGGTAAGCGGAGTGAACACAATATAGTAAGGGAAGGTTCAGACTTAGGAAACGGGATTGGGTTAAAAAAGAGGGAAGGAAGAGACATGAATGAAAAAGATAAATGTTAATAAAGACTCGGGGTGAGGATGGACCGTCCGACCGAACCCGGCATCGTGCCTAGTACACGATTCGCTAAAGGAAGGACATGTCTGATGAAAGGAACTATAAGTCCAAAGAGGAAAAGATACGTACGAAAAGGGTAGAACGGATCCGCGTGAAAAAAGGGGTAGCGCCTAAGTAACCACCCGGGGAAGGGAAGCATATGGCCCGTGGAGTCATCCAACAGCTAACGGTTGGCTTGGGCGGGACATGCATCGAGCATGTTACTCTCTGCAACAGTGAAGTTAAAGTATAATGGGAATGATAAGGGTAAAAGAAGAATGAAATAAGAAAACGGTTAAATGGAATGACTCATGTGGGTATATACGGTGTAATTAAGAAATGTAATAATAATGTATAGTGTGGGTGAAGTTTCCTTGAATTGACTGTGACCGCTTTACAGATTTTGTAGGTGACGCAGACGAGGTATGAGAGGGGCATGGGAAGGAGGTCGTCGGTTGTCCGGTGATAGAGTCCGGTCCTTTGGAGAACACTCTAAATTATGCTGTCGAACTTTTATGTTTCGAACTATGTATTAAGTTTGCGTTCGAATATTCCGTTTTTAATTATCATATTTTAACAAAACAACTTGGCCCAAATTACGGTCGTTACATTTGCTCTAGCAGGCAACGTCTACAGGTCAAATGTTTGTCAGTACATAGACAACATCAAGGGTCAGATTGCTAAGCGATTTGTCTTGGACCACAAAGATGAGCGCTTGGAGCAGATAGACCCCTTAACCAACTGATAATGCCCGAGGTTATTTATGAAATTATGTTAACCTCGGGGCTCGTCCGACGTGGCTATGTGGTATTTTCGGTATTTTTATATGTCTATCGCGAGGTGTTCTCGAAGGTATTCTCGTGATTCAGGCATGATGGACCCCATATAAGGCTTCTGTAAGTGTTCTGAGATGTTTTGGGCTATTTCGGCCCCGGACGGGGCCATGGGTATTTTCGTAATAGGCCACCCGGGAGCACATCGGCGGGGTGCAGTGATGATATGTGGCTGCGTATTCACTGTTTGGAGGCAAAGAACTTATATACGAGATTTTCCGGTATTTTATCACCGCATTTCCGACTAAACTCTCGACCGGGATGTAGTCCAGAAGTTTAGTGGCGCTGTGACACTTATTCCGGATTAATAGGATATTTTCTAAGTAAGTTGTGCTAATTTGACTAAGATTGGGCTTTTGGACTTTAAGTTCACTTATTGAGTCGAGTTTTTCTATAAATACAAGACCCTAGGCCCTAGAAAAGGGTTCAGACTCTTGGCACGCTTCTCAAAGCTCCCGGTTTCGCAACTTTTTGCCCCACTCGCGACTTTTTGATCCAAAAGTCGCGAATCCCTCATCTTCAAGGCCACACTCGCGACTTTTTGCACCAAATGCCGCGAGAGCATGTGTTCATTGTTGTATTTGCGAGATTTGGTCACGTGGACCTCTGATTCACGTGTTTTCGCCTCCCGGACACCTGGACTCGCGAGTTTTCGTCCCTTAGGCACCAAGACTCGCCACTTTGGGCACCATTCGCGAGTTTATGTCCAAAAGTCGCGAACATCACCTTAATTCGCAAGTTTTCGTCGCCTTGGGTGCGATGGAGTGGAATTGGTCGTTTTTCGTACCGTTTTCATTCGGATTATCATTATCTCATGATTATACTTGTATCCTTTGATTATTATAGTGAAAACCAAGGTAGAGCTATGCTCTCCCGAGGACGTAAGCTCACGCATTGTGTGCCCAACCTCGTATATCGCTCGTGTCCTCACAAAAATATATTTCGAGTAATTAAAAATTGACTGATCATAAACAAACACTCTAAAATATTTTTAGACGAGATCAGTTTGGCGCCGTCCGTGGGGACCCGAGACTTAATCGCATTGAGAGCTCTTGTCCTGAGCTTGGAGCATGTTGTGTATTGTGAGGATACGGGATTCCTAACATGAGAGTGATATAGATGAAGAATGTGTATCGGATTGCAACCTTTATGTAGTAGAAGACGAAAGGAATGATATTTTATCGAGTACTCAATCAGTGCCACAGGAGGAGTCCTTAGTAGCGGGAATCTAACCAACCTCCAGAGAGGGATTTCATCCGGGGGGTCTATTTATGAGTGCATTGGAAAATTATCATATTGCATTAATATGTGCCGAAGACAAGTCCACATACTCCGGATTTTTGGCGCTACCAAAATTTTATGGGAGGATCCATTTTATGTATACAATCACATGGTGATATGATAGTGTGATATTTTCCGGGTAGGATTTTGGTGGCATTTTACTATTCCATCTCGGTCAATTTATCGAAAATTTGGCATATTTTGAATAATTCAAAGGATTTCACTCTGTGATACGTATATATTGGGGATCAACATGATTCTCGGTTATAATGAATGAGGGTTATATGGTGAACGTATCCGATACATTTACACATCTCCGCTCGCGAGGGAGGTTATTCTTCATAAGGTTGGCGTATATTGAGATACCTAAGGATCTCCTCGACATCAAATCTCGAGATCCATGTAATTTTGATGGACTTCCATGATATGACCATGTACTTTGCCTGATATTTGGAATGGCTTACTCTACAATAATTCAATTACTTACCGATGTTTTCTACTATTTCATATTGGGATTCAGGTATGAGTTTTAATCGGAACGATGGAACGATTCCTTGGAGGTATTGTGTGGTTTTCTATCCAGTTTTGTTGTGGTTGTTTGTATTGCATGGAGCACTTGTGAAGCACGTTAACCTCAAATTGGTGATTAATTTTTGTTCGAAATAATGGGTCATGTCTTTATCGATCAGTGTTGTCTATTTGAATCGTGTGGGTCTGCATTAACGAAACCCCTTGAAGAGTCTCGCAACTCTTGGAATTATGCTTGAGGATTTGGAATTAAAGGAAACAATTGAGCTTCAATAGTTGAAGTTAAATCTCTACTCGATGATCAAATTATTAACAACATGAACCCTATGTTGAAAAGAGCATTTAATTATTTTTCTTAATCATCCGAAATGGTATTCGTTCGGATTATTCTTATTTTATCGTGTAGGCTTCATGTGTTCGATTTACTTCATTATCCAGAATGGATGTCACTTACAATGTATTCATCAAGATGATAAGCAGTTATTAAAGATATTTGAGAATTATGGTTTTTGGATTTTCAGAAGCATCAACCGTTATACGACTATGCCTATTGGAGTTCACGAAAGAGATATCAAAGTTGTGGCATTTATTGATCGCCCGGAATGGTATTCGTCCAGAAATATATGATTATTGAGCATTCTTTATTAATTAACCTGCAACATTATCAAGCCGGCAAGTACCTTCACCATATGTGCATCCTAGCAAATGTCTTGGCATTACTTAATAAGCAACGTATTGAGTTAGTCTGGTTTAACAACATTTCTGTTGCTTTTGAACGATTTGTTATTTTTCCAATCACATTGGGATATCAGGAAATATCAAGGTTTTTATTAACGGAATTCGTAGTGGTGGATCATCCTATCCTCTTTTACAATTTTCCCCTGGGAAGAAGTGCTTTAAATCTAATCGGAGCTACCATATCCCTACTCCTCTTTGATAGCTCTATTATTATGTTCCGGAGTAAAAGGGAAATCATGTGTCGGCAAGATATGTTCCTAGTGTTATGTTACGAAGCGATACGACGATCTCTAATGCGAAGACATGCATCTATATAGTGGCATTCTAAATGGAAGATCGTATTCACATGATATGGTTTTGTTCTAGAAGGAAAAGAGACAAAGGTATAAAGATGGAACTTCTATTATTAAGGGGATTTTTAAGAATGAAAAAGAATTCCTCGAAAGAGGTGGATATTCTCCCGTGAAAATGAAAACATAGATATTGAAGATGTGGAAGTCCTATTGCAAGGAAGGGCTCTATGAAATGCACATAATCGATCACGAACCTATTTGTGGCTCCAAAGTCGAACGATGTCTACAAGGGACCTATATCTATCGTCGACTTTGACATAATGTTTAAGTTTTTGAATACTTGAAGTTTTTCAATTAAGCCTTTTGGTTTGAAGAAACCAGATGCTACGTATTAACGGTCGATGAGATCAATATTTAAAGATGTGAGAAGAAGACTGTATGGAAGTCAATAGTGATGGTATAAAGATAAAAACCGGTCTGCAAGTAATCATTTCCAATATTTAAGCGAGTGATTGAATATATTGATGAAGTATTGAGTGAGGTGGAATCCTACTAGATGTGAGTTGTTAGTGAAATACGGAAAATCTTCTTGGTCTATGATGTTTGTAAGCGATATATAAATTGATAACTACATACTCGGGTTGCTTTTGAAGGTTGAAAGTGTTATATATATATCGATTCGTTTATATCTCTACTCCTCATCATAAACCTTTGGGTTTATGTTTTGCTCATTCAAAGAAGTCATAAGTAGTGCCTTAGTTGGGTTTGATGAAGAGAAAGAAGGGTCGTAATGATGTTAGTAGGAGACTTCAAAAGGTCCAATTCAGTTGAACCGACCTTAGACCGGTTAAGAGAGAGGTATTAAGATGTTACGAAAGTGAGTCTCATTAAAGTGACCATATATGCGGAGCCTTCTATTGACATGAAAGGGTGGAGTAATTATTTCCTTCCAATGAATCGGTTGAATGAATAGTACGTGACGTGTCACATTTGCAATATCCGCTCTTGGTACTACATAGGTTTTGATGGTCAGTGAAGTTAAGACCCATGCTATTTAACCAAATATTGGGATATACACCAAAAGTTTCCATGTAATAAAACGAGTATGCTTAGTACGTTGTTATGAGCGGAATTTCTTATTATCAAAATAGAGATTGCGAATAATTGCGGTACTCCGAAAACTAATTCAGTCAACACTGGGGACTTGCGAATAAAAACGTTTCGTCAATATGGAAGAATATGTGGATATTATAATAGTTTTAAATTAATATGGAGATGATATAATCATGATCTTTGAACCAGCAACCAAGGGAGGCGAGTACAAAAACCTATAGTTTATTTCACTCGGAAGAATGAAATTTTGTTGACGGGAGTGAAACCCATTATTGTTCGAAATCATGATACATGTTATCGATTAACGGGAAGTCATGTCTTTCTGCTCGAGGGATTCTTCTATTTATTCGAACATGATAGTGCTAACGGATTTATCCTCAAGTCAGCATATAAAAGTTTACCTTTCTCCGGATTGATAAACAAAGATGTATAGTGACATGCATTCTATGCATTCGTGAGATGTTCAGAATAATGAGTTTTCAAGATTTATATATTAGACAGTGAAGTGTATTGCGATGCAAGAGAATACTTGTGCCTATCGTCATTATGGAGAAATCACTAGTGAGATTATCTCAAGATGAAGTCCAATCTTTGAAATCGTGTAATTGGCAACCGAGTTTGCTTATAAGTATTAGAACTGGTAAGTAAAATCAGTTAGTAAACAATTTATATCTCCTCTCATCATCTTGTGCGAAGCTAAGTGCATTCAAGAAAGAAGTTTATGCCGGGGACTATGTTGAGTGTGAGAAGATGATGGGATAAATATTGCAAGTTAAGTGGGAAATTTGGTCAGTGTTGCCCTAGGTATCTTCGGTGAATATCGCAAGCGAAATTATAAGTTGAGTCATATTTGCACTGGGTATATGTGGCGACAATTAAACAATTGTTCATGATTTCTCAGTCGACACATGGGGACTGACATTAGTATGGGCCTTCGTGATGGTTGTGGATATGAAGGAATTGCTCATTATGGTATTGAAATGAGCCATTGAACTTATATAAGTTGAATGAGTATCCCAAGTTTGGAAACATGAAAGAGAAAATTCGCTATGATCGTGTTGCTTGCTGGTGTGTGATTCTTGAGGAATTCGTGTTGGATAATGCAAAGAAACTCTTCCTAAGATACTTTGCACAATTATTGGAAAAGATCATGGGTGAATGGCGTGAAAGCAAGTGTCGCGTGTGGTCTCCACATGTAGGCACTCATAATTGTTAGTAATGTTATCGATATACATGGGAAGTCAAGTGATTGATGTAGGTGTCACGTGTGGCCTCCACATGTGGACACGAGCGGAGAGGAGCAGCTACGGACTTGCATATTGCCAATTTGCACAAGTATTGTGTATAGACGTGACTCATCGATCTTTTTAAAATAAATTTTCCCCCTCTTTTTTGGGGTCATATTCTAATTCTTTAAGTATCATTTTTGACGACATGAATTCAATCGACTAGGGGACTGGTAAGATAGGAGTAGGTCCATTGCATTTTAGTATGATGGAGGATGGAATAATTTAATAGGTTAGATTAGAAATGCAATGTACCGTCTTACTTGTAGTCGATCATTTTCAAACTCGTCAAATTAGATATTGCGTCAAAATATTTTGAACATGATGAGTCTTTCTGTCTGCAGCAGAATCGTTTATACATAATTACTGATGGAATATGTCAAGGGGCCCGATATATTATGAAATAGCCGGCTTAGAACTGAGCATATTTCCGTGGCAAATCAGGGTGCAAGTATATACCTGACTCCTCCATGACACGTCGGCGAGGGTCGCGCCCTCGTCGAAGGCTGGTCCATTTCCGCATGGCACCGTCTAATGGACGGGCTGAATGACACCGTCTTATGGACGAGTCGAGGGTGTGATGGCGCCGTCTTATGGACGGGCCGAGTAAGTCTTGACGCCGTCTTATGGACGGGTCGAGAATGTGATGGCGCCGTCTTATGGACGGGCCGAGTAAGTGGTGACGCCGTCTTATGGACGGGTCGAGAATGTGATGGCTCCGGGTGCAAGTATATACTGGCGGCGAAAGTGTGATGACCACGGGTGCAAGTATATACCGACGGCGAGAGTGTGATGGCCCCGGGTGCAAGTATATACCGGCGGCGTGAGTGTGATGGCCCCAGGTGGAAGTATATATCGGCGGCGAGAGTATGATAGCGCCGGGTGTAAGTTTATACACGGAGATAATGTGTAGTTAATTGTGGGTGCTTCGTGAGACCCTATGATAATATGTTGACCCCGGGTGCAAGTTTATACCTGTGGGACAGTGCATGCCGAGATTCATGTTTATGCTCAACTAGAATGCAAGTTGCCGAGAACATATTTTTATGAGACATACTAAATGTTGACTGTGCGACATAGATATCCTTTTTTCACGAAATTCATGGCCGATTACCCAGATGAAAGCGCGTTATTTATTGTCAAAGAAAATATTAAACCACGCGTTTGAGTGGTTAGGTATCTATCGTCCACTAGGAGCGAAACCTATTAAAAGGTCAAGCATTTTTTATTGCGATTGGGATGGCCGAGCGGTTAATCTTTGACTGTGATCGTGGGTATGGTTTTCATTTGAATAAACGATTGGAAACGGGAAAATAGTCGCTTTATGGTTTGCATTCAACAAACATTATGATTACTGGGGACTCGCACCCAAGATCGGAAATATCGTATAAACTTTAGGTGATTATCTGGAATCCCTGTCATATTCATGAAATATCTCTTCGCCAAGTCACGCCGAGGAAGTATTTATTCTGAATCGGCGAACTAATCGTATGAGAAGCTATTATTATGTTTGGGAGAAAATCTTCTTGATTGAGATTATTCGATATTAGATCTTTCTTAAGGCGATCGGAGAAATTGAAGAGAAATGAAAGGAAGTTTTATTAAATGACGAGGACTATTAAGTTATTTAATATCAAGAGAAGAGTGTATTAGCGGTGTAGTTATGAAGCCACATTATAACATGACTTCATTCGCTAAACCAACTTAGTACGGTCCCATAGCACAGACTTCATTATTTGCAAAGGCGTATTTTCATTGACCGTCAAATTGACCAATTGATGGCCTTATGGTATCAATTCTCATTAGTTATAATCGGGCAATCTCAGATATTACAGAAATTGAAAAATGATACCCGGGTATAACTTGGGTAATATCACCTACCAAGAGACTATTGACTCGAAAATCCATCATTTAGGCTTAATCATCTGCACATATATTTACTTGATGATGGATCGTTTTCATGGTTTTCATTCAGAGAAATGATTAGAGTAGCCAAATATTCACCATATGGTATGAATTCAACTTAATTCTTCTACGACTGGTGACTCACAGTTATGATCAAAGTGATCGAAAAAGTATCCCACAGCAAATAATATTCTAGATAAAATGTTTGTCGTATAAGGACATTTAATGACATGCATGCTGGACAACATATAAGGCTTCTGTAAGTGTTTTCAGATGTTTTGGCTATTTCGGCCCCGAACGGGGCCAGGGGTATTTTCGTAATTTGCCACCCGGGAGCACATCGGCGGGGTGCAGTGATGATATGTGGTTGTGTATTCACTGTTTGGAGGCAAAGAACTGATTTACGAGATTTTCCGGTATTTTCTCACCGCATTTCCGACTAAACTCTCGACCGGGATGTAGTCAGAAGTTTAGTGGCGCTGTGACACTTATTCCGGATTAATTGAATATTTTCTAAGTAAGTTGGGCTAATTTGACTAAGATTGGGCTTTTGGACCTTAAGTTCACTTATTGGGCCGAGTTTTCTATAAATACAATACCCTAGGCTCTAGAAAAGGGTTCAGACTCTTGGCACGCTTCCCAAAGCTCCCGGTTTCGCCAATTTTTGCCCCACTAGCGACTTTTTGATCCAAAAGTCACGAATCCGTCATCTTCAAGGCCACACTCGCGACTTTTTGCACCAAAAGTCGCGAGAGCATGTGTTCATTGTTGTATTTGCGAGATTTCGTCGTCTAGACCACCGATTCACATGTTTTCGCCTCCCGGAAACCTGGACTCGCGAGTTTTCGTCTCTTAGGCACCAAGACTCGCGACTTTTGGCACCATTCGCGAGTTTATGTCCAAAAGTCGCGAACATCACCTTAATTCGCAAGTTTTCGTCGCCTCGGGTGCGATGGAGTAGAATTGATCGTTTTTCGTACCGTTTTCATTCGGATTATCATTATCTCATGATTGTACTTGTATCCTTTGATTATTATAGTGAAAACCAAGGTAGAGCTATGCTCTCCCGAGGACGTAAGCTCACGCATTGTGGGCCCAACCTCGTATATCNTTTTTTGTGGTCATATTCTAATTTTTTAAGTATCTTTTTTGACGACATGAATTCAATCGACTAGGGGACTGGTAAGATAGGAGTAGGTCCATTGCATTTTAGTATGATGGAGGATGGAATAATTTAATAGGTTAGATTAGAAATGAAATGTACCGCCTCTCTTGTAATCGATCATTTTCAAACTCGTCAAATTAGATATTGCGTCAAAATATTTTGAACATGATGAGTCCTTCTGTCTGCAGCAGAATCGTTTATACATAATTACTGTTGGAATATGTCAAGGGGCCCGATTTATTATGACATAGCCGGCTTAGAACCGAGCATATTTTCGTGGCAAATCAGGGTGCAAGTATATACCTGACTCCTCCATGACACGTCGGCGAAGGTCGCGCCCTCGTCGGAGGCTGGTCCATTTCCGCATGGCACCCTCTTATGGACTGGCAGAATGACTTCGTCTTATGGACGGGTCGAGGGTGTGATGGCGCCGTCTTATGGAAGGGCCGAGTAAGTGGTGACGCCGTCTTATGGACGGGTCGAGAATGTGATGGCGCAGTCTTATGGACGGGCCGAGTAAGTGGTGACGCCGTCTTATGGACGGGTCGGGAGTGTGATGGCTCCGGGTGCAAGTATATACCGGCGGCGAAAGTGTGATGGCCTCGGGTGCAAGTATATACCGGCGGCGAGAGTGTGATGCCCCGGGTGCAAGTATATACCGGCGGCGAAAGTGTGATGGCTCCGGGTGCAAGTATATACCGGCGGCGAGAGTGTGATGGACCCGTGTGCATGTATATACCGGCGGCGAGAGTGTGATGGCCCCGGGTGGAAGTATTTATCGGCGGCGAGAGTATGATAGCGCCGGGTGCAAGTTCATACACGGAGATAATGTGTAGTGAACTGTGGGTGCTTCGTGAGACCCTATGATAAGATGTTGACCCCGGGTGCAAGTTTATACATGTGGGACAGTGCATGCCGAGATTCATGTTTATGCTCAACTAGAATGCAAGTTCGTGGAGAACATATTTTTATGAGACATACTAAATGTTGCTTGTGCGACAGAGATATCATTTTTCACGAAATTCATGGCCGATTACCCAGATGAAAGCGCGTTATTTATTGTCAAAGAAAATATTAAACCACGCGTTTGAGTGGTTAGCTATTTATCGTCCACTAGGAGCGAAACCTATTAAAAGGTCAAGCATTTTTTATTGCGATTGGGATGGCCGAGCGGTTAATCTTTGACTATGATCGTGCGTATGGTTTTCATTTGAATAAATGATTGGAAACGGGAAAATAGTCGTTTTATGGTTTGCATTCAACAAACGTTATGATTATTGGAGACTCGCACCCAAGATCGGAAATATCGTATAAACTTTAGGTGATTATCTGGAATCCCTGTCATATTCATGAAATATATGTTCGCTAAGTCACGCCGAGTAAGTATTTATTCTGAATCGGTGAACTAATAATATGAGAAGTTATTATTATTTTTGGGAGAAAATCTTCTTGATTCAGATTATTCGATATTAGATCTTTCTTAAGGCGATCGGAGAAATTGAAGGGAAATGAAAGGAAGTTTCATTAAATGACGAGGACTATTAAGTTATTTAATATCAAGAGGAGTGTATTAGCGGTGTAGTTATGAATCCACATTATAACATGACTTCATTCGCTAAACCAACTTAGTAAGGTCCCATAGCACAGACTTCAGTATTTGCAAAGGCGTATTTTCATTGACCGTCAAATTGACCAATTAATGGCCTTATGGTATCAATTCTCGTTAGTTATAATCGGGCAATCTCAGATATTACAGAAATTGAAAAATGATACCCTACCAAGAGACTATTGGCTCGAAAATCCATCATTTAGGCTTAATCATCTGCACATATATTCACTTGATGATGGATCGTTTTCATGGTTTTCATTCAGAGAAATGATTAGAGTAACCAAATATTCACCATATGGTATGAATTCAACTTAATTTTTCTACGACTGGTGACTCACAGTTATGATCAAAGTGATCGAAAAAGTATCCCACAGCAAAGGATATTCTGGATAAAATGTTTGTCGTATAAGGACATTTAATGACACCGATATTTGCCCATTTGATGATTAACAAATCTCATGTTTGGTACCTTCGATAGCTTACGACACGACGGTTTGTTTATTGGTGAATGAGCAAATCTATACAGAAAAATTCTCGATAAAGATTGTAAAGCGGCATACGAAGTGGATTTGTTTCGGACAGATATAGAGAAAGACGTTTGTCTCGCCCATAGCACAAAATAGTCATTTGATAAGTTGTGAAAACTGCCTCACATGAAGAGGTATCTTTGTCTCGAACAATATTGTGTCATTCGCCCGTTCTCCGAATGTCAAGTGGATAAGTCAAAGGGATAGAATCAAGTTATTGTTGGGCGCTTGTTTATGTCAGCGGTGAACATGATGAATATATGTTAAGCGGATGAGCCTGTATTTTTATTTCGTATAAATGGTTTATCTAGTAATTGTCTCATGACTGTTTTGTATTTTTTGTTATGATTGAGAGAACCAAAAAGCTAGCCTGGATGTATTAAAATCGCTCCCTTAAACGAAGTTGCGATAGTCAAGGGTCATTCCCTTATGTATGACGAGGAAACTTGTGTTACAATCTCCTACGATGAGAGACTCCTGATCAGGATCCATACGAAAGTGATCAAGTAATTACCCCCGAAAAGAGTAGACTTTTTCAACACATTATGAATGGGTCTTAAGTATTTATGGATGGCTCGGGTTCAATATTTATGAGAGAGACGGATTATCACGTTATTGTTTAACACGTGCGTAGCTATTTACGGTCATACGGTCTAGAGAATTTTTGCGAGCATGACATGGATTATCTTATTTCCCATTGGAGATATTGTAAAGTCGTTTTAAGGACGGCATGGATTTTCTTACCCGAGATAACACCACGAATATATAATTATCTATAAGGCTTGATCGAATTGTAAACTTTTCCTAATCACGAAATCAAGTAGAGGCAAATCTTAAATTCGAAGATAGAGAGTATCAATCTCAGACGGAAGTGTGACTCCTTTTATCAAAGGAAACTTATGAGTGTAAGACGAAAGTATGACGTTTCTTATCCTTCTTATGAGAGTTAAGCTAGTGTCTTCCGAGGCGAATCTCGCCGCAAGAGAAACTCATTAAAAAAAAAGGAATCTTAATTCTTAGACGTCTGCTAGACACACCTTGCTTTTATGCGACTTTTTATGCGATCGTATCTAAAAGAGACAGTAAGTCGTCATGTCGCCTTAAAGTTGGGAACTCAATTCCAAATTCAAATGTTGCTCTTCATGTTTAAACATATGACCTTGTTTATTTCAACCGCCCTTACTAAGAAAGCACGCATGCTATATAGGCGAAAGCCTTTACTGTAGCTGATAATTGTAAATTAGTGGGAATGACAAAGGAATAAGTATCAACCTCCTGACAAAGGCGGCAGAGTGATTTTCTTCCTAGAAGATGTGGATATCTCATGCTGGAAAAAATATATGAGCTCGATGTTTTGTGGAAAAAATATATGAGCTCGGTGTTTTGTGGAAAAAAATATATGACGCTGGAAAAAATATACGATGCTAACAGGATTGAATTATGGAGTTAAGGAGTCGAGCGAACCCTCAAAGTTATGAAAAGCGGAACTTTGACTAAGAAGAAAGCGAGAGCCCCAAGGCGAAACTAAAACCTATTGATGACAGTTGAGAAATATTTTCTAAGTTCGATCGAGTAATACTAACAAATCGAAACGAGGCATCATAATTTCAGTCAATAACGAAGCGCACTAGTATGCAAAGTAAAAAGTGATACGTATAAGAGCATGCACTCCAAGTTGAAGAAGCGTGAAATTCTCAATTCATCTCGAAATCTGATTCTGTTAGTAATAACAAGATGACTTTGACCTTATTCATGGTATTGTTAAAAGTTTATGAACGAGTTCTGGATTTCTAGACGAACTGATATAATGTGGTTTACGACTCAGAATATGAATCTGAAAACCAGGGGATTATTGATATTGTCCGAGGTTATTTATGTAATTATGTTAACCTCGGGCCTCGTCCGACGTGGCTATGTGGTATTTTCGGTATTTTTATATGTCTATCGCGAGGCATTCTCGAGGGTATTCTCGTGATTCAGGCATGCTGGACCCCATATAAGGCTTCTGTAAGTGTTTTGAGATGTTTTGGGCTATTTCGGCCCCGGACGGGGCCAGGGGTATTTTCGTAATTTGCCACTCGGGAGCACATCGGCGGGGTGCAGTGATGATATGTGGCTGCGTATTCACTGTTTGGAGGCAAAGAACTGATATACGAGATTTTTCGGTATTTTCTCACCGCATTTCCGACTAAACTCTCGACCGGAATGTAGTCCAGAAGTTTAGTGGCGCTGTGACACTTATTCCGGATTAATTGGATATTTTCTAAGTAAGTTGGGATAATTTGACTAATATTGGGCTTTTGGACCTTAAGTTTACTTATTGGGTCGAGTTTTTCTATAAATACAAGACCCTAGGCCCGAGAAAAGGCTTCAGACTCTTGGTACGCTTCCCAAAGCTCCCGGTTTCGCCACTTTTTGCCCCACTCGCGACTTTTTGATCCAAAAGTCGCGAATCCCTCATCTTCAAGGCCACACTCCCGACTTTTTGCACCAAAAGTCGCGAGAGCATGTGTTCATTGTTGTATTTGCGAGATTTCGCCGCTTGGACCTCCGATTCGCGTGTTTTCGCCTCCCGAACACTTGGACTCGCGAGTTTTCGTCCCTTAGGCACCAAGACTCGCGACTTTTGGCACCATTCGCGAGTTTATGTCCAAAAGTCGCGAACATCACCTTAATTCGCAAGTTTTCGTCGCCTCGGGTGCGATGGAGTGGAATTGATCGTTTTTCGTACCGTTTTCATTCGGATTATCATTATCTCATTATTGTACTTGTATCCTTTGATTATTGTAGTGAAAACCAAGGTAGAGCTATGCTCTCCCGAAGACGTAAGCTCACGCATTGTGGGGCCAACCTCGTATATCGCTCGTGTCCTCACAAAAATTAAATTTCGAGTAATTAAAAATTGACTGATCATAAACAAACACTCTAAAATATTTTTAGACGAGATCAGTTTGGCTCCGTCTGTGGGAACCCGAGACTTAATCCCATTGAGAGCTCTTGTCTTGTGCTTGGAGCTTGTTGTGTATTGTGAGGATACGAGATTCCTAACATGAGAGTGGTATAGATGAAGAAAGTGTATCGGATTGCAACCTTTATGTAGTAGAAGACGAAAGGAATGATATTTTATCGAGGACTCAATCAGTGCCACAGGAAGAGTCGTTAGTAGCGGGAATCTAACCAACCTCCGGAGAGGGATTTCATCCGGGGGTCTATTTATGAGTGCATTGGAAAATTATCATATTGCATAAATATGTGCCGAAGACATGTCAAAGGGATGCAAGGGTTCCAAAAAAAATAAAAATAAAAATAAAAATGGTAAACTATTATATTGCATGAATATGTGCCGAAGACAAGTCTACATACTCCGGATTTTTGGCGCTACCAAAATTTTATGGGAGGATCCATTTTATGTATACAATCACACGGTGATATGATAGTGTGATATTTTCCTGGTAGGATTTCGGTGGCATTTTACTATTCCATCTCGGTCAATTTATCAAAAATTTGGCATATTTTGAATAATTCAAAGGATTTCGCTCTGTGATACGGATATATTGGGGATCAACATTATTCTCGGTTATAATGAATGAGGGTTATATGGTGAACGTATCCGATACATTTNTTCGAAATAAAAAAACAGAAACATAAATTGTATACCTAAATTTAATAATACTATAAATAATAACAAAATCAATTTTAAAGATGATATTAAGAAACTACATGAGATTTTATTATACAAAATATCTTCGAGTCCACTAATTGTTTTTTTGAAGTGTTTGAATGCTATTTATTAGTAAACATAATTGTTTTTTTGAAGACAATCAAAAAGTTTTGCACAGTCTATATATTTCAAATTAGTTCAATTTTATGGGTTTTAGATCAAGTTTGGTACATAGCTCATAATTGTTTAAGTATTACTCCGATTAAAATAATGGTGTGGTTTAGTGAGATCTCAATTGTGAATTTTTAATACAAAAAAAACAATATTTTAATAATTTTGCAATTATACCTTATTAGATGTCAAATTTTAGAAAGGAGTGAAAATATGTTTATATGACAAAGCAATTAAAGTCAGTGTTTTAAATTTTAGTATATCGATTTGTTATAACTGAAATTTTGGATCTACTTGTTTTAGCTGGTTTTTAAATTAATTATTGACTTGTATATATTTTTATAGGGCCAGTTTGAGACTATTTTGTTTGATTTGATAAAAAAGAGATATGAAGTTGTAGAATGTCTTCATTATTATTTTTTAAATAAGAAAAATAAAAATTGAGAATGAGTTTAAAATTGTTTATATTTTTAGGTTAATAATTTAATTTATTTTATTATTTCGATACATATCCGATTTGATTTGATAAATTGATTTACTAACTCTCCGGTATACCATCCTATATGAGTTTTTAAAAACATGGATTAAAACAATAATAATCACTTTTCTTCAAAATGACTATCTTTAAAAATACCAATCAAATTATAGTTATTTACAATCACACTTAAAATATGTACATATTAGTTATGCATAATCATATTCAAATAATTATTTTTTTCTCAAAATCAATTTTATTTATTCTACAAATTTAGAATAACTACCTCAATATTTTTTTTAAAAAGTGCAATCATAATATACATTTGCACTTCAAGAGTACATTTCTTATTAAGAAAATTAATTCAAATTTCATTTCATAACCAAATTTTTTCATTCTTTATTATTACCACATTATATCATGTTTTTGCGTATCCAGTTCCAACAAGTCGTATTTTACAAATATTTCATTATTGTGATGACCCACCACAGTCACAATTTTATAATATGAAGAAACCTGCATTGCAGTTGCATCTTGAAGAAGCCTTGTTATGGGAAATCTCCAACTCAATAATTTCAACATGGAAAAATGAACACGCATACAGCATGGCAGATCCACGGAATTACATGATCAGTGAGAGATCCTTCTTCTTGCCGGAGTTGGTTATTGAACCGACTAACTGTGGAGGTGGACTGGAGACTTGCCGTGCCGGGATGAGCCGGTGGCTGGTGCAGGAAACGCTTAGCCTACTTGAAGTTAGAACAAGGATGGATAACAAGTTCAGGGAGGCTAATCATCGCAAAGCTCCACTTTGGGATGAGGTCTCAAGGTATTTTTTGATTGATTAATAATTTCATAGAATTAAGAAAGAATCTACAAAAACATTCAAACGAGAGGTCTCAAGGTATGATGGAACACAACAAGAAATAGATATAATCTCTTTGGCTGTTGAATTCTCTTAACTAGATGCATATTATAAAACTAGGGTTTGCTTTTTTCTATTTCACTGAAGCTAATCATTGTATGATTTTTTATTTAGGGTGATGTTAAAAGAATATGGGTATGAAAGAAGCGGCAAGAAATGCAGGGAAAAATTGGAGAATCTGCACAAATATTACAATAAAACCAGTGAACACAATAGCCGAAGGCAAGATGGTAAACATTACAGGTTTTTTAGGCAACTTGAAGCTCTTTATGGCAAATCATGCAAATCTGCCTCAGTGGGTATGAATCAAGAACCAGATTCCCAGCGCAAATTCTCAGTCTCACACACTCACCTTGTCAGCTCTTCCAATTATTGCGCTCTTGTTGAAAATTCTTTAAATTTCAAGAAAAGTGTTGATCATAAAGGGAAAAAAAGGTGTTTGAAGGCAAGTTTGAAAGGCAACTTCATGAGCTTCATCGATGAAGAGATGGCAAAATTGATTGAAAACCAAGAGAACTGGATGGAGAAAGTAGTGAAAACCATTGAAAAGAGAGAGTTAGAAAGAATGATAACAGAGGAAGAATGGACAAAACAAGATGCTGCAAGGATAGAAAGAGAGCATAGGTTTTGGGTCAATGAGAAGGCATGGATCTTGGCAAGGGATAATGCTCTAATGGAGTCATTTCATCTCACTGCCAGTAAACATTATGCCACTGACAGCATCGGGGTGATGACTATATCGAGCAAAGACGATATATGGTCGGAATATGAGATCAGTAGAATGCTACAAGTGAAAAATGGGGAGTTTTGGTCATCAAAGAAATGGGCCAGTATGCAAGAAAAAATGGGATTACGTATCAAAGGGAATGAAGGAGAATGAATTCGATAATCCAGGACCACCATCACGAGACTCGGGAGGCTGTTATCTGTGATGAATGCATTCGACACCCAAAGAGAATCTTTTAGAGTTTGGAATTTGAAAAGATGGAATGTCTTGCTGTAGATGTATGTGTTGATATGATTGTATTTTTTGTTGTGATTTATGGTTTCTTGGCTTGGGTATGTGATGTGTAATTTAGTAAACAGCAGTTTCATTCATTGCACAAAAGTAACGGAATTTTGGCATCAGCATTGAATAAAAACAGAGCAAAACCGCAGGGAAGATGAAGAAGAAACAAGAACAGTTTTCATACGTAAAACAGGGAGAGCTGAGAGTTTTTAAATGCAGTGAGGACAACTCACTTACATGCATAAGGAAATACATAAAAGCAACTTACGAAATCATACTGAAAGCAATAACAAAAAGGTGCAAGGCCAGGACTTCCATTTTCGTGTTTAAGAGTTCTGCATTTTTCTTCCACTGCATTTAGCAGCTGGCCCCTGGTGCATTTGTCCCAACATCGAATTCCTCAAGATCGACAATAAGGTCTTCAATTTGCCCAGGACATATAAGTGCTTGGAGGCTAATCACAACATCATTCAACACTCCCCCTTGCTGTGAAATCTCTTTGGCAGTGATGGGTTGAATGCCACATAAGCCTCGCAAATACTTGAATTGTTTTGGACGGAGTGGCTTTGTAAGGATATCCGCTAGTTGATCGTTAGTTCTGACAAACTTCACTTGAATGATCTTGTCTTTTACATAGTTCCTGAAAGCATGATATTTTACACAAATATGTTTAGTTCTTCCAAAACTAACCGGATTTTCAGCCATGGCAAGTGCCGATTNTTATATGTAAATTAGTATTTACAGCAATTTGATCAAACAGTTTTAATTATCCACATCATTGATTTCATATTTAACCAATACCTTTCATCACATCTCACTTTTTAGAAGTTGATTCAAACAAACCTACTAACTTACATAAAATGATCAAACCATAGTATGATTTATACCAACATGCCTTTAATTTGATGAAAACCATTTGGAATTCACACAATCTTCATTCCTAATGGAATAGAAATTGAGAATTATAATGGAAGAACAATAAAAATAATGATATAAGAAATTTCACATGAATAATCAATGCAGGGTATAACCATGGGATTGACATCAAAGTCAAAATTAACTACTAGAATGTTGAGAGTGCATATCTAACATCGAATAGAAAATTAAAAATGCTATATGTTATGTGTGGAAAATATTAATCTCATATGATTAAATTTATTTGTAAGTAAAAACCTTTGGTGATCGATATACATGTAAGAAAATAAAAGTTTTACTTGAGAAACCTGAAAACCGGGAAAAACCCTACGGGCGGGGCAATAAACCTAGTAGAATTCAACTAAATAGTAGTAATACAAGCAACAAACAATACTCATGTAGCGTGAACGTAAGTATCAGCAAAATGCCCATGTTCTAAATCTCTCTAAACTCTCCGAACATGACAACCTTATCCTTCTTCCTCACTATTTCCATTTTATTAGAGAATAATGATCATATTTTATTCAAAAAATTTTACGCATGTCTTGTCGTTGTTCCACGACCCACAAAACAAGACTTCGCACACCTTAAAGTTGTGCCTACGTAGAGATACACAAGAGATGTGGGTAACAATCATTATTGACCATCGTCCTCCGCCTAATACAAATATTGGCTAATTGTGTTTTCTGGCATATGCATGTTAGCATAACTGTGTTTTCTACATCTGCTTGATTGTGAAAACTTGGAATGTCTCGCTGTAGATGTATATGCAAATATGATTGTGTTTGTTGTCGTGATTTATGGTTTCTTGGCTTGGGTATGTGTTGTGTAATTTAGTAAATAGCAGATTCATTCATTGCACAAAAGTGATGGAATTTGGCATCGGCATTGAATGAAAAACAGAACTTCGGATGAACAATAAAAACGCAGGGGAGATGAAGAAGCAAACACAGATTTTCCATACGTAAAACAGAGAGAGCAGAGTGTTTAAATAATGTGAGGACAACTCACTTACATGCATAAGGAAATACATAAAAGCAACTCACGAAAAACCATACAGAAAACAATAACAAAAGGGTGCAAGGCAGGACTTCCATTTTCGTCTTAGGAATTCTACAGTTTTTCTTCCACGACATTTAGCAGCTGGCCCCTGGTGTAGCATTTAGCAGCTAGCCCCTGGTGCATCTGTCCCAAAATCGAATTCCTCAAGATCAACAATAAGGTCTTCAATTTGTCCAGGACATATAAGTGCTTGGAGGCTAATCACAGCATCATTCAACACTCCCCGTTGCTGTGAAATCTCCCTTGCAGTGATGGGTTGAATGCCACATAAGCCTCGCAAATACTTGAATTGTTTTGGATGGAGTGGCTTTGAAAGGATATCCGCTAGTTGATCGTTAGTTCTGACAAACTTCACTTGAATGATCTTGTCTTTTACATAGTTCCTGAAAGAATGATGTTTTACACGAATATGTTTAGTTCTTCCAAAACTAACCGGATTTTCAGCCATGGCAAGTGCTGATTGATTATCAATCCAGAGAGTAATTGGAGTCATCAGCTTTATCCCTAGATCCTCGAACAATTTCCAAAGCCACATTGCGTGATTACCTGCAGCAGCTCCTGCGATGTACTCAGCTTCTGCGGTGGATTGGGCAACTATATCTTGCTTCCTTGAATTCCACAAAAAACAACCTGATCCAAACGAAAACAAATATCCGGTTGTGCCCTTACTGTCGATTAAATCTGCAGCAAAGTCGCTATCCACAAAGCCATGCAATTCAATTTCGCAGTTTCTTTTGAATTTGATCCCATAAACTTGAGTTCCAGCTACATACTTCAATACCTTTTTTGCTGCACTGAGATGGTTTTCATGAGGCTCTGTCATGAATCTTGACAGGTAGCTAACCGCAAACATGATATCCAGCCTTGTTGCAGCAAGATAAAGAAGACTTCCTATAAGGCTTCGATATAGTGAAGCATCAGTCAATTCAGAGTCATCTTCCCTTGTTGGTTTGTTTTCAGGAGTCAACGGCACTGGTGGGAAGTGTCCTTCAAGAATGCCGAACCTTTTGCATAAGTCGGAGGAGTACTTAGTTTGCGATAAGCTGATAGAGTCTGAAACTTGGTGTATCTCCATCCCAAAAAAATAGCTCATCAATCCTAAATCCGTCATTTCGAAGCTTTCCATCAACTTTCTTTTCAGTCTTTCAACTTCAGTATCATCTTCGCCTGTGATCAGGAGATCATCGACGTACATGGAAATGATAACTGAAATTTCATCACCATTCTTAAGGATGTAGGCTGTTGGTTCGTTTTGGCTTTTCTCAAAGCCAATTTTTCGAAACTGATTATCAATCTTGGAGTACCAAGCACGGGGAGCCTGCTTTAGGCCATACAATGCCTTGTGTAATAGGTATACATCATCCTCATGTCATTCTTTGCAGAATCCGGGGGGTTGCTCTATAAAGATGTGTTCTTCCAAGGTGCCATTTAGGAAAGCAGATTTTACATCAAGGTGGTGAACATTCCAGTTCTTGCAGGCCGCTATGTTTAGGAGAAGTTTGATCGTATCCAATCTGGCAACGGGGGCAAATGTTTCAAGATAATCAATTCCTTGAAGTTGAGCAAATCCCTTCACAACCAATCTCGCTTTAAGTTTGTTTAAGGAGCCGTCTGCATTTAACTTTGTTCTGAATATCCATTTTACTCCGATTATCTTTCTGTTCGCAGGCCTCTGTACCAATGACCAAGTGTTGTGCATTTCTATCATTTCGAATTCATTTTTCATAGCTGCATGCCAATCAGGATTAGCCAATGCCATACTCAGACTGCTCGGTTCTTTTGAGATGATCATATTACATGAATCAATAACTCTGAAAAGACTTTTGTATCTTAGAGGTGTGTGATCAATATTCTCATCACTTGATTCTTGGTCACTTTCGTCAATGTTGTTGTCTGTTTGATGCTCATTTTCAGTTTCTTGAATATCAGTGGGAATGGTTTGTGCAGTGCTGATCGCCGTGATTCTTTTGTTTTCTATGGGAGCTGAATATCCTTGGTTTTCTTCAATTGTGAGTCTCGGGTTGTCTTGTTGTTCCACTTGTCTTGTGACTGTAGGAACATCAAACACAATTTTCCCTTCATTAGAGTACTCCTCATGCTCATCTGCAGAACTTTCAGAGCAGCCAGCTTCATCATCATCAGAGATTTTCTTAAGTTTCCAATCCCAGTGCTTTCCTTCATCCACAATAACGTCCCTGCTTATGACAAATGTGTCTGATTTTAGACTGAAAATCCTGTACACCTTGGAGACATCAGAATATCCTAGAAAAATTCCAACTTCTGATTTCGCATCTAGTTTAGTTCTCTGTTCATTTGGCACATGAATGTAACAGATACTGCCGAAGATTTTCAGATGATTAACAGTTGGTTTAACTCCATTCCAAAGTTCATACAGAGTAATGCCATTAGTTGCCTTTGTTCCAATTCTGTTGATCAAATACGCAGAGGTGTTGACGGCTTCGTCCCAGAATTTTTGCGGCAACTTCTTCTCAATCAGCAGGCATCTCGTCATTTTCAACAGGGTTCTGTTTTTTCTCTCGCTTATTCCATTCTGTTCCGGAGTATAAGGGGCTGTCAATTGATGAAGAATGCCTTCTGAATTACACATTTCCACAAAATCTTTTCCTAGATACTCACCACCATTATCGGATCTAAGGATTTTTACACTGCAGCCACTCTGATTTTCGGCAATTGCTTTGAATGTTTTAAAGCATTGTAGAACTTCAGATTTTCTTTTGAGCAGATAAAGCCATACGTACCTAGTAAGATCATCAGTAAAAGTAACGAAGTACCTATTTCCACTTGGGGTGGATTCCTTCATGTATCCACATACATCGGAGTGCACCAGGTGAAGTTTTTGGGTTCCTCTTGATTTGCTCACTCCAAACGACTGTCTCATTGCCTTTCCTCCCTGGTACACAGCACAAATAATGGAGTAAGATGGCAGAGGTGGTAGGTCGAGTACCTGATAATGAAGCTTCGTTATCGCAGCGCAGTGATAGTGTCCAAAGCGTTTGTGCCAGAGTAGTGTATTGTCTTTAGTTGTTAGGCACTTCATGGGATTGTCCAGACGAGAGAAGTCTACNATCCTCGAACAATTTCCAAAGCCACATTGCGTGATTACCTGCAGCAGCTCCTGCGATGTACTCAGCTTCTGCGGTGGATTGGGCAACTATATCTTGCTTCCTTGAATTCCACAAAAAACAACCTGATCCAAACGAAAACAAATATCCGGTTGTGCCCTTACTGTCGATTAAATCTGCAGCAAAGTCGCTATCCACAAAGCCATGCAATTCAATTTCGCAGTTTCTTTTGAATTTGATCCCATAAACTTGAGTTCCAGCTACATACTTCAATACCTTTTTTGCTGCACTGAGATGGTTTTCATGAGGCTCTGTCATGAATCTTGACAGGTAGCTAACCGCAAACATGATATCCAGCCTTGTTGCAGCAAGATAAAGAAGACTTCCTATAAGGCTTCGATATAGTGAAGCATCAGTCAATTCAGAGTCATCTTCCCTTGTTGGTTTGTTTTCAGGAGTCAACGGCACTGGTGGGAAGTGTCCTTC
This sequence comes from Utricularia reniformis, assembly GCA_009725065.1. NCBI lineage: Eukaryota > Viridiplantae > Streptophyta > Magnoliopsida > Lamiales > Lentibulariaceae > Utricularia > Utricularia reniformis. The sequence goes on from RWGZ01001417.1 coordinate 73,217, forward strand.
AAGAATGCCGAACCTTTTGCATAAGTCGGAGGAGTACTTAGTTTGCGATAAGCTGATAGAGTCTGAAACTTGGTGTATCTCCATCCCAAAAAAATAGCTCATCAATCCTAAATCCGTCATTTCGAAGCTTTCCATCAACTTTCTTTTCAGTCTTTCAACTTCAGTATCATCTTCGCCTGTGATCAGGAGATCATCGACGTACATGGAAATGATAACTGAAATTTCATCACCATTCTTAAGGATGTAGGCTGTTGGTTCGTTTTGGCTTTTCTCAAAGCCAATTTTTCGAAACTGATTATCAATCTTGGAGTACCAAGCACGGGGAGCCTGCTTTAGGCCATACAATGCCTTGTGTAATAGGTATACATCATCCTCATGTCATTCTTTGCAGAATCTGGGGGGTTGCTCTATAAAGATGTGTTCTTCCAAGGTGCCATTTAGGAAAGCAGATTTTACATCAAGGTGGTGAACATTCCAGTTCTTGCAGGCCGCTATGTTTAGGAGAAGTTTGATCGTATCCAATCTGGCAACGGGGGCAAATGTTTCAAGATAATCAATTCCTTGAAGTTGAGCAAATCCCTTCACAACCAATCTCGCTTTAAGTTTGTTTAAGGAGCCGTCTGCATTTAACTTTGTTCTGAATATCCATTTTACTCCGATTATCTTTCTGTTCGCAGGCCTCTGTACCAATGACCAAGTGTTGTGCTTTTCTATCATTTCGAATTCATTTTTCATAGCTGCATGCCAATCAGGATTAGCCAATGCCATACTCAGACTGCTCGGTTCTTTTGAGATGATCATATTACATGAATCAATAACTCTGAAAAGACTTTTGTATCTTAGAGGTGTGTGATCAATATTCTCATCACTTGATTCTTGGTCACTTTCGTCAATGTTGTTGTCTGTTTGATGCTCATTTTCAGTTTCTTGAATATCAGTGGGAATGGTTTGTACAGTGCTGATCGCCGTGGTACTGTTGTTTTCTATGGGAGCTGAATATCCTTGGTTTTCTTCAATTGTGAGTCTCGGGTTGTCTTGTTGTTCCACTTGTCTTGTGACTGTAGGAACATCAAACACAATTTTCCCTTCATTAGAGTACTCCTCATGCTCATCTGCAGAACTTTCAGAGCAGCCAGCTTCATCATCATCAGAGATTTTCTTAAGTTTCCAATCCCAGTGCTTTCCTTCATCCACAATAACGTCCCTGCTTATGACAACTGTGTCTGATTTTAGACTGAAAATCCTGTACGCCTTGGAGACATCAGAATATCCTAGAAAAATTCCAACTTCTGATTTCGCATCTAGTTTAGTTCTCCGTTCATTTGGCACATGAATGTAATAGATACTGCTGAAGATTTTCAGATGATTAACAGTTGGTTTAACTCCATTCCAGAGTTCATACAGAGTAATGCCATTAGTTGCCTTTGTTCCAATTCTGTTGATCAAATACGCAGAGGTGTTGACGGCTTCGTCCCAGAATTTTTGCGGCAACTTCTTCTCAATCAGCAGGCATCTCGTCATTTTCAACAGGGTTCTGTTTTTTCTCTCGCTTATTCCATTCTGTTCCGGAGTATAAGGGGCTGTCAATTGATGAAGAATGCCTTCTGAATTACACATTTCCACAAAATCTTTTCCTAGATACTCACCACCATTATCGGATCTAAGGATTTTTACACTGCAGCCACTCTGATTTTCGGCAATTGCTTTGAATGTTTTAAAGCATTGTAGAACTTCAGATTTTCTTTTGAGCAGATAAAGCCATACGTACCTAGTAAGATCATCAATAAAAGTAACGAAGTACCTATTTCCACTTGGGGTGGATTCCTTCATGTATCCACATACATTGGAGTGCACCAGGTGAAGTTTTTGGGTTCCTCTTGATTTGCTCACTCCAAACGACTGTCTCATTGCCTTTCCTCCCTGGTACACAACACAAATAATGGAGTAAGATGGCAGAGGTGGTAGGTCGAGTACCTGATAATGAAGCTTCGTTATCGCAGCGCAGTGATAGTGTCCAAAGCGTTTGTGCCAGAGTAGTGTATTGTCTTTAGTTGTTAGGCACTTCATGGGATTGTCCAGACGAGAGAAGTCTACGGGGAATGTTGTTTTGTTCATTTTTGCTTCCAGGACAACTCCTGTGAGCTTTTCTTTGATGATGAAGGCCTTATCTTGGAATGAAATCTCCAAATTTGCATCATCAGTGAGTTATCCGAGGCTGAGTAAATTATGAGGACATTCTCGCACCAGGAAAACATTTCGGATAGTGATCTTTCCCTTTCCAACAGTGATCTCAACGTCTCCAACGTGTTGTGATCTGGTAATTTGGCCATTTGCAACCTCAATCCACTTGTTGCAGGTCTCAAGACGAGTGAAACATGAGGCGTTGTTTGACATGTAATTCGTGCAGCCGCTGTCCAGCAGCCAAACATCCCTTCCAGTAGTGAGTGCTTCAGTTTTTGTCATCAACATAAGGTGAAGATTGTCGAAGTCAACTTCTAGTTCAGTGGCCATGTTTGTAGTAATTTTCTTAGGCTGATTTGCTGCTCTTTTAACAAAACATACTCTTTCCCGATGGCCTTGTTGTCTGCAGTACGTACATATGCTTGAGGGGTGCCACCAACACACATCAGACTTGTGATTCTATTGTTTACAATGGTCACATGGTGGATAGGGTCCAACTCTTTCTTTATATTCGATGTTGTTTGTATTTGCAGTGTATAGAACTTTCACTTGAGTCCTGAGAGCCATCTCTCTGCCTTCGAGTACCCGTGAGTTCAGCTTGGCTTCGGCGCTCATCAGCATGTTTAGAAGGGCTTGAGGAGTTATGTCTTGAAATTCTTTGGTGTATTCGACAGAGACAATGTGAGCATCGAACCTTTCCGGAATGCTGGAGAGGATTTTGTTGACGACTCTTTTTTCAGTTACCTCTTCTCCACATACTTTAAGTTTGTTTGTGACTTTGGTGAGTTTTTCTGAGAATTCTTGGATGGTTTCAGTATTGTCCATCCTTAAGTTGTCAAATTGTCTCCATAGTGCTCGACATTCAACATGAGAGTGTTCATTTCCTCCGAATGTAAGCTTGAGATTTTCCCATGCTTCATGCGGAGAAGTGCAGTCTGCAAGCGCCATGTATACATCCTTAGATATGGCACTACATATGGTGTCAAGCGCTCGATGTTGGCGTAGAAGAGCTTCCGCAAATGCAGCTCTTTCTGGAGAGTTCTCCGCAGGTTCTGTTTGAGGCTTATTTTCGACCGCACTCTAGAGATCTAGTGCCAGTAGAGATTGTTTCATTCTAATGGCCCAGTAGTGGTAATTTCTTGTTGTTAGGAGGGGTACAGATGAAGAGGCTGAGGAACGACTGGAGGCCATTGAGAGCTTTGGAGTGTTTCGCAGCAAGTTATGGTTTATGTTTCAGTGATGGAGGGCAAGTACCGATACCATGAAAACTTGGAATGTCTCGCTGTAGATGTATATGCAAATATGATTGTGTTTGTTGTCGTGATTTATGGTTTCTTGGCTTGGGTATGTGTTGTGTAATTTAGTAAATAGCAGATTCATTCATTGCACAAAAGTGATGGAATTTGGCATCGGCATTGAATGAAAAACAGAACTTCGGATGAACAATAAAAACGCAGGGGAGATGAAGAAGCAAACACAGATTTTCCATACGTAAAACAGAGAGAGCAGAGTGTTTAAATAATGTGAGGACAACTCACTTACATGCATAAGGAAATACATAAAAGCAACTCACGAAAAACCATACAGAAAACAATAACAAAAGGGTGCAAGGCAGGACTTCCATTTTCGTCTTAGGAATTCTACAGTTTTTCTTCCACGACATTTAGCAGCTGGCCCCTGGTGCATCTGTCCCAAAATCGAATTCCTCAAGATCAACAATAAGGTCTTCAATTTGTCCAGGACATATAAGTGCTTGGAGGCTAATCACAGCATCATTCAACACTCCCCCTTGCTGTGAAATCTCCCTTGCAGTGATGGGTTGAATGCCACATAAGCCTCGCAAATACTTGAATTGTTTTGGACGGAGTGGCTTTGTAAGGATATCCGCTAGTTGATCGTTAGTTCTGACAAACTTCACTTGAATGATCTTGTCTTTTACATAGTTCCTGAAAGCATGATATTTTACACGAATATGTTTAGTTCTTCCAAAACTAACCGGATTTTCAGCCATAGCAAGTGCTGATTGATTATCAATCCAGAGAGTAATTGGAGTCATCAGCTTTATCCCTAGATCCTCGAACAATTTCCAAAGCCACATTGCGTGATTAGCTGCAGCAGCTCCTGCGATGTACTCAGCTTNAATATTTTCTTTCCATATCTTTGAGTCCATCTTCCATATATCTAGTTAATAAGATATCTCTCTATATCTTCTTTCATATATGTAACTAGCAAAATATATTTTCATATTTTCTTCTATATATATAATCAATAAGATATATCTCAATATCTTATTTCATATATTTCATGGGTCAATTAAGAAAATATATTTTTCCTTCAATAATCTTGAATCCCGATCCAAGTCTAATCCGACCGCTATCAAATATACTCATCACAACTGTCCGATCGGTATCCTTGATCGGTCGACGGGAGTGATCAAGCCAATCAACTCACCGCTTCATGTTAGGTTCACTCGGTCGGTAATTCTGTCTATCAAGCCCTTCGACTATAACCCAATCTCCATTCCAAACACGAGATTGTCGACCTGGGCATTCCATGCCTTAGCATTAGCCCCTCAATTTCTTTCCGTCGTCAACATCGAGAGGCGATGAAAACACATAGGTCAAAAAACTTCCCCTCCAGTCAGTGTGGCCCTCTTCAGATTCTATACAGATTTACAAACGTCTCTTCACATTATTGTGTGGAATTTGAAACGCCACTCCATCCTTACTGTCCACATGTCCCTATACTGATAAATATGTCACAACAAATCCCTTCTGTTGTGGTTTCTATTTACCAGGTACCAATAGTCACTGAATTCTAATCTAAATATCAACTAGAATATGATTTTTAATTTATAGTTGTTGTGAAGACAATTTATTTCAGAAAGTGAATGAGACACAATGATTTTTACTTGGAAAACCCTTAAGAAAGGGAAAATCATCACGGTGCCAAGGAGAAAATCTCCTCAACTAATGCATTATCACGATGAATCATGGTACAATATAATCACAAAAACTTGCTGGAAACAGGGAATAAATCTAAATGAAGGGCGAACATAGCCTCAAATCTTGTATGAAAAATGTATTAGGGTCAAAATCTGAAAATTAGGTCCCTTAGATGAAGTAATGGTCTACATCCGAATCCCTTGCCGTTAGGAAAGAGCCTATACTTAGAGAGTACTGCATGGGCTTGATCGTACTTTTCCCTTCATAATTTACCGTCAATAGTTGTCGTGAGATTCACAAAAATAGGAAACGCTCCCACTTCACATGTACTTGCCATACCGATAAGTTGTTTCCTTAAAAATCGTGGGCCCGTTGAACACGTCGAGACCGCTTTTATTAGTGTGAGACCCAATCTTATCAAACACAACGTCTAAGACTGGGTAACCAGATAGGACTAGGGGTGTTCATTTGGTAAATACCGAACCAAATTTCAATTACCGAATATCAAATAAGTCAAAAAATTAGCTACCGAACTAAATTACATCGGTTCGGTTCGGTTTCGGTATTTACCGAAATATTGAACTTTCCAAAATTTAATCAAATCTAATAAAAAATCAATCATAGTAATATATTTAATTATATAATAAAATTCAAAATTATTCGTTTTAAATTAAAAAAGGTTAAATTCGGTATTCGGTAAATTACAGAATACCGCTTTTTTTACCGAACCGAAACCGAATAGCGAAATTGTCTAAATTTTAAACCGAATACCGAACCTAATTTATAATTCGGTATAGATTCGGTAAAAAAATTTCATTAAAGGGTTCGGTATTCGGTTTTTACTGAATAATGAACACCCCTAAATAGGACTGCTCAAATACTTGATCAATAGAGTTCATAACTCCACCTTGGGCCCAATCGTCTCTAGTATGGGCTAGGCTGCATCATGGGTTGAATTTAACTCTTGGGTTAGACCCATTTCAGGGTACCTGGTTCAGCGGTTCTCATTACCGTCACACTGCACATTTTCGCTTATGGTGAACAAAATTCCAGAACTAGCTCACAAAATTTAGCGACTTATGGTGATTCTAATCATCGAAACTTCGAGGTTTTTGCCTCTCCAAACCTTCACCACTTACTACTGGTTAGTTTGTGTTTGGTGATGTATTTAGCCCAACATGATCTAACTTATGCAATATGAACATTGAATGCCTGATTTTCACTTTTAGTTTTGTGATAATCGCTCCGAACTTGTAGGGCTGCTAGTGAAACTTGATAAGGGTGTCATAATGAGGAAGACATGTGTTGGACCAAATTGAAGACTAAGACTTCTTAAATCCCAAGTCAGGGCCCAATTCGAATTAAGTTAATTTATCCAATTCTATAATTGATACTATTCTTTTGCTAGAATAAACTTGTTCAACTTTTCATTTGAATATATAGGAAATGTTTTTAACAATGTTCTATTTAATTCATTGTAATCATATATTTTTTTATCATTAATGAGTATTGTTCATTATTTTTTNAAATGAATCGGTTCAAGAATATATAAAGATTATTCTTTGTTAACTTTTATATTTCCACAGAACAATCCTATATGAATGAATAATGGACATTTCCATGAACACAGTAGGCTTTGGTGATGCATCTAGGATTCTCTAGTACAAGGCTACACCTACAATTTCTCTAGTCAGCATGAAAATAGAATAAATAATCTATGCCTTTAACCACAATTTCAGTCTATTCTGCAACTATGCTATTGAAAGTATTTTATTATGCTACAAGAGTAAGGCTATGGATTCCTTTTGATTACAATCTATTTTTTCAATCGAGAGGATACACATCAGGATGCAGCAAACTACGAAGCATCGAGAAAATCCACTTACAGGACAGTCTTCTGCCATCCTTATTAGATGGATTTCAACAGGGGATCTCCGGTCAGCACGTTCTAGCTCTTTAGGAACCTCTGATTTAGATAAGCTCTGAAATAAATAACACAAGACATCGTTGATTTTATAAAACTACGATTGAAATACACAATATATTAGAAAGTTATTTCTAATTCTAATATGGATATTCAACAAACGGAAAGAGGAGGAATAATTGAAAATGCTACAAAACACACATTGCGAGCAACAACTATGAATCATTACAAGGATAACTTTTGCAGCAGTTTACAATCCTGATTAGTAGTTACCTCAAGAAAGTAAGCATTTTCTGGATCATCAAATCTTCTCAGAGGGCCATCATTAACGGTAAAACCATTTCTCCAGAAAGAGATTCTGTGGGCAACTGCTACAGGTTGCTGTGTAGCCACTGCTGATACATTGTCACCAGAGAGCATTCTTCCAGTCCCAGTGAAGCTTCTCGAGCTTGAAGATGGCTGAGGATTTGGCATCGGACCCTGGGCAGCAGCAATCTGCCGGGCTTGATCAAAAAATCCATCAACATCATAACCTTTTGATGGATCTTGAACAATCATACCACTGAAACATTGTGGTCCTATTAGTGAGGCATGCCATAATCCATCCAGTAACAAGAAAATGCACATGTCAAAGAAGAACATATTAAACCCTCCCTGAGGCAAAGACATCTAGAAGGTTTATTTTCCCAAACACTCTTTTTTTGGTTTGGATAGTAAGAAAAGAATGCTTTTCCCAAACCAATTTTATTAGAGAACCGAATACTTTCGCTGGAGATACATAAACGTTGAACAAATTTAGAAGATCCCAAAACATAAAATACCGCTCAGTAACTATTAATCAACTCCTGAAAAAAGATTCTAAAAAAATAAACTTTTACAGCTAAAGTTTCAATCAGTACTCAAATTTCACAATATGTCAATTTAATATCCAATGTTGAAAAATATTTTATTTGTATAATGTTTAAATAGTCCAAAATAATTTGATAAATTTCGTGCGCTTTCAGATTGTATAAATCTATATTCAATATCATAATCTCAAGCTAATAAGCCTTAACCCTAACATCCATTTATCAAACTCCAACCTTGAGGCCTTACAGCACATTAGTTCTAAGAAGAAATGAAGTTTGAGTATTAAATTGATGTGAACATCAAGTACTAAATCTACACATTTGGATACTGAGCGAACAAAGGCTATATCATTGGTTATTTTCAAATAACTTACTCTAAGAACGTTAATCATACAAAATTTCAGGATGAGTGCCAGGGCTAACTTACTGAAAGCAATTAACACTGTACCTTTTCTCGCCGCCGGTGTAATATTCCTGCGGGTTATCAGAATCAGTGTCGGATGAGTTGTTGAGGTCCGAAAGGGTTCTGATGCTGCTAGTACGCTTGCTGGTTGATTTTGCTGGTTCCTTATCGCGCGAAGACGACATATTTGCTAGTATCTCTGTTGCGTAACAACCTAATTTCCCAGTATTTAATGGTAATTCTAGTGAACAAACCCAATTCCTGGAAGATTTGAAGCCCAACGAGAAGGATCAGAAACAAAAGGAATTGAAGCCCAAAACAAACGTAAGATAAATTGGCTTGTATGGGCTTGAAGGGGCGGCCATTCTGAATCGATTTTCTTGGGTTGCTATTTTGGTCAAATAATACCTTACAAAAATTAAATTTTTAGTACTATCAACGAATGTGCAACACAAATGCAAGCGTGGCAAATTTGTAAACTTCAACCACAACCTTCTTACTGATTTCCCAAGAATTTAACCTTCATGTATTTTTATATTTTTGTGTTTTCATAGTACTAATTTTTAAAAAAAATATATATTTGTTTTATTTTTATGATTTTATGTATATATTTTTTTGAATTAGTTAGACCATTTATTCATTTAAATTTTAGAATTTAAATTAGGCATTTATCTTGAACTAATTATTTAACTTGATTGTATAATACATATATTTATGTTACATTTTTTGTATTTAATTTAATGAATAGTATTTAATTTTAAATTATACATGTACATGTACTAATTTAAGTTAGGTGTTGAGATTTTTATATATCATGTGTGGATATTTTGTTATATTATACACGTATTTGACATGTGCAATACATGTTTACATAATTGTTTAAGCTTGTAATGTAATTGATTAGCATAATTGTCTTACTGTGTGTTCTGCACAAATTATATAATGCATAATCATAATTTATAATTAGAATGTA
>RWGZ01001417.1:93017-124595 GCA_009725065.1 Utricularia reniformis
CGATCGATACTACCGTAACCCCGAAGGGTTACCGGTATTCCGAGGCGACGGTGATCCGATTGATAACGTCGCGGATTTTGAGCTGAGGATGGGGACCGTTCGGGCCTCTGATTCATTGAAGTGCAGCATCTTCGCCGCGGAGTTGCAGGGGGATGCCCGGACCTGGTTCAAGAACTTGCCGGCCCGATCCATACAGTCATATGGAGGATTCATCCTGGCTTTCTCGGAACAGTTCGCTCCAAATGTAGGACCACCTCGTAGTAGGCAGAAACTATATAATATGAAGTATATCCCGGCGAAGATGAGTCTCTGTTCTTTTATGGAGAAATTCAACCGAACTGCCCGGGGTATCAAGTTGGAGCTCCGAGACAAAATCGATATCTTGCAGCAGGTCTTAGGACCTTGTGGCCTTTCGGCCAGCCTTGTGAAGAGCCCACCATCCACCTTGGGGAAGCTCCTTCAGAAAATCAACAAGTACATCAAGGTGGATGAAGCGCTGGGAGCGGGATATCGAAAGCTTGGTGGGAATTCTGATCCCGCATGTGACCATAGGGTATCTTACCCTAAGAGACAACCGCGAGAAGTTGCGGCTGTGGCTGAAAAGGTCGCTCCTCCGAAGAAGGAGGACAATCGGGTTTACTGCGAGTTGCATCACAACCGCGATCACCCGACGCTGAAATGTCCAGTACTGCGAGAGACAGTAGCGGCGATGAACAAGGAAAAGCCCGATCATGACGATCGGAGGGGCAAGCGGGCTGATTCTCCCCGAGCGGGCCATCAAGGTGACGATCGTCACAGACCAAGGGGAAGAGACAATCGGGGACAGCCCCGACATTACAACAACCGGGCGGGAGATCGAAGATCTCCCCAACCCGAACAGGATAGGGGCCAGCCCGGTCAAGAGAACCGAGGCCAGGGCCGAAGAAGGAGATGGCATGGCCGAGGCGGCAAGGCCCCGCGAAATGAAGGAGACAGGAGGGAGCAACCAGCTCCCCCACCTGCCGAAGTGGGCACCCAACCTCCCCCAAATCACGAGATGCCCAGGGAGAGAGAGGCCGCCGGAGATATTTATGTTATCTCCGGCGGAATAAGGATTAATGAATCGGTCAGATATCAAAAAAGAGCAGCGCGTGAAGAGTTCCCCGAGAGCTCCGAATCTGTGGCGCTGGTAAAGTACGAATGAGCTGAGCGGTCCTCAACCTTTGAGGGAGAAATCATTTTTACCGCAGCCGATCGTGAAGGGGTCACCGATCCATGTGATGACCCTCTTATCATCACTGGAATTATCGCCGATCGACGGGTCCATAGGATTCTGGTGGACACCGGGGCTTTATGCAACTTGATAAAGCGTGAAGTGGCGGAGATGCAAGGAGCCGCAGCCCATGATCTCTCGATTGTCAATATAACCCTCTGGTCGTTTGACCAGAGAAGTGTTATCCCTTGCGGGAAAATTCTTTTCCCAGTCACGCTAGGAGAGTCGGGCAGAGACCGATCGGAGACCCTAGATTTCATAGTCGTTGAAGTCGATCTGGCTTACAACGCTATCATCGGACGGACTGGCCTCAGTAAGTTTGAGGCAGTCCCTTCCACGTACCATATGATGCTCAAGTTCCCCTCCACTTATGGAGTGATTTCTATTAAGGGGAACCAAAAAGTAGCAATACAATGCTACATGAGCTCGTGCCGAACCCTGGCACCCATCAAGAAAGCTCGGGTGGATTTGCTCGAAGAGCCCCCGCACCCGAGGCAAGCTATGGAACCCGTCGGGTTCAAGCTCATCAACTTGGTGGAGGATGACTCCACCAAGACTACTCGCATCGGGGCACATCTGGCCCCGACCTTCAACGAAGAGCTGGTCCGCTTGCTAAGGAGCAGTGTGGACGTCTTCCCTTGGACCCCGGACGATGTTCCGGGAATTGACCAATCCGAGAGTGAGCATCGGATCAACACCGAACCTTAGATCAAGCCTATAAGGCAAAAGAGGAGACGATATTCTCTTGAGAAGATTGAAATCATCCGAGCAGAGGTGAACAAGTTGCTGCGGTCGAGCTTCATCAGGGAGATCCACTACATTGAGTGGGTTGCAAACCCAGTGGTGGTCTCCAAGGCAGATGGGAAGTGGAGAATGTGTGTGGACTTTACCGACGTCAACAAGAGCTGCGAGTCGGACCCATTTCTACTACCGCATATTGACCGATTGGTAGATGCTGTGGCGGGCAGCACCATGATGAGTACCATGGACGCTTACTCAGGGTACCATCAGATCTTCCTTGCTAAGGAAGATCAAAAGAAGTCATCATTCATGATGGAAGACGGCGTTTACTGCTACGAAGTTATGCCTTTTGGCTTAAAGAACGCCGGAGCAACATACCAAAGGCTGGTCAATAAGATCTTTAGGGAGTTGATAGGCCATATTATGGAAGTGTATGTTGATGATATGATTGTTAAGTCCATGAATGAAGAAGATCATATTCCTTACTTGTCTCGCTATTTCGAAGTATGCCGTAAATATAAACTCAAAAAAAATCCAAACAAGTGTTGCTTCGGGATTCGAAGTGACAAATTCCTTGGATATTACGTTTCTGAGAAAGACATTGAGGTCAATCCGGAGAAAGTCCAAGCTATTATTGATATGCAGCCTCCACGAAACAAGCGAGAATTCCAAAGGCTGACTGGCCGATTGGCGGCATTGAGCAGATTTATTTCTAGATCCACTGAGCGAGCCCTACCTTTTTTCAGGACATTAAGAAAAGCTAGCCAACTTGGCTGGACCGATGAGTGCGATCGGGCATTTTCCGACTTGAAGACTTATTTGAGCACTCCTCCTGTCATGGTGAGCCCGGCGTGCCACGAACCCTTGGGGTTGTATTTGGCCGTGTCAGAAGCCGCAGTTAGCGCATCCCTGGTGACCATTGGGGATGATATTCATCGGCCCGTTTACTACTTTAGCCATTCCCTGGTACCAGCCGAAACCCGATACACAACCTTGGAGAAATTCATGTTGGCCTTGCAGAAAGCTATAGCTAAGCTTAAGCATTATTTCGAAGGTCGCAAGGTTTATGTGTATACCGATCAGCCTTTGAAGGCAGTATTGAGTCAGGCGGATTCTAATGAGAAGTTGGCTAAGTGGAAGATCAAGATCAGCTCCATGTATCTGGAATTTGTTCCACGAAGGGCCATCAAAGCTCAAGTCCTTGCGGATTTCGTGGTCGAGATGACCCGATCGCTCATATTTCTGAACCAAGAGGACGACCGGTGGGTCATTTATGTTGATGGATCAACCTTCGGGGGAAAGGGAATGGGCATCACCCTCACTACACTTCAGGGTGACGTCATCCACTCCGCGGTCAAGTTCTTATTTTCTGGAACGAACAACGTGGTGGAATACGAAGCCGTTCTGTCGGGGATGACCCTAGCTCAAAAGATGGGAGTTGAAAAAGTGCGAATATCCTCAGACTCTAAGTTGGTGGTGGAGCAATTCGCAAGACGATTCGAGACACACGAGCCAACCATGAAATTATATCATGCGAAGGTCTTGGAGATGGCGAAGATGTTTCGAGAGTTCTCACTTGATCACGTGCCTAGAGAACAAAACAAGGTGGCTGATGTATTAGCCAGATTGGCTGTAGGCTTACCAGACGTTGGACCAGGCACGGTATCGGTCCATATTCAGGATAGACCTTTGGTCGAAATTCCTGTGACCGAACAATCTTTCGAGGAGGTGGGAGCTCTATGCTATGAACTCCAAGATTTGAAGATTAACGCCATTGACTCCCCAGAGGATACCACGTGGATGGCCCCTTTTATCCAGTATCTGACCAACGGCCATCTACCGGATAACGCATCAGAGGCCAGGAAAATTGAAACCCGGGCGACACGATATGTGCTTAATGACGGGCATCTGTTCAAGAAAAGCTTTGAGGGACCGCTCCTGCGATGCTTATCCTCCTTGGAGGCCGAGGCCGTCATGATATATGTTCATGAGGGGATGTGCGGGATACATTCTGGGGCCCGATCGCTATATCATCGTGTCGTTAGAGCCGGTTATTTCTGGTCAACGCTCCTTGAGGATGCAAAAAAGTACACAAGACGATGCGTTGTTTGCCAACACCATTCTCCAGTTCCCCAATTACCAGGGGCATCTTTATCGATGACCCCATTTCCTTGTCCATTTGACAGATGCGGGATTGATATCCTGGGACCGTTTCCTCGATCGGTCCAGCAGCGGAAGTTTTGCATAGTGGCTGTGGAATATTATACAAAGTGGATCGAGGCTGAAGCTGTGGCTATTATTTCTGAAAAGGTGGTAAAACATTTCCTATGGAGGAATATCATAAGCCGCTTTGGAGTACCTCGGGCTTTTGTATCTGATAATCGACTTCAATTCCGCGGGAAAGCCATTCGGGATCTTTGCGTCAAATTGGGTATCGCTCAACACTTCTCATCGGTAGCTCACCCCCAGACCAACGGATTAACAGATGTCTCCAACAAAGTTATCCTGAAGGGATTAAAAACTAATTTGGAATATTTGGGAGGAAAGTGGCCCGATCACATATACGAGGTGTTGTGGGAGTACCGCACCACTCCCCGCTCAACGACCCAGGAATCTCCATTTTCTTTGGTATACGGGTCCGAAGCGGTCAGTCCAGTGGAGGTAGCCATAAGATCACCTCGGATAACCCAGTATGACGAACATTTGAATAATGAGCGAAGATCCTTGGACTTGGAGATGATTGAAGAAAAAAGAAACACCATCTATGCGCGCATGTGTGTCTATCAAAGAACAATGGAGCGAGCTCATAACAAACGAGTTGTGCCCAGGGAATTCTCAGAAGGCGACCTCGTTCTCAGGAAAGTGAGAGTTCAGAGAAATGTTGGGAAGCTGGACAGAAATTGGGAAGGGCCCTATCGGGTCATGAAGAACCTGGGCGCTGGGGCTTATTAGCTTGAGAATCTGGATGGAAGTGAGATCCCCCGAACTTGGATTGTTATGAACTTAAGGCGTTATTTTATATAAAGCATTTGACATATTTGGTAACTCTGAACTTTAAAACGTTTCTTATGCATGAATAAGTTACAATGGATGCAATACAAAGTATGTCTAACTAAGTGAGTGACCGATCTTGGAGTTTGATTTTCTGGACGAGTTTGGACTGGTGACTGTAGCGATCATCCATAAGGCTCCTAAGTAGTGTGACCGCTCTGACGAGTCAGTTGCTTCCACGCTTGCTGAGTACTTAGATAAATCGCATACTCCCAGAACTCACTACGAACTCAATTCCCTCTTCAAACGGCCCTCATCAGCTAGAGGTAGCCCTTGCTCCATTATGCTTAGTCCATAAACAAGAAACCAGGATAGAGTTAACCTGTCAAATGGCAAGCCAAAGCCCGCCATGGGACTATTTTAAGAACCGGGGCTTCGGTTAAAAATTTTTCATGGGACTCGTGGAGAACCATGGCAACGCCGCCAAAGTCATGGTATTTTATTAGACAGATCCAAGTGTGATCTCCTGGTATAGTTGGGGTCTCCTAACTTACTAAACTTAGCAGGATTCAAAGTTAATTGGTGAAGACCGTTCGGTCCATATTTGGCTTAAGCCCCGACCTTATACTTAAAGCTAACTAACGCAAGTTGTGCAAAAGGAGATGGAATATTATTCAAAACAGAGTTTACAGATGCAGAAAAGAAAGGACTGGGAAATTTGAGTCCTAATCTATTTGTCCTTCTTCCTTATCTGCAGCGTCGGACTTCTCTGCAATCCATGCCTTGAGATCCTCTACCTTTCTCCCCCTTTCCTCAACTATCTCATTGACCAATCTCTCCATCAGATCAAAGATGGGATAGTTGGGATCATTCTCCAACGGGGGTTCATCTAGTTCAGGGATCTCGCGGAAGTTTCCGTCCTTGGTCAATGGATCAAGCGTCTCCCAACGTTCATCTTCGGGATCCAGACCAAACTTCCTAACTATTTGGTCCTTCATATTATCCATGTATTGGGAGACATTCGGTGCGTAGACGTTTGCTGCTAAGGCAAACATCAGGGGCGATCGGGCAAACCCCAATAGGGCTTCCCGAACAGCCCCACTCAGTGGATCCTTGGACCCTAACAAAGTCTTCTTTGAGCGCTTCCCACTCTTCCTTCAAGGCATTCTTCTCATTCTGGGATTGCAAGATAAGCATGTTGCTTTCGTCAGATATCTCCTGTATCTGACGCTCAAACTCCAAAACTCGGGCCGTGGCGGAGTTTGCTGCTGTTTGGGCCTCTCCCGCCTTAGAAGTGGCTAGGGACAGCTCAGTGCCCGCTCCAAGCAGCTCGTCATTCAGACGGTCCCGATTGGCCCTGACCGCCTCTAGCTCCTTATGTTTAATTTCAACATGCCTTTGAGCTAAGGCAAGTTGGCTTTCCAGCTCTTCAGATGCCGAGGAGACGCTTCGGCTGAGCTGGACGGCGGAGGCAAGGTCCAAGGCCATTCTATATGACTGCAACAACCAAGTTGGATTAGGGATATGTACTCGATCATGCCAACATGATCTGAAAATAACTTACCACAGCTTGGGATTCCAGATACGCCGACACCAAGCTGGGAAGTGAGCCATCAATACCAGGCGGGTTCTTCTTTCCCAAGAGCCGGTATTCTTCAAGTGTGGCATCCTTCCATGAAGGGGGGACTCTCTTCGGTCCCCGGGCCTTAAAGACGGAGGCTACCATCTCCTGGACAGCCCCGCGAATGGCCTCTGGATTGGACGAGGACGGGGCCGGTTTTGTCCCGATGGTGACCCCTTTTGTCGGGATCGGGGTTACGGGCCTGCTCACAGCTGACCGCAGCCTTTTGTATTACTTTGGGGCTTCCTCTTCGGGGCCCCGCTTGCTCGTCGACACAGAAATTGAAGGCCTCTGCGCCCTATCTCCTAAACTGGACGAGGGGCGGACATCTTCCACCCAAATCGACCCGTGCAGCAATAACCTCACGACGTTAAGATCCAGAGGGGAATTATTCCCGGTCCTGTACATGGCAGGAAGGCCTAATGAGCGTATCTTCTTAGAGATAACTTCTTCCACCTCGTCCATTGATCGGGGCTCTGGCTTGTAGCTGCTGGAGCTCCGTGACGATCTTGAAGGCCCAGCCGCAACGCTGGGCTTGGGTTTTGAGGCTTGCAGCTGAGCCTCCTTCTTTGCTTTTGAAGCAGCAGCCACTGCAGCAAGTCGGTTCCCAGACATGGTATCAGTGGAATCTGCAAAAGGAAAATAATGAGGATCATGAAATATGAATTGGAGAAAGCTAAGTCGTACCCGATTCTTCTGACTCGGAAGAGTCAGAGCTGGAGAAGACACCCTTCGGTGCAGGGGCTCCTTTCCTTCCTACTACCCCGATCTCTAATAGCTTCTTCTCCCGAAGGATGTCAATTCGTTTCAGACGCCGTTCGGGAGGAGGAAGCATTGCCAAGGTATTGGCAATATCGGGGTGGGATGGGTTGAACCGGCTTCGGTCCAACTTCCCGATGTCTGGGTGAGTGGTTAGGAAGGTAACTTTTAGCAAGTCCTCCCTCGGGATGTCTATCCAGACATAGCAAGATTCCCATTCATGAAGGGAATTTCCTTGTCAACGATAATACATTCCTTCGTTCGGGTAGCTATATAATATAGCTTACGATCTCCTAACAACCTTCTGCCCTTATGGGATCCCACCAGGAACAGGTTGAAAAAATGCATGAGGGTCGGCTCCACCCTCTATTTATGGCAGTAATAAATGAAAGTGATAATATATACATAACTGTCCGGAAAAAGAGCAAAAGTTGGGCAGTGAATCTCCAGAAGAACAGCTGCGACGAAAGGATGAAGGGGGAATCGCAAGCCAGTTCTAAGGGAGGCGTAGCTAACGGGTATAGCGCTAGCCGGAATGTTCATCTCAGCGGGAAGGAAGCATGGAACGTCTTCCTTCCCCCTCCAGATGGGATAATGGGCTGGAATATAAAACTTGACCCGAAAGGCTTCAAGGTCCATGGTAGCGATATCAGGGTACCTAGACCTACGGGGTGCCATGGATGATTACCTTAAAGTTTGAAGAAAGTTTGAAGGTGAGCAACGGTTGAACGAAATCGCCGGATAATTCCGAGGTTGAGCAGTCTGTCGCAAAGAGTGATAATGGATGCACAAGGCGAAAATCCCGACTTTTATATCATGTACTGCTCAATCACAGGGTGACACGTCATCCCTGCGGGCGGCTGCAGCTTGACAGTCTGTCCCCCTCTGTGGAATATGAAAAGGCGTTAGCTATTGCAGAGCCCAGAATTACGTTTCTACCCTTAACTGCTATGGATTTCAAATTTGAAAATCCACCTCATGGAATTTCCAAGTATAGGATCAGTCCCCAAGGACGCCGTTACGACCAGTTCGGGTACAAGTTTCCGTCGTTGCGATCAGGCACATAGGCGCAAACGATCTCAATCTATTGATCGAACCCCGGTCACCACCACGGTGGCGACCGCGTCCGAGGGGCTAGTGATGAAATCCCCGGAACCCGATACCCCGAACATAGTCAGGACCAGGCTTGGCCGTAAAGGCTCAAACAACGTAAGCCAAACTTGAAGGCCCAAATCCAGCCCGCGTGAGTGAAGGGCCCATCTAGATCATTTGGCCCGAGCGATCGCTTATAGCGATCGGTCCCAAAGAGTGGGGGCCCAGCTTCTTACACGCGCCAGACCGATCGGTCCACATATTACAGGCACTGCTTCGGGCCACTCTTGCTCATCCCATGCAACGACAATCCTCGACAGCCTTGTCAGAGGCGTGGTCCGGGGAAGGTGTACGAGTCACCAGCGGACATAAAGTAGCCGGCTAGTAGCGCCAAGAGGTCTAGCGCCATGCAGCTCTGTGAAGCCATCACCGGCGGCTGTTCCGCCTAACGTTAGCCGACCTAGCCGCAAAGGACAGGCACAAAACGACACCCTACTGTGCACAGTATAGTGAGAATATAAAAAGGACACTTAGAGGATGAGAAAAGGATCTTCCTCCAGTTTTCTCTTCAGAGCCTTCACTTTAAGGAGTACTCTCGATTTATTTTCGATTCTCCTTTCTCTCTTTGTTGTATAAAGAACAAATATGTCTTGTATGATCATGAACGTGTTTATTGGACCGGCTAAGGGCACTTCTTTTAGCCCTTAGTCAAGTGGTTTTTTCCTCGTTTCCGAGGTTTTCCACTCTAAAATCCTCACGTCTTTTCACCTTTGATTCATAATCGTTCTCTACACATAAATAAATAATAACTGAGTTCGTCTCATAACGAACCGGTCGACTGTTTACACCCCTGTTTTCGAACCACAACAAATATGTAAAATGCAAAAGGGTATCGGGTATTTTTGACATACCCAGATTGACCTGAGATCCGACCCAATAACAAGCTACCGGAAATTATCAGACAAAACAACGATCCCCTAATATTTCACATATCAATCGATATGAAAATATATATTCCGATTTGAGGCGTATGATATCGATCGATACTCGGTATTTCACTTTTCGTTCGATAATATTTTATCAATATTTTCAATCGGAATTTAATTCAATTTACTAAATTCTTACGACTTTCATTGAACTAATTTATTTATTTTANTATAATATTTTATCAATATTTTCAATCGAAATTTAATTCAATTTACTAAATTCTTACGATTTTCATTAAACTAATTTATTTTATTTTACAACGTAAATGTATTAAATTCACGTTAGTAAGAGTAAATTCGATGTTAATATATTGATATTATGTCAAATATATTTTAATAAAGTTTAATGAAAATAGTAAGAATTTTGTAAATTTAATTAAATTACGATTGAAAATATTGATAAAATATTATATCGAACAAAACATGAAATACCAGGTATTGATCGATATATCGGCCACACGCTCCGAATCAAAATATATAATTTCATATCGATATTTGTTTTGTTCGATAACTCCTGGTATTTAGTTATTGGGTTGGATCTCGGGTTTTTCTGGGTATGTCAAAAATACCCGGCACTCCCCTATGTTTTACATAACAATCAGTATAAAAAATAAATATTTCGATTCGGAGCGTATGACCGATATATCGGTCGATACCCGATATTTTACATTTCGTTCGATATAGAATTATTGTATCAATATTTTCAATCGTAATTTAATTCAATTTACCAAATTCTTAGTATTTTCGTTAAACTAGTTTAATTTATTTTACAACGTAAATGTATTAAATTCGATGTTAATATATTGTATTTTAATTTAATATGTATTTTTAATTAAAATATATATTTAATATTTAATTATTTGATTTATTTTTATTTGAAATATACAAATGTAAGTTATTTGACAAATAAATTAGAAATATGTGTTATTTAGCTAACTTTCTACTGATACGGGTTAGTTGGCAAAGGAATTTTCAGCATTCAGCTATTTTGCAAATTTTCCCCAAAATTTTTATTGGGTTATTGAATTGTCCAATTATTATCAAATTGTTATTAATTTTTTTATGAGTTTGGAGTATGATTTTGAGAAAATTGTGCAATTAGTTTCCAAATTTTCATAATTTTGGGTAAATCTGATACTTTATAATGTCATATTTAATCTTCAAACTTTAAGTTTTTGATAAATATGTCTATTCAAGTTTTCAACATTTGATAAATAAGATCCTCAAATTGGTAAAATTAATTCCAAAAATTTGATTTTCGTCGATAATCTTAATTGACAAAATTGAAAATTTTGTGGTAGAATATACAAGCATACGAATATGACTCGCTATGCTATCTTCATACTTTGGAAATCACACTTATCAAAATTATAAAATTTTACAAACAAAATTGTTAAAATCATGAGATTATAGAGACTAATATTGCGTCTCGTCTATTATTTCAAATATATGTTACCTTATAAATACGATATTCTTAAGGACAAAAACCTAAAACCAATGTTTTAAAAACCGGTACCGATCGGTATATCGGACAAGCTCATTAGATCAATATACCGGATACGTTTCGGGTATATCGGATCTGTACCGGAATATTAAAATAAATTATAAAAAATTCATATTTTATTTTTTTAATATAAAACCCGACCCAACTCACAAAAAATCCGACTCGACCCGCAAAATCCGAACGACCCGAAAAAACCCGTACCAGCCGGTATTTTACCAAAACACTGCCCAAAACAACATGAATGTGACTGGCTTTATTTATTTAAACTGTGGAATTGGATTAATCGATGTAATAAAGTGTATCCAATTAACAAATTCATGTTCCTATAACCTATTTTGCATTTAGAGTGATAAAATTATTAAAAGTGTATGGTAATGGTAAGGGGTGTTGATTCAATATTTAACTAACTAAATAGCAAAAATTGAATGCTTATAAAGCCATAATGTATGCTACGGAATATAGAACTAAAATTTGTCGATTAAGTAAATATCAATTTTTTTGTTTTGGTTCGTTGATAGAGAAAATTACGTCCATGGACCCCAATGTTTAAAATATTATAAATATAACAAATTCAAAGTTTGTAAATTACATGTAAAACACTTGATATTTCAAAATTGTTCAAAAATAACTCTCAAGTGAATAATAGTAGTTTTGTCTTTTTTCTTGTGAGTAATATTGACAATTTATATTTATTTTAAAATTTTTCAAAGTTTCCAAACATAGTAATTACATATTTTTAAGGTTAATAGGTCATATACAAACTATGAATGTATTTAAAATATTAACAAATATTACGGTCAAATATAAACGGTTTTAGAACTTTGAGGGTCAATCACACAATTTTTAAATTTTGACGACATGATGTTTACAACTTTCGGGCTATAATATACATTATATCAATTTCGGGGGTTTTGCATACAATTTCAAACTTTAGAGCATCGCATTTACATTATTTTAAACATATAATCCATGAGCAAATACCACTCTTTCTTTATATATCAAAATATCCAATTTTTGAAAATTATATTAAATAAAAGAATTTAACCCTAAACCCGAAATTTTAGACCCTTAATTAAAAAAAATTATACACAAATTATTACTTTTAAATTAAATTCAGTATTTATTATTACCGAATACCGATACTTTTACCGAATCGAACACCGAAAATACCCAATCAACTTTCAATTGATTGGTTAAAAAATGGTATTTGATTATGTACTCGTTTTTGACTAATAGTTTCAATCTTGTAATAATGGTAAAATCTTTTCGGTAATTTTAATATAAATAGTTGATAATTTTAGTAAAAAAAATTAATTATTTAGGACAAATTTGTCCATAAACTTATCGAATTGACAATATTGTTCAAATTATTGAAATAATTTATTTGATTATTTAATGAATATTGAACTGAATTAACAAATTTTGATTATTTTGGATCAATTTCCTCCAATTTATTCATCTATACATTGAAAAATATACTTTTAGTATCATAATTTAAATATTTTCTTAAAAATAACAAAAGATGTGTATTCTGCAATATTTTCATAATAATATGGAATTTCATTATATCGGTGACTAACCAATATAATGAAATATTATATTCTACAATATTACCCACCAATGGAATTTCTTTGGTGGGTAATAAATTTAATATAATGGAATGAAATTTCATTATATTCTGCAATATTACCCACTAATGGTGGGTAATAAATTTATTTAATTATATATTAAAATTTTTAAAATAATATTACTTTATTATTTTTTATGTTAGATTCGAAAAATCTAGGATCCGACCATATGGTACAAAAAATTAATAGGTTGCATAATTCGCTAGGATTCGTGCAACTTAATGCACCAGGTGTGTGCAAGGTGCATAAAAATAAAATAAAATAATCGAACAAAAACATATTTTAATTATTTTGCATGAAATTTTATACAATTCATCATATTAGTAATCAAAATGATTTGAAATATTATTGGATTATTGAGTAAATTGTAAAAAAAATATATTTGTATGATTTTAATCAACAAATCCTTAGCGCACCGTAATCTGATTAGTAAAAAATTAACGAATCTCGCACCCTCGTTGGTGCAACATAAAAAAAATACCGATATCATTCGATATTTCACATAGCATCAAATACATTGGTAATTTGTACTCAATTTTATTTACTCTTTAGATGTTATAATTATCATTTTATGGATTTTGGGAAGAAAAAAGGGGAACAATCTGAACCACACAACACATACAAACTGTTGGAAATGATGCTCTTAAATCTTGGGCCAATTATTGAGCTTCGATAATTGTAATGAGCTTTGCCAAAAATTATGTATTTAAATAGTGGTGATGTTTGGAAACCTAGTCCACCGCTCGGTGCGGTGAACGTACCGTAGTTGTATTCTATTTTTACCAAACATCATTAATAACTGCGTTCGTGTGACCGCAGAAAATAGCGGTGAGTTAACAGTAGGGTTAACCCAAAGACTACCAGAACGCACCTGCCAAATGTCAATTTTACCTTTGATAAATTATAGTTTATTTTTTAAAAAAATAATTTTGATCAATAACTTCTTATATTCTATCAATTATGTGTTCAAACTATAAAAATATATATAACAATTTAAAAATGTAGTTTTGAAATAACGAATTTATCATAAAATAATATGAAATATAATTTTTAAGTTATAAACAATTATTTAAAAATAAAGGCAAAAAAGTCATTTTATGAAATCACGATCACTGCACCGCTGTTTCAAAAATAGTTTTTTAAAATCACGATCAGTTCACCTGACAGCACAATACAATCATTTCACATCACTAATATTTGCCAAACGTTGTTCCAAACGTACCCAGTATGTTGTATTAGGTTTCAATGGTATTGAAGTTGAATGAAATTTTAGTCACAAAAAACCAGCAACCGCCCCCTTCATCTTTGCATTTTTTGGCAGCCCAAATATTCGCATTTCCGTTGCGTTCCGAGGTCTTCTAACTAGATAAATGGCTACAAGACCACCAACGAAACCGAACATATGATTTCTCACACAAACAACGGCCACAAATAATTCTATTGGATGTCTATCATTTTTGGAATATCAGTCAATCTTTTAAATTTTCAGTATACAATTTCATTATACTATAAATTTCGGACGTATCGATTTGATTGATATTTAAACAAAATACTAGTATATATGAGTTTTAAACGGATAGGAATAAATCTAACTTTTTTTATTTAATAAAAAAAATATATGAAATTTGTAGAAATTTTTTATTCTGATGTTTTCGAATTTAGAAAAATATAAATTGATAATGTGTTAAAAATTTGTCTCTTTTCAATAGTTTTATAATTAAATTTATTTTATTATTCCGAATCAGGTATATATCCGATACATTGTACACAAATTCGATATACTGATGTCGTCCGATATACCTTTTTGTACCGGTTTTTAAAACATCGATCTCACTTATTTTTTTCTCTTTTCACAAAGTGCAATTTTGATATGATTAATAAATATCCGTAAATAATATTAACCATTTTGTGTGAAAATTTTTTTTTTATCATAAATTAACTAAAAAATAATTTTTTGAATATAAATTAAATATTTGGACAAATTAATAGAAAAAAATAATATTGAAATTATTATGGAGAAGATAACATTTTGAACACCACCATGACGATAGACTTTGTCGTGGCTCATGACCACCCATTTATTTATTTAACCATATATTTTATATGCCAATAATAATAAATATTATTTAAAAAGAAAGCCATTTATTTAAATTCCAATTGGCCCACAAGTGCCTTTAACATCATCATTTTTGTAGCAAATGGAATCATTTTTTGTAAGAGTATCTCGTGTGGGCGCCCGAATACTTGGTTCTCTATCTACAAATTAACTTTCTCTCTGTACATATCATCTTTGCTTTTCTTTACTTAATGCTAATATAAATATTTAAAATTAACAACTTTCCTTTCATCCCTACAATAATATCCAAACACTTATAATTTCCATTTTTATTTTTTAATTATTTACATTATTTTATATATGTATAAAAAATAAAAATTGATCTAATATTTGAAGAAATAGAGTCGTAGAAATTTAAAAATGTATAAAAATAATAATTATTAACCTAATCTTTGAGGAAAGATAGTTGGAAACTCTCCTCAAAGAGCCGTGCACACTATCTCTTACCAATTTATAATACATCATCATTTTTGTAGCAAAATGGAATCATTTTTTATTCGAGAAAATTATATAAATGATATCCTAAGTTTAAAATAATATAAAATGAAACCCACAATGTTTACAAATTAAATATTGACCACATAATATTTCAAAATCATTTAAGAATTATCTAAAGTGGTATTAATGGGTTTGCTTGGTACCCGATTAAAACAGCGGTGAGGTGCTGTGAGATGTTGAAATCATGATTTTTTTAATGCGCACAAAATATAAGGTTAATTGCGATGTGATAATCGTTAAAAAATCACGATATCATCACAGCTGTTAAAACCAGCTGTGCTCTCATCGTGATTTTGGAAAAGACTCATTTACCCTTAATTCTATTAATTATAATATTATTATATTTATTATTTTATATATATAAGGGTATATTAGTATTTTTACATAAACCACGATCATAATATCGCAATTTTACCAAACATACTTAAAAATTCACGATCATTATATCTCACCACACTTCACCACACCTCACCACATCTCACCACACCTCACCACACCGCAATTTTAAAAAACTGAACCAAACAAACCCAATGATTTTTTCGTAAATTTTTTGTTAGCGTTTTTTACAATTTAATATGTTATTTTTGCAATTTCAGACTTTGTATAGTCTTTCTACATTTTTTAAGTTAAATATTCAAATATGAAATTATGGGCATTTAAAACACTAATACAAGTTAATGTAAAAAATGAACTTATTTAATTTTTTTATGTGTTTAATTTATAATGGACATCTTATTTATTCTTTTTGTAATAACTTTTTGTACTATTTTTACATTTTTCGCGTAATACAAATTAAGTTATATAGTCTATTTTTCAGGTTATTTAGTGTTTATGTTTGTGTTGTTGTATATATAGTATCTATAGGTATATATTATAAAATTGATAATCATTAGTAAATTCAAAATTATAGTTTTGTAGAAATAGTTTAATATTTAAATTATAATATGATTTTTAAAATATAAATTAAATATTATATATATACCAAATTGAATTTAATTTTTAAATAAAAAAGTATAGTTTTTGTAGAAATAGTTTGAGGATTAAATTACAATATTCTTTCAAACGATAAATTAAATATTATAATTTAAATATTAAGTAACGTGAACATTATTGGGTAAAATGGATTAATAATTATATTTTCGTTTTATTTTGGATAACAACAAGTTTAATAGATAAAATACAATAGAGAATTAATTATTAACACAAACAAATAATTGAGTTTAGTGTGAGGTGGAGGCCAGTGAAAATGATGGCTCATTTAATTATTTCTTTTATATATATAATATAATATTATTTGTGGACAGGATAACGACAGGCCCATCTCCTGTGGTTCAGATGGAGATTTCAGCCCAAGTCATCCACACGTTAAAAATTATAAATGATTATAATAAAAATATAGAGAAAATTGCATAATTAACCCTCAACTTACAAGTTATGTAAATAACATTCCCTCAAATTTAAGAAATTGTAAAAATGACACTTAAAGTTATCAATACCATTTGTTTTAAACCCCTGACATTTAGCAATCGATTTTCCGTAAGTTGAAAATTGTTTGAAAACTCATCACAAAGTACACAAATAAGACATGTTTGAAAAATAATACAAAAATTACCATTGATATTCGACAATTGTGTATGAAATATTAAAAATTTACGAGTTTTTTAAAGTCTTAATCATAAACGGTATTAGAAATTTGAGGTGTCTTATTTGCATTTAATTGAAGTTGAAGGACTATAAATACATATTTTTTATCAAAAAATATACGATATTTTGAGGTCATACCTTTTACACAGCCCATAAGTTGGGGGTCTTAGGCAAACATTACCCCTAAAAATATATGAAGTTACTATAATTAATTATATTTTACATTATTACACTTTTAAAAGTTGTAAAAAATATGTATTTAAGTTTTATATTTGTGTATTTAACCTTAAAGATCTAAAATAATTCACGTTTGACTATACCCATTAAATATTTTAAATGTGTTTTTAGTTTGTATTTGACTATTTAATTTTAAAAAATATAATAATCATACTTTCAAACTTAAAAATAAAAAATAATACATAATTGTGGAAAATTATTATTATTTTTAAATCATTTTGAAACTTTAGATATTAAATATGCTTTTTATAAATCTTGAATATATCATATTTACAATATTTACAATATTTAAAATTTGGTATCGTGACCTAGTAATACCCGATAGCTCATTTTTTGACCGGGTCCAGGTAAACGGTAAACCGGGTGGCTCGGAACAACCAATGGGTTAGATATTTATTATTTGTTTGTACAAAAATAATTATGTAAAATTTGAAAATGAAATATAATCACATTAAGATTATAATTGAAATTACAAAATCCAAAATTTATTAAACTTTTTGTTGGTGCAAAATAATTAGCAAATTATTAAATATGTATCTTATTTAATTCTAAACCTAAATTTATACCCAAAATAATAAATTCTAAAATCATAATAAGTATTCAATTAAAATTTTTAATAGAAATAACTTAGAGAAAGTTGTTGATTAATAATTCTTTTGGACAAATCATAATAGTGAAAAATTATTTGTATTGAATTGATTAGATTTTTTATCGAACCGGTTCAACCGGGTTTGGTTGGGATCAGTGTAATTTTGATTTATTATTTTTATTTTGACGGAAATGCTGAAGTTTTCGTTTTGCATGGCGAAGCCACTTATTAGATGGCGGGATCAATGAGTGAGTGCCACGTGTATTGAATCACCGGCTATTTAACCGCAAGTATCGGTGATGGAATTGAAACGCGAAATTTCACGAACTGTGAGAGCGAGAGAGGTAAAGGGGGAAGATTTTCTTGGGGTTTTTTGGGATCACAATCTGTTTCAGAGCTTGAAAGGGAAACAGAATGTTCATTGAACGCTTCAAAGTTGATAGCCCAAATGTTAAGTATACAGAAGGGGAGATTCACTCGGTTTACAACTACGAAACAACGGAGCTTCTTTATGAGAACAGAGATGGTATTCATCAGTGGATCGTCAAGCCGAAATCTGTTAATTATGAGTTTAAGACTGATACACGTCTTCCTAAATTTGGGTATTCTTTTTGTTCTACTGATTTTGATTTCGATTTTGATTCTGATTCTGATTCGGTAATCATTTGTTGTTTTTATAGAGTGATGTTGGTCGGATGGGGAGGAAATAATGGTTCAACTTTGACTGCTGGCGTAATTGCTAACCGCGAGTGAGTTCTGTTGTTGCTTAGCGTTTTATTATATGGTTTTTTATGAGGAAGAAGATGAAATAGAATCAGGAGATTGAAACCCTAATCCCTTTTTAATTTCAGGGGAATTTCATGGGCAACAAAGGATAAGATTCAGCAAGCCAATTACTTTGGGTCACTGACTCAGGCATCCACAATCAGAGTTGGGTCCTTTAATGGAGAGGAGATTTACGCTCCCTTCAAAAGCTTAGTTCCCATGGTAGTTATATATCCATTTGATCTTTTTGTGTGCTTCATAATTTTAACTAAATTTGATTCTGTGAATCTTATTGATGATAAGGTGAACCCTGATGACATTGTATTTGGAGGATGGGATATTAGTAACATGAATTTAGCAGACGCCATGGCTAGAGCCAAAGTTTTAGATATTGATCTCCAGAAGCAGCTAGGGCCTTACATGGAGAAAATGGTTCCACTTCCGGGAATCTATGACGTTGATTTCATCGCTGCGAATCAGGAATCACGGGCTAATAACGTGATTCGAGGCACAAAGAAGGAGCAAGTTGAGCAGATAATCAAAGACATAAGGTATAATTACTTCATTTTTAACACCAAATCATATGTAAAATTACTTTGTTTTGATTGTAGAGAGTTCAAGGAGAAAAATAAGATAGAAAAAGTGGTGGTTTTATGGACAGCTAATACGGAGAGATATAGCAGTGTTGTTGTTGGTCTAAATGATACAATGGAAAATTTAATGGCTTCTTTGGAGAAGAATGAGTCTGAAATTTCTCCTTCAACTTTATATGCAATAGCTTGTGTTCTTGAAAATGTTCCTTTTATCAATGGAAGCCCACAAAACACTTTCGTTCCCGGTAATTTTTTATTAAAAATACGACACATTCGATTCGAATACTGAACCGGGAAGATTTGTTCTTTTCAGGCCTTATTGAGATGTCTATCCTGAGGAACAGCCTGATAGGTGGAGATGACTTTAAAAGTGGCCAAACAAAGATGAAATCTGTGCTTGTTGATTTCCTTGTTGGTGCTGGTATTAAGGTGAAAATACATTATACATTGAAAAAATTAACGCCCCAAGTTTAAAACTATGTAAAGACGAGGTATTTAGCACTTGAAGTTTTAAAATCGTTTATGAGTGGTCATCGAGTGGATAGTATCGGTTTTCCGTTTATTTTACGTGAATGGTTTTTACAACTTATATGTTATTTTTGAATTTTTCAAATTTGGAGTGGATAGTATTGGTTTTCCATGAACGGTTTTGACAACTTATATGTTATTTTTGAATTTTTTAAAGTTTGGAGATTTGGTAAGACATTTTGTAGGTAGGTTAAAGAGTCAAAAATCAAATTAATAATACGTTTAAAACACTAACGGTTGTTAATGCCGAACTTGAATCGTTTTGGATCTTTGGAGTTAAATACGCAATTACTTAGAGGGGCATAATTTTTTAAACCTGGGGATTTTTTTATGCAAGAAGATTACTGGTTTTGGAAACTTAAAACTTGTTGTGTTGAGCAGTTCATCTATAGAGGTTTTGAACTAGGGAGTCATTCGTAAAATAGATGGAAAATTATTCATTCGAAACTTATTCTTAATGGTTTTGAAACTTCGGGTGCTAAATACGTAATTTCTAAGCTTTGGGGTATCGTATTTACACTATTTTAAATTTGAGGTGTTATCTGCGTAATTTTCTCTTGTACATTAAGATTCTTGGTTTCGAAAACTTAAAACTTGTTTTGTTTGAGCAGCCAACATCTATAGTGAGCTACAACCATTTAGGAAACAATGATGGAATGAATCTATCAGCCCCACAAACATTTAGATCAAAAGAGATCTCAAAGAGCAATGTCGTTGATGATATGGTCAGCAGCAACGGCATTCTCTACGAGCCCGGTGAGCATCCCGATCATGTCATCGTAATCAAGGTATTGCAGTGCAACTACCCTTTTTATGTAAAATATTTGGAGGTTTGGGGTTTAGGGTTTATATTATAATTGCAGTATGTGCCATATGTGGGAGATAGCAAGAGAGCAATGGATGAGTACACATCAGAGATATTCATGGGAGGGAAAAGCTCAATTGTTCTTCACAACACATGCGAGGATTCTCTCCTTGCTGCTCCGATCATCCTCGATTTAGTTCTTCTTGCCGAGCTTAGCACCCGTATTCAGCTCAAATCCGAAGGCGAGGTCAGTTTTTTCATATCGTGTAGTTTGTTCGTGATCGGTATTTACATAAATTGCTTTATGTTTAGGGGAAATTCCACTCTTTCCATCCAGTCGCCACTATACTCAGCTACCTCACCAAAGCTCCATTAGTAAGACTTGATGTTTATTTCGAATTCAGTTACCTCGGATATGAAATAAGAATTGTTATAATTTATAAGAGCAATGATATAATGAGTAGTTAGCTTCGTTATGGTTCATTATTCTTATCTACCAAGTTATTTTGATACTTTCCTAACTCGTTAGATTATGAGTTTCGATAGGGTGTTGACGTATCAATCACATTCAGTAACCTTGGATATACAACAAGAATTGTTCTAATTTATAAGAGTAGTGATATCACAATTAATTAGATTCACTATGATTCATTTCTNATCCGGAGGAAGCAGAGATTACCTTCTAGTACAAAGTACTCTCTTTTCAGTCGAGGTTGGAGAGAAATCGGCAAATCTAAAGGATAGAAGAACCCTAATAAAAAAAAGAATAATTTAAAGAGTAAAAATAGAGAAGGATAGTTTAGTCATATATTTTTAAAAATGCATTACAAGAATTCAAAATCAGGGGTCCAGATCATTTTGTGTTGAATAAGAAAACTCATAACGCGTTTTGAGAATGGATTGTTAGAATTACAATGAAAACGTTGGGGTATTCTGTAAACAAATTCAAAATGCATTATAAAAATGACAACGCGTTCTGACAATGCAATTAGAACATGCGCTTAGCATCGTTTCCCCAATCAAAACAAATTAAAACCGAGTTCGTTTTATTACGAACCGGACGACTGTTGATACCCCTGGTTTTTTTACCACAACAATATATTTTATGGGTCAATTAAGGAAAGATATTCTCTTTCGATACTCTTGAACGCCAATCTAAGTCTAATCCGACCGTTATAAAATAGATTCATCACAATCGTTCGATTGGTATCCTTGATAAGTCGACGGGACCAATCAAGCCGATCAACATCACTACTTCATATTAGGTTTCTCCCAGTTGGTCATCCACACCAATCAAACCCTTCTACTATCACCCAATCTTCAATCCTAACATTAAATCCATGTAATCGAGTAAAGAATTGGTTTTAAACATAATTAAATATTTGAGCGAGAAAACGACTTTAAACTTTGATAGTTTTGTTAAATTTGGTCATCAAAATTTATAATGGTTTATTTAGTTCCTAATCTTTAAATTTTTGTCAAATTTAGTCCTCCAATTTGCAACATTGATCAAATTAGATCAATAAAGTGTGATCATTGAAATTTGATTTTGGTAGAGAATTTCATTTCCAAAATTGAAAACTACGAGAACCAACTATACCATATATACTTTTGAGACTAATTTTATCAAAACCGATAAAATATAAAGATCATTTTTGTCATTCTCATAAACAATCACCACAATAATAAAACATTTAAAACCAAAATTATCAAAATCATGAAATTATGGAAACCAAATTTAAGTAGAGCTCATATAGCAGAAAATAGATTTATTATTGAGGAGTTTACGGAAAATAACTTTAATCTTGTAGAATATAATAGTGAGTGCACCAAGGTGGTATTTTTTGTGAAATTAAGAGAGTTGAAACATATTTGTGCAATTTTAACATAATCTATATTTTTATATCGATCGGTACAAAAATCGATACATCAAATATCGGATAATACTTTTATTTTTTTGGTACCATCTGTTACCAAGTTTTACGGTTGAATTCTAAGTTTATTTTTAATTTGTTTTTAATATATATAAAAAAATCAAATTTTTACCTACCACTATATAACCCGTATCGATCCAAATCGGTACAAAATTATAAATCAGTATGAAAACATTGAAGTCAACATGTGCAGAAGATGATTTTGATAAATTTAATATATGAAGTTCCATTATTCATTGATAGACATTACAAAATCAAATTAATTTAATCATCGAAATTTATAAAATCCGAAAATTAATCCCCAAATTTGATTTTATTTCAAATGACGTAGATTGCAAAATTGAAAATAGAGGATTTAAATGGATATAACTTTGAGTTCTTCATTCATCTCATCTCTTACACGATTCCTGCAAATATGGAAATCAATGGCTGCGCTCTGTGTATCCGCCTCCTCCTCCTTTCCATGCTCGGATTTTGCTGCTTATCTGTGAGTTTACGCCTTTCGAGTACACATATATGAAGTTGCATGATGCATGCATCTGCATTCTCGATCTTGATTTTTTCGTTTCACAAAGAAATTCTCGATTGGATTTGCGATCCGTTCGTTCTTGTTGTTTTTCTCCTGGATCGTTAAAAAATACTCGAATTGGAGTCCTTCGTGTTGATTTGGATCTTGTTTCTAGTGTAATTTTCCTATTATCGATTGAATTGAATTGAAGAACCCTTAATATTGGGGGAAAATTGCAGGCAGGTTCGGAATGCGTGTACACTGTGTACGTTAGGACTGGATCGATCATCAATGGCGGTACTGATTCCACAATCTCATTGACGCTCTACGATGCCGTAGGCTACGGCGTAGTAATCGACGATCTGAAGGCATGGGGTGGGTTAATGGGGTTCGGGCATGACTACTACGAGAGGGGAAACCTTGACATTTTCAGCGGGCGAGGTCCTTGTCTTCTGGGACCACTTTGCGCCATGAATCTCACCTCTAATGGATCCGGATCCGGTCACGGCTGGTACTGCAACTACGTGGAGGTGACGTCCTCTGGCGTCCATCGACAGTGCGGGCAGCAGATTTTCTACGTTGAACAGTGGTTGGCTACTGATACGGCGCCGTATGAGCTCAACGCGATCAGGGATAATTGCAAGAGTTCTAGTTCCAGGGGTAAAATCGCCCATCTCCAGGTTTAAACTTTAGTTTAATTATGATTTTTTTAATCAAATAATAAATTTAAACAATTTTGTCAAAAACTTATCATATATGGAAACGATTAAGTCATAGATTTTTTGTTCCAATGTTAAATTAAATTAAATTTTTAGATAGTTTAAACAGTTTTAAGATTTAGGTTGATTTTTTTCTATTTTTTTATAATTTTAATAGAGAAAATTACAACGATAATCCAAATGTTTAAAATAGTAAAAATGTTATATTTATAAAGTTTAGAAATTACGTATATTATTGTAAAATTTTAAAATCATTTAAAAATGACAATTGAGTGAATAATAATATCTTCCGTTCTTTTTTGTGTGATTAGTTTTCACAATTCATGTGTTTTATTTAATATTTCAAAATTTGAAAACATAGTCATTATATATTTTAAGTTTAAGAGAATAAATATTATTTTAACAAATAAAACGATATTGGAATTTCGAAAGAAAATCAAGTAATTTATAAACTTTGAATATATATTTGTTACAATTTTTAAAAGTTTGGGATATAGTGGTAGGAACGGGTCTAGCCCAACGGGTTATGGGTCAAACCCGTTGAACCCGTACGGGTTGACCCAACGGATTGAGAATTTTTCTTGACCTGTCAACGGGTTAACTCGACGGGTTGAAAGTACGGTCCAATCCGTCAACGGGTTGAAAAACCTAAATCCTGAAATTAAAAAAAACATTCAATTTTAACCTTAAAATTTCAAAAAAAAAATCAAAATTGACCCACTTCAACCCGTCAACCCGTACGGGTCGACCCGTATAGGTTGAAAATTACGACCCAACCCGTACAATGATATTTAGCGGGTCAGTCCACGGGTTAACCTGTTTGTACGGGTTTGGCTGGCTCATGCCCACCCCTATCGGGAACAACAAAACAAATTATATTAACTTTTAGGATTTCACATTCAATTTACTGGGTACGTTTGGAACAACGTTTGACAAATAGCGGTGATGTGAGATGACTGTGCTGTGCTGTGAGGTGAACTGATCGTGATTTTAAAAAATGTTTTAAAACAGAGGTGCAGTGATCGTGATTTTATAAAATGACTATTTTGCCCTTATTTTTAATTAATTGTGTATCACTTACAAATTATATTTTATATTGATTATGATAAACTCGTTATTTAAGAAATTGCTAGAATATAATAAGTTATTGATCAAAAGTATCAAAAAACAAATATTAACAAAAGTGAATCATCTAAATCGACGATCTTCTTCAATCATCGCTAGTGCAATGCGATCACGTATTTCATTCATAACTCGAATCATGTAGTTATCGTGTATGAGTTCAACATATACATGTGATGGGTCAATGGTAATTTGTATTTCCATATTCTGATTGTTTTTCATCTCTACAAAGTTCGGATCCAATTAAACAAATTAATATTAATAAATTAATTTGGACAAAAAATTTAAATATGTAATAAAATTCAATTTTAATAAAAATTAATATTAATAAAAATAATATTAATTTTGATAAAAATTAATTATAAACCCTAATTTTAAAGGAAATGTATAATTGTCATTAATCAAGTGTGTTCTGCTCACCACTGCTTCAAACGTACTGCCCTCTGACCGCAGTTTTCAACGGTGAGACGAACGCACTTGTTAAGAATGTTTGGTCAAAGTTAAAAAAATCACAGCACGTTCACCGCACCGGATGGTGAACTGCAGAATCAAACAAGATGAGTATGTGTTCCATTTTTTACTTAATTGTTCATTAAATTTATATAGGCATAAAATAAAATAACTTTTGATAATCCATATAAAGCAAACTATTCATGTTTGATTCTTAAATTGGGTGTTGGACGGGTCTTGATTTAAAAGTTTAGATTCAATATTATTTAAATCATATATGAGTTTATGTGTACCAGACCCAAACTCGATTCATGAATTTTTATTATGGTTTTCAAACTTATTTGTTCATATAAATCAATGTAATTTAGAAAATGAGGAATATACATATTTTTTAATATAATTAAAAATATTTATATGTCTAAAAAACAATTATAATGTAATTGTAGTCATATTTAATAAGAAAAAATATATATATATATATATATATATATATAAACTCTTATTCGTTCTTAACATAATTTTTATCTACTTAGTGAATTGTCAAACCAAATAACATAACTATTCAAATCAAATATTGAATAATAAATATTAGAATAACAAAATTTTGGTATGATATTCGGGGATATTTTACAGATATACCCACTGTAAAAATAGGTATTTGCAAATATACATTTGTAGATATACCCATCTCATGTTTATCATATCACCCAAAAAAACATGTAGAATGGTATATCTGCAAATACTCATTTTTACAGTGGTTATTTCAGCAATAAAGACTGATATTCGGTACTATGTATTATTTGATGACCTATATTCTAAATACATTTATTATCATATTCTTCTACTTGCTCTATCAAATAGAAAAGTTTTGTTGATACCACGATTCATCTAATAGATAAAAATACAAAATTTTCTACTTACTCTATCAAAATACTTGATCTGATGAAAACCTAACGGAATTAGACCCACGAAT
Source organism: Utricularia reniformis (assembly GCA_009725065.1). Taxonomy (NCBI): domain Eukaryota; kingdom Viridiplantae; phylum Streptophyta; class Magnoliopsida; order Lamiales; family Lentibulariaceae; genus Utricularia; species Utricularia reniformis. Next base: position 119,073 of record RWGZ01001417.1, read on the forward strand.
TCTATATCAAAACTCGAACCGGATGTGAACCATATACATCCCTAGATAATCTCATAGTATGTTGTCATTATTGTACCAAACAAATATATTATTATACGATCAAGAAATAAATTATATTGAGTTGTTTACACGTTAAAATAATATTATGTTTCTACGAATTTTATTGTAAAACGATGTTTAGTCGACTTGTTGATACGAAACACGATTGGATTAGAATTAGATGAGGCTTGTCAATCATCATGATCTTCAATTTGTTATTGGGATGTTAGGTATATGTCGTATGTTTAATTAAAAGTGAACTCTATATATCTTCCATTTCACGTAATAAAAATTTAATATACATATTTCAATTTATATAATTTGATTATAAAAATAAAGATAACAAAATAAAAGTGAATTTTGTTTTATATTGAACGGGAAAACTGATGGTGAAATTTGAATTTTTTTTGATAAAATTGTGATATTATTATAATAATTTATATATAAAAATCAATGTTTTAAAAACCGGTATAACAGACAAACTCATTGGATCGGTATACCGGATATGTATCGGAATATTAATAAAATTAATTTATAAAAAATTCATATTTTATTTTTTTAATATAAAACCCGACTCTACCCACAACTCCGACCCGATCTGCAAATCCAACTCGACCCTAAAAAACCCGTACAGGGCCGAATCTAGTAAATCCGAAATTTCCGGTATACCGGAAATTTAAAACACTGATAAAAATAATATACTCATACATATAAAAAATAATATAGTCATAATTTAATTATTGGAACTACTAGTAAATTAATCATTTATCCATTCCAAAATTTAGGCAATATTTTTATGCCAAGATGAAAACCATGCTTTGATGTTATGTATATATAATTATTTTAAACAAATATTATTTTGTTTATTTTACGATTTTACTCTTCTTTGAAACAAAATATTCTCTTAATGTTTCGTAAATATCGAATTATTGTATGATAAACCCTAAACCGGGTAGTATTCGTAGTTAGGAAAAATATTCATTTTTAAATTACACTATAAAGTTTTTTGTGTTATAATAATGATAATTATACAAAATTAAGAAATAATCTTATATATACAAATGTGTAAAGATTAATAAACAAATTTATATTTTATAGTTTTAAATTTTGTTTACATTTAAATTTTAAAAACCCCATACCTACAAAATATCGGTTGTATCACTTGAAATCGACATGGTACGATACACCGATATGAAAACCTTGCATCAAAGTATTACCGCAAGCATATTTGTTTATTACTTCACAGTTAAACCCTAAACCCTAAAATTAAACCCTGATTTTAAACCCTAAAACTAAACCCTAATTTTTAAACCTTAAACTCTAAATACCAAACAGTAAACAGTGAAAACTTTATTATATAACTTAACGACATGCACTATACAAAATCAATAATTCGATAAAAATTCAACGTGTAAGTGTCGAAAAAACTTTATATAATCAATAAAGCCCTAAACCCTAAAATTAAACCCTGATTTTTAAACCTTAAAACTCTAAATACCAAACAGTAAACCGTGAAAACATTGTTATATAACTTAATAACATGCACTCTACAACCTCATGAATTCGATGTAAATTCGACATGCAATCATCGAAAAAACATTATATAACCTAATTACATGCACTATATAATCTCAAGAATTCGATGCAAATTCGACGTGTAATCATCGAAAAACTTTCATATAACTTAATGAGATGCACTATACAATCTCAAGAATTCGTTGCAAAATCAATGCGGAATTTTAGATAAAAAATTTATATAAATTAATGAGATGCACTATACAATCTCAAGAATTCGATGCAAATTTGACGTGTAAATATCGCAAAAAATTATATAACTTAATGATGTGCACTATAAAACCTCAAGAATACGATGCAAATTCGACGCATAATCATTAAAAAATAAATAAAATTGTAATATTAATTTTAACAGCGGTTAAAAATGAAAATAAAATCACTAACTCAACCGTCAAGGTAAAGAGTTGATCCAAATGCATTTATAGCTTTGCTTATAGACTAGGTGGACAGAGCCAATAGCTAGGGGCCCGGGCCGAATCCGGTCCGGTTCATGAAGACTTTTTCTCAGCTTTTTGTACTGTGGAATGAAATCAAATGAAACCCGAGATTTTTTTGTATATTTTTATTTTAAATTATAATTTTAAAAAGGTTGTTGTATAGTTGTATCTTGTTTTATTACACGTAAAACATTCTCATTTTTTCAAATATTTTAATATTTATAATATAAATATAATAATATGGTCCTNATTTAATTTAATAAAAATTAATATCAATAAAAATAATATTAATATTGATAAGAATTTAAATTAATTTTGATAAAAATTAATTATAAATCCTAATTTTAAAAAAATAGTATAATGGTCATTAAGCACTGGAACGCTGGACTGGAGAACCAAATAGCACCTCAATCTCATTCCTATGTCCTATTCTAGTCCATACAATAAAAGCGGGCAAAAATTTTCTCTACAAGTGACAGAATATTAATATTTTAATAGTACCACTACTTTTAAATTATATGTTTTATACAAAACGTTATTTACCATTCTACCAGTGATTTGACATTTGGTAAAATCTAAATTATAGCAATAGTATGTGGAGCAGTTGTTTTATCCATCCCCAAATTTGTACCGTAGCCCAGCTTAATTGACTTGCTGTATGGGGACGGAACTTAAAACACAAATTTGCAATGAAAGGGAATGAAATTTTTTTATCAATGTTAGATATAAAATTAAATATGAATGAAAAATATTTTATCAATATTAGATATAAAATTAAACACAAATTAGATATGAATGAAAAATATACATCGTATTCTATTTAAATATAAAATTAAAATATTTATTTTTTATTATAACCTATATAATTCATTTTATCAATATGACATTACATTTTTATATTATTGAGTAGCATAAATTTCATTAAAACTTACACATATATATTATGTGTTTTATCATAAATATAAAATCTATTATTTTATTCGAAAAATGTTATAATAAATGTGATAAAAATAGAAAAATCTATAATAACTAAATATAATTAAAATATACAATATATTATAATGACAAATTAGTGCTATAGTTGTAATTTTATTTGGATAGATGCTATTTAGACATGCTTTTTAAAGTCAGTGACTTTTACACATTTTGTGGACTCGGACACGGTTATCTGCATTAAAAACTCCCATATATACATATTTTAATAATATAAATACTTTTAAATATGTTTTATTAATGACACTGACTCGTTTTTTTGTTATACAAATAACAATGATTTTTTTGGAAACCAAACTACGTAACATTGTTATGAATCTATAAAGCTATTAAAATAAAAGTCTTTAAATAACTTTTTTTTCAAATTATAGGACTGATATGATGTTTGAGATCATATAATCCAAACTTTTTATAATTACATAATTAATATCCACTCTATTCATCACGTCTTTCATTTAAAAATTTTAGTATATTAATTATATGAAAATTACGATTGATATTTTAGTTTAATTAAGATTGATAATAAAATTTTAAAAAATTAATTTGATTTTTTTAAAATGAAATACAAAAATTTATTTATAAGAAATTATGTGGATAAAATTGAAAATTTTCTATTTTTAAGTCTAATCAAGAATTTTATATTTTTTATCATATTCAAACTCAAAGTGTATTTTCTATTTAATTACATGTCTGAAAATTTTAAAATTTTATTTAAGCACATAAATATTTGTTAATTATATATAGGTAGACAAATAACTATATTATTTATTATGTATTTTAATTAATAATTAAATTATAAAGTTAAAATCTGTCTACACACTATCGTCGTCAGTGCTAGAATCGTAAAAAAGCATGATCAGTATTATAAATAAAAAAGGTTTAAAAGTAGTGTTATTCAGGTAAAAGCTTTCGACTGACAATGTTATTTCCTATAAAAAGTTCCGTAAAAAAGCATGATCAGTGTTATAAATAAAAAAAGATTAAAAGTAGTGTTATTCAGGTAAAAACTTTCGAAGGAAATGCTACTTCCTATTAAAAGTTCCAATAAAAGCCCTAAGTCAATAAACTCGTGCCTAAAGTCTACTGGCAACTCTAAACCCACGAGGTACAAATTACAATACAACCACTAAAGTTGTATAATATATGTTTTCCAACGTCAATTGAACCACATTTTGATGGAATCGGGCATTTTTCGATTCGTTTAAAATAAAATGACATTTTAAAATATTTACGATTAATTAGGTTTGAGCAACAGTTCATACAAGTTTACCTGAACATGAAGCTTTCCGATTCAATCAATCAAATTGGTTTGAGAACATAGAGTATAACAATGTTTTCACCTATTATAATTCACATGTAATTGGTTAAAAACTAAATTTATGGATATTGTTTCATTTTTATGGGTACTGATAGTCTTTCGATACTAGACACTTAAGGTTTACATAATCAAATCTTATGTTTTGTTGTTCCAGAGACAACTCATATTAAAATCCGAAGTGAATACACAATAATTTTTGCATGAAAACCCCCCAAAAAAATTGAAAAAACTATGGTGCTGGGAGAGGAAATGCCTAGCAAATGCACTATAATGATCGCATACAAGAACATCGTAAAAGTTCCAAAGAATATGTGACATTAGATGATTAACAATGATCAACAGGTAAAGAGAATATCGAGTCGAATGAATAGAGTAAACACTTGAAACCAAAATTCAAGTTTCAAGGGATCCATTTTCCAATCTCACGATCTTATATTTATAAATCATCTCAATGTTCGGAATGTCTTTTACTCCTCCCCATCCATCACAAGTACTAGCCGTTAGATACTCAAAAACCGATAATGTCTGCCATCAGAGCATACATGTCATAAATGTCTTTAGTTTCCTTAAGATCTGCATCTTCCGTTGACCAATTCAAGCTTACTCTGAGTTTATAAGGATCAAAATATTTTATAGCTTACAACTTCGATCTGATCAGCCATTGAGATCATTCCATTAGTTGGAAGATTTTTTTTCTTGTTTATAGTTCTTGTGTCGGACCACATCATGTGTGAGGTCCACCCCTCTTAGGTAAACCATATTTGTCTTGGGTCATATTGTGTAAGTCCAACATTGACCTTACCCTGCTATGCCAATTCATGGGTCGAGTTCATTTAATTGTACCCAATCTTGGTGTCCCGTTAAGAATCGAACATTACTTTTTATGTTCGATTATATTTTTATTCGAACGGTATCCATATTCATTTGTATTTTATTTGAATATAAAATTGTGTTTGATTATTGTTCAAATACTTATGCGAACATTCATACTGATTCTTTTTGTTTGAATAATTTATTCGTACAAGTTGGGATGATCTTTTTAAACTTATTTGAATTTCATATTAAAAATGAGCTACAAATTGATTTAGTGAAAAAAAAAATTGAAAATAACTTAAAAGTTAAGGAATATAATTTATACTTTATTAATTGTTATTAGAAACT